>JADRCH010000052.1:5025015-5190024 GCA_019843965.1 Rhynchomys soricoides | reverse complement strand
AGGCTTTGTAGCATTGCAAATTTTCCCATTAGAGTGGAGGGGCATTAGAGTGAAATTTTTCAGGGGAACGTGTGTGTGTGTGTGTGTGTGTGTGTGTGTGTGTGTGTGTGTGTGTTTTCCTCTAATTCCCCTCGGTCCTTGGAGCTCTGCTTTGGGCTTCTTCTGAGCGAGAGTATCTCTCAGGGACAAATGTTCCTTAGGTGCAGTTTATGTGAGTGCTAGCCAGCACGTAGGGCTAGTTTGGCACAACTGCCTTCCCATCAGGCTGAGAAGCTGCAATGTCAGGACCACTGCTCTCTCCTCCTAGTGTGCTGCATCAGTAACTCCTCACAACAGGCAAGAATGGGGAACTCCCGTGTATGACATTGCAAATGCTACATGATAGTTCTGACTGCATGAATAGCCAGTGACACCATTTCAAACATGTTCTTTTCATGATGTGGCAGCTGCCTATCAACACAAGTTTTCAGATCTTCTGTGCAGTCATCATGTATGATGGCTAGTTGAAGTGTGATCTTATCTGGGCCATGAGTGCCCAGACATTTGGTGACACATTCTTTTTTTTATTTTTTTTTTCATACTTTATTTACATTTCAAATGTTTCCCCCTTTCCAGATCTCCCCTTTGGAACCTCCCTATCCCCTCCCCCTCCTCCTGCCTCTATGGGGGTATTCCCCCACCCACCTACCCACTCTCATCTTCCCTCCTTGGCATTCTCCTATTCTGGAGGATCTAACACCCTCAGGCCCAAGGGCCTCTCCTCCCCCTGATGGCCAACAAGATCCTCCTCTGCCACATATGTGGCCAGCACCATGGGCCCCTCCATGTGTATTCCCAGTCTCTGGGAGCACCGGAATCAGGCCAATTGACACTATTACTCCCTCCATGGGGCTGGAAACTCCCTCAGCTCTTTCAGTCCTCCATCTGGGACCTCACACTCAGTCCAACAGTGGCTGTGAAGTGAATCTTGGGTATTCCAAACTTTTAGGCTAATATCCACTTATCAGTAAGTACATACCATGTTCATTCTTTTGTGACTGAGTTACCTCACTAAGGATAATATTTTCAAGTTCCATCCATTTGCCTGCGAATTTCATGAAGTCATTGTTTTCAATAGCTGAGTAGTATTCCATTGTGTAAATGTACCACATTTTCTGTATCCATTCCTCTGTGGAAGGACATCTGGGTTGTTTCCACTTCTGGCTATTATAAATATGGCTGCTATGAACATAGTGGAGCATGTGTCTTTATTACATGTTGGAGCATCTTCTGGGTATATGCTCAGGAGTGGAATAGCTGGGACCTCAGGTAGTATTATATCCATTTTTCTGAGGGTCTGACAAACTGATTTCCAGAGTGGTTGTACCAACTTGCATTCCCACCAGCAATGGAGGATTGTTCCTCTTTCTCCACATCCTTGCCAACATCTGCTGTCACCTGAGTTTTTGATCTTAGCCATTCTGACTGGTGTGAGGTAGAATCTCAGGGCTGTTTTGACTTGCATTTCCCTGATGACTAAGGATATTGAACATTTCTTTAAGTGCTATCCAGGCCTTCGAGTTTCCTCAGTTGAGAACTCTCTGTTTACCTCTATTCCTCATTTTTTGATAGGGTTATTTGGATCTCTGGAGTCTAATTTCTTGAGTTCTTTGTATACATTGGATATTAGCCCTCCATTGCATGTAGGATTGGTAAAGATCTTTTCCCAATCTGTTGGTTGCCATTTTGTCCTATTGACAGTGTCCTTTGCCTTAGAGAAGCTTTGCAATTGCATGAGGTCCTATTTGTTGATTCTTGATTTTAGAGCATAAGCCATTGGTGTTCTGTTCAGGAACATTTCCCCTGTACCCATGTGTTCAAGACTTTTCCCCACTATCTCTTCTATTAGATTCAGTGTATTTGGTTTTATGTGGAGGTCCTTGATCCACTTGGACTTGAACTTTGTACATAGAGATAGGAATGGATCAATTTGCATTCTTGTTTATGGAGTGGATTACATTCGTGGATTTCCTGGTATTGAACCATCCCTGCATCCCTGGGATGAAGCCTTCTTGATCATGGTGAATGATCTTTGTGATGTGTTCTTGGATTCGGTTTGCAAGAATTTTATTGAGTATGTTTGCATCAATATTCATAAGGGAAATTGGTCTGAAATTTTCTTTCTTTGTTGGGTCTTAGTGGGGTTTTGGTATCAGTGCAACTGTGGCCTCATAGAATGAATTGGGTAGTGTTCCTTCTGTTTCTATTTTATGGAATAGATTGAAGAGTATTGGTACTAGATCTTCTCTGAAGGTCTGATAGAATTCTGCTCTGAACCCATCTGGTCTTGGGCTTTTTTTGGTTGGGAGACTTTTAATGACTGCTTCTATTTCTTTAGGGGTTATGGGACTGTTTAGATGGTTTATCTGATCCTGATTTAATTTTGGTAATTGGTATCTGTCTAAAAACTTTTCCATTTCCTCCAGATTTTCCAATTTTGTTGCATATAGGCTTTTGTAGTAGGATCTGATGGCTTTTTTTAATTTCCTCAGAGTCTGTTGTTATATCTCCGTTTTCATTTCTAATTTTGTTAATTTGGATACTGTCTCTGTGCCCTCTGGTTAGTCTGGCTAAGGGTTTATCTGTCTTGTTGATTTTCTCAAAGAACCAGCTCTTGGTTTTGTTGATTGTATAGTTCTTTTAGTTTCTAGTTGGTTGATTTCAGCCCTTAATTTGATTATTTCTTGCCTTCTACTCCTCTTGGGTGTATTAGTGTCTTCTTGTTCTAGAACTTTCAGATGTGCTGTTAAGCTGTTAGTGTATGCTCTCTCCAGTTTCTTTTTAGAGGCATTCAGAGCTATGAGTTTTCCTCTTAACACTGCTTTCATTGTGTCCCATAGGTTTGGGTAAGTTGTACTTTCATTTTCATTAAATTCTAGGAAGTCGTTAATTTCCTTCTTTATTTCTTCCTTGACCAAGTTATCATTGAGCAGAGCATTGTTCAGCTTCCATGTGTATGAGGGCTTTCTGTTGTTGTTGTTGCCATTGAAGACCAACCTTAATCCGTGGTGATCTGATAGGAGGCATGGGATTATTTCAATCTTCTTATATCTGTTGAGGTTTGTTTTGTGACTAATTATATGATCAATTTTGGAGAAGGTACCATGAGATGCTGAGAAGAAGGTATATTCTTTTGATGCAGGATGAAATGTTCTATAGATATCTGTTAAACCCATTTGATTCATAGCATCTGTTAGTTTCACTGTGTCTCTGTTTAGTTTGTTTCCAAGATCTGTCCATTGTTGATAGTGGGGTGTTGAAGTCTCCCACTATTATTGTGTGATGTGCAATGTGTGCTTTGAGTCTTAGTAGAGTTTCTTTTATGAAAGTGGGAGCTCTTGCATTCGGGGCATAGATGTTCAGAATTGAGAGTTCTTCTTGGTAGATTTTTCCTTTGATGAGTAAAAAGCGGCCTTCCTCATCCTTTTTGATGAATTTTTTTTGAAAGTCAATTTTATCCGATATTAGAATGGCTACTCCAGCCTGTTTCTTTGGGCCATTTGCCTGGAAAATTGTTTTCCAGCCCTTTACTCTGAGGTAGTGTTTGTCTTTAACATGGAGGTGTGTTTCCTGGATACAGCAAAATGCTGGGTCCTGTTTATGGATCCAGTCTGTCAGTCTATGTCTTTTTATTGGGGAGTTTAGACCATTGATATTAAGAGATATTAAAGAATAGTGATTGTTATTTCCTGTTATTTTTGACGTTGTTAATATTGTTTGTGTGGCTATCTCCTTTTGAGTTTGTTGAAAGATTACTTTCTTTCTTTTTCTTGAGTGTAGTTTCCCTCTTTGCGTTGGCATTTCCAATGTATTATTCTTTGTAGGGCTGGGTTTGTCGAAACATACTGTGCAAATTTGGATTTGTCGTAGAATATTTTGGTTTCACCCTCTATGATTATTGATAGTTTTGCTGGGTATAGCAGCCTGGGCTGGCATTTGTGTTCTTTTAGAGTCTGTATGAGCTCTGCCCAGGATCTTCTAGCTTTCATAGTCTCTGGTAAGACGTTTGGTATAATTCTGATAGGTCTGCCTTTATATGTTACTTGCCCCTTTTCCCTTACTGCTTTTAATATTCTTTCCTTGTTTTGTGTATTTGGTGTTTTGACTATAATGTGACGAGAGGAATTTCTTTTCTTGTCCAGTCTATTTGGAGTTCTGTAGGCTTCTTGTATATTTATGTTCATCTCTTTCTTTAGGTTAGGGAAGTTTTCTTCTATAATTTTGTTGAAGATATTTACTGGTCCTTTAAGTTGGGAATCTTCACTCTCTTCTATACCTATTATCCTCAGGTTCTGTCTTCTCATTGCATCCCGGATATCTTGGATGTTTTGGGTTAGGAGCTTTTTGCATTTTGTGTTTTCTTTGACTGTTGTCCATGTTTTCTATGGTATCTTCCACACCTGAGATTCTCTCTTCCATCTCTTGTATACTGTTGGTGATGCTTGCATCTATGACTCCTGATTTCTTTCCTATGATCTCTAATTCCAGGGTTGTCTCCCTTTGTGATTTCTTTATTGTTTCTATTTCTGTTTTTAATTCCTGAATGGTTTTGTTCATTTGATTGATTGTGTTTTCCTGTAATTCTTCAAGGGATTTTTGTGTGTCCTCTTTAAGGGCTTCCAGTTGTTTACCTGTGTTTTCTTGTATTTCTTTAAGGGAGTTATTTATTTCCTTCTTAAAATCTTCTATCATCCTCTTGAGAAGTGATTTTAAGTCTGAGTCTTCCTTTCTGGTGTGTTGGAGTATCCAGGGCTGGCTGTGGTGGGAGAGCTGGGTTCAGCTGAAGCCAAGTAGTCTTGGTTTCTGTTCCTCGTGTTCTTGCCCTTGCCTTTTGCCATCTGGTTATCTCTGGAGTTAGCTGGTCTTTCTCTCTCTGACTGTGGCTTGTCTTTCCTTCAAGCTCAGATGTCAATATTCCTGGGAGACCAGTCTCTCTCCCAGCTGTTCTTCAGACCCTGTGTCTGGAGTCCTGTTGCTGGCTCCTCAGCACAAGTGGGCGGGTAGCTTTCTCTCTGAGCTACTTGTATATGGATAGGCCTGTTGGCCCAGGCAGGGTTTCTGGCCACAGGTGGAAGCAGGCAGGCTCTTACCTCCTGGCTTTTCCTCAGTCCCTGCGCCTCAGTTTTTAAAGTTATACCACATCTCCCTCCCCCCAGGTATGAACCACCAGTACAATGTTGACCTGCCACTGATCTGCAGTTTGCTCAACTCCCGTTCCATAAGGTGAAGGGTAACTTTAGTCCATCACCTTTCCTAGATTTCTGGACTTGCAAACTTGCTTCAGCCCATATCACAAATCCCTAGGCATGGTTTAGTCCATATCAAAATAGAGGTTTGTGCAGTTTTATAGTTGCTGAGAGGTTTTTTGTTTTTTGTTTTGTTTTTTTTTTGAAAGTTTTTTTTTTTTAACATTTATTTTGTGTCATAGAATAAGAGCCCAACCTTCAAGAGTAGGTTCTCTCTTTCCCTCACATGAGTCCCAGGAATAGAATTCATGTTACCAAGCTTGGTAGTAAGTGACTTTACCCACTGAGCAACCTCACTGGCAGAGTTTAGTGTTTAAAAGAAAGATTTTCAAGCAAGAAATGCCAACATTGTTGATTTAAAAACAAAAGTTCCAGAACAGTCCAATGCAAGCCAAAATGGGCTCCTGCCCTTGACGCCTTTTACAAGTGAGTGCCTCTCACTCCTCAGACTCTGGGACTCTCACAGTGATGAACCTGGTGTCCTCATGGCCATTTTAATTTCTATTTCATTGGGGTTAGCCTGTCTTCGAAGGCTTCATGTCTCTTGTGGCTTTCATCCTCATCTAAGCAATGAAAAAAAGTTGTTTTGTAATCTGACTTCCAGCAGCCTAGGTCGAAAAGACGACCATGCACAATCTTATCAGCAGAGTGTCGACAAGTCAGACTTTGCACTGTTACCTGGCAGGAAGAGCTCGCAAACCATTCCCAACTTCCAAACAGCGCTCTTGTTCTCCCCATCTTCCCATGCGATGCATGGTGTTAACAGTGTCTACTGGTCTCTTACCTTACATTAACACCAGGCTTGGATTCTGCTAATGGAGCAATAGTGGTTAGACATTATCCAAAGATATGAAAGTCAGTTAATGATTGGGCTTACTTCCGGACACCCAAATAAGACACATCTGGGAGTGGCTGCTGAACGGAAGATGATGAAACTGAAGAAGATACAGGTAGGTTCCTCGCTCGCTACAGAAAGATCCCACTTATTGGAAGGCAGCCCAGACCAGCTGAACCCCTACAGATTCACAAGAACTAAGGTCTACTGTGTGATGTCGAGATTTCACAGGTTGATTTTATATATCAATTTTTTTTTTAAACCATCGCTACCTGGACATTGCTTTGTGCCACTGTATTCCTCATGCTGTTCAATGAATGCTTCCCAGGAAAAGGGGTGTAAAATGGCAAAGACTTATTATCTTACAAGGCCTGTGGATGGGGTTTTTTTGTTTTCTGTTTTCTGAGGTAGGATCTTACTATGAAGCCCAGGTTGGTCTCAAACTTAGCATGTAGCCCAGGATATCTTGGCACTTGTAGCTCTCCTGACTTAGCCTCCAGAGTGGGTGACAGGCAGGTGTCACTGTGCCCTCTGAGAATGTAGAAGAACCCTAGGTAGGTGTTACCGGCTCAGACTATGTCATGTGATTACAGTAGGATCTTTTGCAGTCACCCAAAGTGTAATTGAGGGGACTGAGGCAGAAGGCTTGCTTCCAGAATGGCTAGCTCACAGGCTTACAGCAGGGTGCCCCATGTGCCTATGAGCAGGATATCTGGAGGTCTTACTATGAGAAGTGCTCCAGAGGCCACTCAAGCAGGACGGATTACTTTCCTGTAAAAAGGGGGATGCCCATAACTTGAAGTGCTAGTCTCCAACACCACATGCCCTCAATCACTCAGCCTTCCAAAGACCACAACACGTATTCAAAGGCTGGAGAACCAGGCATCGTTCTAAGAGAGGGTGAGCTGAGATGACAAACATACTTTCTCCATCATAGAATGCCATCCAGCTATATGTTACATACATATCCCGCCACATACTGTATGCATCCCTCTACCAGTGTACAAGTACGCCAGCAATTGCACACACTTGTTTGTTCCCAAGGCTTCGGAAGCTAAGTCCTTCCCATCACCACGTCAGACTCCATAATCTAAGTCAGGCCCAGGTGCACTTACCTGTCATATCTGAGATACCGTTCTCACCCTTGTAGAATCTGTGCCCCAGAAGAGCCAGCCACCTGCTCCTACCCCAGTCCTGTCGACCAATGAAATGAAAGCCGTAGAAGCCCAGGGACAAGATGTCGAGGCTGTTGGGTGCACATTGCCACTTTCCTCATCAAGCATCTAGGAAAGGTATTGATGCTATTGTAAAAGAACACACAGAGTCATGCCTGGAAACCTGAATGTTATCTACTGTGAAAGGATAAAATGAGCATAATAATCAAGAGGCTGGACAGATGGCTCAGCAGGTAAGAACATGTGTGGCTTTTACAGAGAACCCAGATTTAAGTGCCAGCATCCACTTGGAGACTTACACTGTCTGTAACTCCAGTTCCAGGAGATCCAATACCCGCTTCTGACTTTCTCCGGCACCAGACATGTACATGTAGGCAAGAAAGATTGCTTTTTTAAAAAGGAGAGTGGGCAGGAATAAAATGACTGCGAACCTGAGTGGTTATCAGTTCATGCCTTAGCTACATGGTGTCTGGGTTAGTCAGGGTTCTCTAGGGAACAGAACTGCCTTGGCATTTGGCACAGTCCCCACCATAGCGTCTCTCAGTAGGGAGTTAGTTGCTCAGTCCTCAAGGTTGCTGCTTCAGCAGTCCCAATCTAGCACCTAAAGCCTAGAAGGTTCCTGGAGAGATGCTGGCCCCAGGTCCACGACAAAAGCTTAGAGGTGCTGCTTCTGATACCAGTGAAGGAGGGAATGGGGAGCAAGAGCAGAAGAGTTAGTTAATTCATCAGCCGTGCTCTGTGCCGTCCCCCCTACTCCCTGTCATCCAGGCTGATCCCAGAAGACACTGCTCATAATCACACATCAGTCAAGGCAATCTGGTCCCTGACTAAGGTGCAGCTTCCTATTTAAGTGATTCTAATTTGTGGCAAAGTGACATTAAAACCTACCATAATAGTGCCAAACACCAATAGTCCTGGAATTTGGAAGGCTGAGGCAGAAAGTTTGTAAGTTTAAACACACAGTCTGGGCTACAGGCAGACCCTATCTCAAGTAAGAGTGAACGACAGCAACAATTATAATAGTGGTTATTGAGATCTGCCCCCCTCAGCTTAGCTGTAGCCATTTTGTTCCATGCCTGCCAGTCACTGATGCAGAAAAGTAACCTGACTGAGAGCAGGGCCATGCTGACCACATACCCTGTTACGTTCCCTATGATCAAAGGTTTGTTAATCTTAAGAAATTCGACAACCTTAAGCTCCACGTAGGACCCCGCAGAATAAAAATCAGTTAGAACTATTCTGTCTAGCTAGCCAATATAGCTTAAGTCAGAGCTGACCACTGAGCAGCACTTCCTGCACCTGCATACAAGCTCACTGTGAGCTTTGCGGTTTTAGCCTTTATACACTGACAGTGAGAAATGTTCGTCATCATGGCTCAGGCCCAAAATTCTGAGCTACGGCCCTGATCGATCAGTCTTAGGGTGTGCATTCACTAAACCATCCCTGTCTGATTGAGGTCAGTGTTCATGTGGTTTGTGGGGTGATTCCTAAATCTCAACAATGGTGGTGATGATGGTGGTGACGGTGATGATGGTGATGATGATAATTTAACCCAGAATATTTAAATTATGAAGAACTTAGTTATATAATGCCACCCCTATTATAAAAGACAATTCATAGGAAAACCTGTGAGCTAAAAGTTATTTATTTCTGCCTCCCTGTTATTATTATAAAAAACACATTTTTAGAGTATACAGTTTGGGGCTGGAATTCTGCTACAATCAAAAGTACCAGGTGAGTGGCTAAGGACCGTCATTTTCAATCATATAAAAAGTTGTTCTACTGGACAATAACCTTCACTGGAAAAACCTCTGGACAAGCAGAAATGAATCCGAGACCCTTTGAAAACTGAACTTTGTTGAATAAATGCTTTGTTTCCATGTGGTGACAAAACCACAAAATAGTACACATTTTAAATGATTTAAGCTTTCCACGTGCAGAAATCCTTCAAAGCAACACATACAGTGTGTGCTCGGATAATATGTCTCACCAAACCAAACATATTTATACCAGAAATACCATCTGCATAAGCCCTAACAGTGAAGTAGGTTGTTTGTTTTTTTCAAAGGCTTTCCAATTCCCGTTCTAATCTATGAATAACGCTTGCGATTTTGTTCTGTTTCCTTTTGAGGCAGGATCTCACTACAAAACCCTAGCTAGCTGGAGTGCTGTGTAGCCCAGCTGGGCCTTGAGTACGAAGCAATCCTTACACCTCTGCTTTCCAAGTGGTGGTATTACAGGTGTGCGCTATCACGCCTGGCTCGGATCCCAGCTTTTAAGTTTCTTTTTGAGATGACCAGCGAAATCTTAAGATCAGCCTAATGAGACTTAACAATGGCAAAGAAGGGTGCTCGCAGCACAGGGTGGGAAATGGTGTCTACCACTGAAGCGATAATAATTTCCTTTGTAAATATGAAGTAGCTCTCTTCTCACAATCTACATTCAAAGTTTTCATTTTAATCAGATTCAGTTTTATGCTATGCTATGTTCCCTGTCATCCATCTGTCCATCCATCCGTCTATCCACCCATCCACTCAAGCAATAGTCTCCATCCTTGCCAACTCTCCCTTCAAGAAGCCAGACTTTGGTATAGTTTGGCTTTTTAATTCACTCTGATAATTCCTGCTTGCTTTCTGTCTGCATTAGGGTTTCATTGCTGTGCAGAGACACCATGACAATAGCACCTCTAATAAAGGAAACCGTTTAATCGGGGCTGGCTTACAGGTCAGAGATTTAGCCTATTATCATCATAGCAGGAAACATGGTGGTTTGAAGGAAGGCATGGTGCTGGAGAGGGAGCTGAGAGTTCTACATTTTGATCCACAGGCAGTAGAAGGAGACTGTATGTGTCACACTTGGCAGAGCTTCAGCACATGTGAGACCTCCAAACCTGTCCCCCACAGTGACACACTTCCTCCAACAAGGCCACACCTACTCAAACAAGACCACACCTCTTAACAGTGCCTATGGGCCAAGCATTCAAACATGAGTCTATGGGGCCATTCTTGTTCAGACATGTTCTCTTCTCCTTTTAGTTTCGATCCAGTAAGGGAATCTTTGCCTCGGCCTCCTGCCTCCTGCCTCCTGCCTCCTGCCTCCTGCCTCCTGCCTCCTGCCTCCTGCCTCCTGCCTCCTGCCTCCTGCCTCTGCCTCTGCTTCTGCCTCTTTAATGCTGTTGCTGTGATTACGGGTGTGTAGCACTATGCTGGGTTTCTGCTTTTACCAAGGTGGATAAATTTAGATAAGCCATAGTATTATTTTTGTTTGTTTTCCATTTCATGTTTCCTATCTTCTTCTGGACTATTTAAATGTTTTGAAGTTTCAAACCAAGTATGATGGCGCACGCCTTTAATCCCCCACATTTGGGAGGCAGAGGCAGGTGGATCTATGTGAGTTCCAGGCCAGCCTGGTCTACAAAGTGAGTTTCAGGACAGCCAAGGCAGAGAAACTCCGTCTTGAGACACCAAAACCAACCAAGCAAACAAACAAACAAATGTCCCGTGGATTTTTCAAACTATCTCATTCATTTTCAATGAGTCTGATAAAGATTTCGTGTATTGCCCTTATCATCTCTCTTTGATTTTTTTTTTTTTTGCATTGTACCTGGAGAAAGAATTGCACCACCTGACTTAAAATGTAGAAGCCTCGCTACTACACAGAAGCATTAACCACTCTCATCCTTCCCTCCAGCGCTGTCACATGTAGGATGCCATGGACTCCAAACCGAGAACACAGCAATGTTGTATTCTTCGGTTTAAACAGCAACCTATAGTTCAAGAACCTAAGAGGTTTGTTTCAGTCTTTATGATTTCCTTGTTTCCTCGGGGAGCAATAGAGCCAAGCAGCAGAGGAAAGTAGATCTACCTGGCTTTGTATTTTCATTCTCTGTCTCAACACTTATAGTAAGACAAAGGAGAAGAAACTTGGCTGGGGTTCAACAGTCACTACGATGCCCGTTTACTTCTGTCTATCATACACGCTGCTAAGTGTGCTGTATTTAAAAGAATTGAAAGCTTTATTAAAACTGAACTCTGTAGAGTGTCAAGTTGTATGCATACGGGAAAGAACATTGGGAAGGCTTTCATCGTTCAGTCAAACTGTCTGACGTAATTCTAGACAACTATCTTCCAGATTACATCTACCAAGTGCTTCAAAAACTCAGCAGTCTGGATTCAAAGTTCAGTTTTAGATCACGCTAATGCTATGATGATCCCCTGCCTTCTTTTCGTTGGTGGTTAGCAGGATGGTTCTGCATTCAGTTATAGGTTCAATCAGATGCAGTTCCATATTAGTTACAAGGTCCAAGTCCAGTCTTACCTAAACTGATCATTTAGTAGCATGTGAAAAATCTGGCTAAGGTTATCCACCCATTCCATCTGGTTCCATAGTCTAGTATAACACAAGAAAGACAGGTTCTCATAAGGAATTTAATTACTAAAGCGATGCTTCGGGTAACCTTCATCATGACATATGTGATATATGAGGGAGAGTTCCTATACATTCTAAAGTGTCCTGATCCAAAGCCAAGGCCAGTGGAGGCCCAGATTTGAACCTTTACTATGGATAAGATCTCACTATGTAGCCCTAACTGGCCTGGAGCTCAAATAAAACAGGTTGGTCTAAACTCACAGAGATCCACCTACCTCTGTCTCCCAAGCTCTGGGATTAAAGGTGCATGACACCAAAACTAGTTTGCTATGGAATACATTTTTAATACATAGCAAATTAGTCTGCTGGATCCTGGAACAATCAGAAAATTGTAAGATTATTACCAGTGAATTCATATAATTAAGACAGCAATTGCTATTTCTCATACTGCTTAAACTCAGATTAAGAAATTAAGTGTGTTGAACTGTACTGCTTAAACTACATTCCAAGTGCCCACATGGTGACTCACAACTGTCAATAACTTCAGTGGTAGGGAATCTGAAACTCTCTTCTAGCTTCCAAGGATACCAAGCATGTACCTACATGGTGCACAAACATGCATGCAGGCAAAACACCCATACACTTAAATTTTAATTTTAAAAAAGAGGGAGGCACAAAGTGTGATGCCATTCTTATAATCCCAGTAACTCTTGAAGATGAGGCAGAAGGATGACAAGTTTGAGGCTAGCAAACAAAACCCTGTCTCCAAAAACAAGCAGGAAGAGGAGGAGGAGGAGGAAGAAGAGAAGGAGGAAGAGGAGGAGGAGGAAGAAGAGAAGAAGAGGAAGAGGAGGAAGAGGAAGAGGAAGAAGGAGAAGGAGAAGGAGAAGGAGAAGGAGAAGGAGAAGGAGAAGGAGAAGGAGAAGGAGAAGGAGAAAGGAGAGAGGAACTCAAGCTCAATCTATAGGAATTACCTAACAAACTTATACAACTGGATTTTCAATGCTATAGCCCCGCCCAATGTATTTATTCTACCAAAGCCTCCTCCTGGCACTCACTTCTGGAGTTTCCTGATTCATTTATTGTTGGTTCAAAGAAAATACCCAAAGTTGCACTGTGCCTCAAATTACCTTTTGAACATGAATCCCATTCTTTTATTTTACATTTAAATTTAAGCTTTTTATCTGATAAAAATGGGAAAGATGGTATAAAATAAATTTTCTTTAAAAGTTAGGAACTAAGATGAACAGCCTACTGATGTGGGAGTCTTGAGCTCCGCCCATCTCTTGAGCTCCACCCACCTCCACATTCCCTCATACCTTGTCAGTATCCAGCTTAATTCTTTTCAGAATCACTTGGGTGTTGCATGCAGAAGAGAAGCTGAATATAGGAAATCAGGGGTTGACACAAGTTTTGGTATGGTTGATACAGAGGTCTCTAGACTACACGCTTAGGAGTGTTGGTTCTGGGAACATTATTGCTGAGGGAGCTGTCTCTGAGGTCACTATTGGAAAGATTGGATCAGATCTTACCACTATGGCTGGGATCCAGTGTACAGATGGTGGAAGCTCATCACTGCCTCTGCCACATTTGTATTTTAACACTCGGAAAGGCAAGCAGAGTATAGAAAACAGATGCAGAAAAATAACTTGTAAGAAGAGAGCCAAAGGGATGTCCACTTCCTCCTTTCAAACACTTCGAGGCTACATCTTAACCAGATTCAAGATGCACAGGACGGTGGTCAGCCCTTCTCCCCACTTTCTAACCTCGTCTTTATGTAAAGACACTGAGACAACAGGATCATGCAAGAAGAAGCATAGGCCATTCTTCCCGATGACCACTGAAGATACTGTATTCTGGTGTACCTTTAACAAACACAGTAGACCATTGGAACCTTCTGAAATTACTCAGTGCCAAAAAAAAAAAAAAAACACAAAACCATGATGAAAGGTGGTGTCCTTTGGGAAATTAGTTTTAGCAAATCTCTTCCATTGAAAGCAAGAGAGGTGCAACTCGTGTTACATGGCAACTGTGAATATCAATGAAATGATTGAGCACAGTTTCCATTCATTCACGAACTGTGACTAAGCATTGCCAAATTTCCAACTGTTTGATATTCCAGGGAAAGAAAGAAAGGAATCCGGTGGATAAAAAGCTTATTTGAAACTAAATATAAAGATTTCAATACCTGGGTGTTCTACTCTGCTTTCTGTTGCTCTCATAAATAGTGTGACTGGGAAGGGAGGGATTATTAGCTTCCAGGTTACAGTCCATCAGCAGAAGTCAGGGCAAAAACTCAAGGCAGGAACCTGGAAGCAAGAACTAAAGGAGAGAGCCTGGCAATGATGGTGCACTCCTTTGATCCCAGCACTCGGGAGGCAGAGACAGACGGATTTCTGAGTTCGAGGCCAGCCTGGTCTACAGAGTGAGTTCAGGACAGCCAGGGCTACACAGAGAAACCCTGTCTAGAAAAACAAAACAAAAATAAACAAACAAAACAAAACACAAAAGAACTAAAGGAGAGGCCATGGAGGAGTTCACTGGCTTGCTATCCGTGGCTCATTCATGCTTACTTTTTCAAGCAACCTAGGATGGCCTGCCCAAGGGAGGCACCTTCTACAGGGAACTAGACCCTCCTACCTCAATCATTAAAATCTAGAAAATGCCATAAAGAGTTGCAAGCCAGTCTTATGGAAGCATTTTCTCAGTTGAGGTTCTTCTCCCCAGATACACCTAGCTTGGGCCAAGTTGATGAAAGAACTCAGCAGCAGCACACTATGCCACCCTGAACTTCTTCATACTCTCTGACGAAAAGGGAAAAAAAATCCAAGAAGTACCCCGTGACTTGAATCGTACAGAATCTGAAATTTCTACAAACATTAAGTAAAATGCTGAACTAGAGCAAAGACACCACGCCCCGTTTCCTCAAACCTGTGCATATTAAGTTATTATTCATTATTTAATTATTTCTTTTATTAATTAAATTAATAAAAGTATTAATGGCCAAAGAAAAGTCCTCACAGGTATAACTGGGTACAGGGCCTTGAGGTGGAAAGATTATCTTGACCCATCTGAGTGTTACCTGATCACAATATCATGTATTACTTATTGTAGAAAAGAGTAGAGGATTTAACCCAGAAATGGAAGAGGAGAAAGGGGAAGAGTAGAGGCAGTTGAAGGGGCTGGTGAAGGATACACTGCACTCAGCAGCAGAGTGGCCTGGGGGCATTTTACAAGTCAAGGACCACAGAGCAGAATTTAAAATTCATTTTAAAGCCTAGTAATGGTGATGACACATTTGTGTTCTAGAAAATGGTCTCTCGGTAGCCCAGGCTGGCTTTGAGCTCTCAATCCTCCTACCTCGGTCTCTCGGTCACTGGCATGGCAGCAATTACCAGGGTGTACACCATGCCTGGCAGATTTCAGAATGTGGTAATTCTGGTCTATGCAATCAAGAGAAAAATGATCCTGGATCTAAGAGCAAGCAAATATAAGCCATAAGATAAAGGTCAAAGGTTTCCTAGGAGTCCACTTCAGCTAACAGCCTCTCTTCTCTCTGAAATCTCCCTAAGCATTGCAGAGGGCCTTGGAGTGTCTGTTAAACTCCGTCAACCATCGCTCTACCCAGCAAGGAAAAGACCAATGGTTTCTTGCCTAAAATCCAGGTTGTTTGTTTCCTTTTAACCATTTCTAATATACTATTCAATTCATCTAGCAGTTCAGTTTTGGTACTATCTTCTCACGCTTGGCACGCTGGGATCAGTCTTTCCTAATTTCCTTTTCACCTTGTGTTTCTAACAGTCCCTCCTTTGTCCTATGATATTATGGCACTTGTTTTAGTTTCTCAGATTATTTGGCCAGTTACCTCTAGAGCATACATTAGTCAGTTTATTTTCTTTCTCACATGATACTTACATTCTCCAAAATGGTCTTTCTCCTATTCCCTCGAGGCTCATTGTGTATCTGGACTTACCTGTGTCTCTTTAAATAAACCTGTAGTGTGTGCGTGTAAGTGTGTGTATAGGTGTGTGTATGTGTTGCATATATAGAGATAGATACAGATATACATAGAAACACAGATATAAATATATGGTTTATTTTGGAGGAGAACAGTTGGATCCCTCCTCCCCTCAGAGTTTTATTCTTTGGAAAGTTAGCTACCACTGTTTCAATTGCTTTTTCTCAATGGGTTAGAAGACCAGAAAGACCAAGTGCTTAATTTGAAACTTCACACTCCCTTAGTGCCTTAGAGTCTCCGCCCATCTGCTGATGTTTTAGAACATTTTTGGTTGCTTTCAGGAGGAAGTTTGGTTGAGACTGTTGCTTTCTGTTTAAAATATATAAGCATGGTAGTAACAACCTGATAATGTCCAGACATTATTCAGTCATCGGGGACTCTGTGTTTGTTTCTGTGTCTGTTTATATGTGTGTCTATGTGTATGTTTGTCTTTGTGTGTTTGTGTGTTTATGTGTTTATGTGTGTCTATGTCTGTGTGTATGTGTGTGTCTCTGCCTGTCTCTGTGTGTTTCTCTGTGTGTGTCTATTGGTGTTCGTGTGCATGTCTGTGTGTGTGTCTGCCTGTGTCTCTGTATGTGGTGTGTGTGTGTGTGTGTGTGTAAGGTATATGTGCACAGGTGTGCTAATGCCTATGGAATCCAGAGGCCAACCCCAGGTGTCATTTCTCAGGCACAATCGCCCGTTTCCTTTTAAAGAAAGTCTCATCAAGTAGGCCAAATGAGCCTGGAAATCAAACTCCTGTCTATGAGATGCAAACAAGTATCTTATCAACTGAACCATCTCTCAGCCCTATGCACTCTCATGTCACTCCAATACCCCAGATGGGCAGCATTTGATAGAAGGTAGACACACAGTAATGAAAATCTCCTGTTCTCTCCTTAACCCTTCAAAGGCAGTGTGGATCCAGGTCCGTAGGTGAGGAAAGTGCAGTTGAGAGAGAAAGCGTGTGGGTTATAGACTCAGGGATCAGAGATTCAAGGACTCAGTGCTATCTCTGTCACTCTGCTCTCTACTGCTCCACCATGCTTTCTCTCAGAAGGCTTTGCATCAGTTGCTGGAGTCTCTCTGAACTCTATCTAGGAGATGGAAGTTCTAGTTTTCCCCCAGCCTCTCACTCTTCTTCAGGCCCACACCTTTTCACACTGAGGTCCTTTCTATCTGACCTTCACTACAGTTCGAGAGTCCGAATCTTCCTCCCAGGCTTGTTATCTGTCCTTCAGATCACAGCAGTATGGTCTTGGCTCTCAACTCTCACTCTCAAAAACACCCTGTCACTTAAAGCATAATGTCTAAGACCTTGGCATGGCACTATTTTGCCCCAAACCAACCGTATTTCCACCTACACTGCGTTCTTGTCACACACCAAATATTTTATTGTTCTCCTGCACACAACTTTGCAACTCCGTGATTTTCTGACTACTATTGTTTCTGCATAAAATGAACTTCTTCGTTTGCACATGATATCAATCTACCTCATTATTCAGTACTTAGTATAAATGTCTCCGTTTCCATAGATCCTTCCTGATACCCAGGCAGCCCTAGAGACTCTTCACAAATTTAAATACACCAACCATAAAGTATATAGCAACTAGAGTGTGCGTTCCTCAGAACTTGAGAAGAAGCATTATGCAATTCATATTTTACCTCAATAATCACCAAAGTGGAATGTTCAGTGCCCATTTGTTGTGCATAAAAATATTCAAAACGTTATTTTTAAAAACTGGATTTTTAAACTTGTTTCATGATTATCATAAAATTTTTTCATGGTTTTTCAGGAGAGAGTTTCTCTATGTAGTCCTGGCTGCTTTAAAACTCTCTTTGTAGACCAGACTGGCCTCGAACTCACAGAAAGTCACCTGCCTCTGCTTCCCAATAATGAGATTAAAGGTGTGCATCACTGCTGCTTGGCCATGCATAGTATTTTAATCATGATTTCCCCTCTCTCAGTTCCTCCCAGATCCTTCCTACCTCCCTACCCACCCAATTTTGCATTCTTTTCTTCATCACTCTCTCTTAAAAAAAAATAAATAAATAAAAGCCAGGCAGTGGCAGTGTACACAAAACCAGAAATCAAAATAAACATGCAAAGACCAATAAGACAAAAAAGCTCAAACAGAGCAAGTGGAGACAGAAAGTCTACAAAAACACCACTGGCTTCATTTATGTTGGCCAACTACTCCTGAGCACAGGCTCTCCTGGAGTTTTCCTGATATACTACCCAGTAACATTCCATTGAAGAAAACTGAGGTTTTTTCTCTTTGCCAATAGTTATCAGTTGCATATAGCTTCTCCCTTAGGGATACATCCCCAAGTTCACTCCCTTCTCTATCTGGCTTGAACCTGTGCAGGTCTTGTGCATGTTGTTACAGTCTCTGTGAGTTTTTATGCATCATGCTTGAACTCGCTGGCACAGGAAAGGGCTTTGGAACAGGTCACCATTAGCACAGGCACTAAGACCAACAGTTAATAAATGGGACCACCACTTGAAGCTGAAAAGCTTCTGAATAGCACAGGACACCATCATTTGAGCAAAGCAGCCACCGCCTACAGAATGGGAAAAGATCTTTACCAACTACACACTCAACAGAGGGTTAATGTCTAGAATATATAAAAATCTGGAAAAAAAACAACTCAACATCAAGAAACAAATAACCTAATTAGAAATGGGGCACAGGGCACAGAGTTCTCAAAAGATAAAACCCAAATGGATGAGAAACACTTAAAGAATACTTAGCCAGCAGAGAAATACACATCAAAACTATGTTGAGATGGTAGATTACCCCAGCAGAATGGTCCAAATCAATAAAACTAGTGTTAGTGCATCCTGGTGATGGGGCAGGGGTACTTGCCTGTGCAAGTACCAACTGTTATAACGACTGTAGAGAGGATTTCTCATATACTGCTTGGAAGTATCACCTGTCAATTAATAGCTGATGGCCAATGAGCTGAGGCAGGATTAGAAGGTGGGACTTCAACAGAGAGAACAATTCTTGGGAAAGTCAGGCACGGAACGATTTCCCCCTGGACTCAGAAGAAATGCACATATGAAAGCCAGGAGAGGCAACCAACAATGTGGCTCATGTAGAGTAGAATAAAAAGGTCCTATAAGGTATGAGCTAGTTGGGAACAAGCCGAAGCTTATGGTCTAGGCATTTACTCATGCATAAATAACCCCAGAGTTGTTGTTTGGGAACTGGAACAGGGTGAAAAGCCCATGGTTACAAACTACTAAGGAAATCAGTATGGAGTTTTCTCAGGAAGCTGGAAATCGATCTGTCTCAGCATCCAATTATACCATTCATGGGCATGTACTCAAAGATTCTACTATAGAGATGCTTACTCATTCATGCTCACTGATGCTCTATTCATAACACCCAGAAGTTGGTAACAACCTAGATATCCATCAACTGATGAATGGATAATGAAAACAGGGTACCTTGCACAATGGAATATTAAACTGTTAAGAAAAATAAAGTTATGACATTCACAGGTAAATGGATAGATATCAACTTCACATGAGACCACCAGGAAATTGATTCTTCTAGTACAGTGACAGATAATCCCAGGGACTCTCTGTGTCATTGGGAAGCTTTCTTTCCTCAAGTCTTGCCTGTATTGTCTTAAAATAGCACTCATTTGATTGAGTTTCATATGTTAAAAAACAAGAGTTTAGGAAGTAAAAGCAATGGAATAAATTTTTATAGCTGGCAGTATGTTTAATACCCTCTAGACCAAACCAAAGAGCTGTCATAGAAACAATGAGTCAGTGTGTTATTTTTATTTGGTATCAAAAACTCTTTTGTTTTGTTTTGTTTGCTTTGTTTCTATTTTGTTTCTTTCTTTGTTTTTGTTGGTGGGGGTGTGGGTATTGAGACAAGATCTTGAGCTCGCAGAGATCCTCCTGCCTCAACTATTCCAAGTACTGGGATGACAGGAGTACACCACCACAGCTGACTCTATTTTAAAACTTTTTGTTTTGTTTTGTTTTGTTTTGTTTTTTTGACATACTGATTTTATTTCTCTCACATATGCATTCAGTAGACTTGCTGGAGCACATGATACTTTTATCTTCAAGGGTTTTTTTGTTTGTTTGTTTGTTTTGTTGTTGTTTTTTCTTTTTTTAATTTTTCATATTTTATTTACATTTCAAATGTTTTCCCCTTTTCAGATCTCCCCTTTGGATCCTCCCCATTCCCTCCGCCCACCCCCTGCCACTATGGGGGTATTATCCCACCCACCCACCCACCCACTCTCGTCTTCCCTCCTTGGCATTCTCCTATACTGGGGCATCTAACACCCTTAGGCCCAAGGGCCTCTCCTCCCCCTGGTAGATAACAAGACCCTCCTCTGCAGCATTTGTGGCCAGTACCATGGGTCCCTCCATGTGTATTCTTTGGTTGGTGGATCAGTCTCCAGGAGTATCAGGGGATCAGGTCAGTTGCCACTGTTGCTGCCTCCCTGGGGATGCAAACTCCCTCAGCTACTTCAGTTCTTTCTCCAAGTCCTCCATCTGGGACCTCACACTCAGCCCTACTGTTGCTGCGAAGTGACTCTTGGGTATTTCAAACTTTTGGGCTAATAACCACTTAACAGTGAATACATACAATGTTCATTCTTTTGTGAGTGTGTTACCTCTCTCAGGATGATATTTTCAAGTTCCATACATTTGCCTAAGAATTTCATGAAGTCATTGTTTTTAATAGCTGAGTAGTATTCCATTGTGTAAATGTACCACATTTTTTGTATCCATTCCTCTGTGGAGGGACATCTGGGTTGTTTCCAGCTTCTGGCTATGATAAATATGGCTGCTATGAACATAGTGGAACATGTGTTTTTATTATATGTTGGAGCATCTTCTGGGTATATGCCCAGGAGTGGAATAGCTGGGTCCTCAGGTAGTAGTATGTTCATTTTTCTGAGGGTCCGCCAAACTGATTTCCAGAGAGGTTGTATCAACTTGCATTCCCACCAGCAATGGAGGAGTGCTCCTCTTTCTCCACATCCTCGCCAACATCTGCTGTGACCTGAGTTTTTGATCTTAGCCATTCTGACTGGTGTGAGGTGAAATCTCAGGTTGTTTTGATTTGCATTTCCCTGATGACTAAGGATGTTGAACATTTTTTTAGGGGCTTCTCAGCCATTTGAGTTTCCTCAGTTGAGAATTCTCTGTTTAGCTCTCTTCCCCATTTTTTGATAGGGTTATTTGGATCTCTGGAGTCTAGCTTCTTGAGTTCTTTGTATACATTGGATATTAGCCCTCTATCAGGTGTAGGATTGGTAAAGATCTTTTCCCAATCTGTTGGTTGCCTTTTTGCCCTATTTACAGTGTCCTTTGACTTACAGAAGCTTTGTAATCTTATGAGGTCCCATCTGTCGAGTCTTGATCTTAGAGCACAAGCCATTGGTGTTCTGTTCAGGAACTTTTCCCCTGTGCCCAAGTGTTCAAGACTCTTCCCCACTTTCTCTTCTATTAGATTCAGTGTATCTGGTTTTATGTGGAGGTCCTTGATCCACTTGGACTTGAGCTTTGTACAGGGAGATAGGAATGGATCAATTCACAATCTTCTGCATGGAGACCGCCAGTTGAACAAGCACCATTTGTTGAAAATGCTGTCTTTTTTCCACTGTATGGTTTTAGCTCCTTTGTCGAAATCAAGTGGCCATAAGTGTGTGGATTCATTTCTGAGTCTTTGATTCTATTCCATTGATCTACCTGCCTGTCACTGTACCAATACCATGCAGTTTTTATCATTACTGCTCTGTAGTACAGCTTGAAGTCAGGGAGGCTGATTCCCCCAGAAGTCCTTTTATTGTTGAGGATAGTTTTTGCTATCCTGGGTTTTTTGTTATTCCATATGAATTTGAGAATTGCTCTTTCTAAGTCTATGAAGAATTGAGTTGGGATTTTGATGGGGATTGCATTGAATCTGTAGATTGCTTTCGGCAGGACGGCCATTTTAACTATATTAATCCTGCCAATCCATGAGCATGGGACATCTTTCCATCTTCTGAGGTCTCCTTCAATTTCTTTCTTCAGAGACTTGAAGTTCTTGTCATACAGATCTTTCACTTGTTTGGTTAGAGTCACACCAAGATATGCTTGTGACAATTGTGAAGGGTGTTATTTCCCTAATTTCTTTCTCAGCCTGTTTATCCCTCCAGTATAGGAAGGCTACTGATTTGCTTGAGTTAATTTTGTATCCGGCCACTTTGCTGAAGTTGTTTATCAGCTGTAGCAGATCTCTGGAGGAGTTTTCGGGTCACTTAAGTATACGATCATATCATCTGCAAATAGTGATATTTGATATTTTGATTTCTTCCTTTCCAATTTGTATCCCTTTGACCTCCTTTTGTTGTCTGATTGCTCTAGCTAGAACTTCAAGTACTATATTGAATAGGTAGGGAAAGAGAGGGCACCTTGTCTAGTCCCTGATTTTAGTGGGATTGCTTCGAGTTTCTCTCCACTTAGTTTGATGTTGGCCACTGGTTTGCTGTATATTGCTTTTACTATGTTTAAGTATGCTCCTTGAATTCGTGATCTTTCCAAGACTTTTATCATGAAGGGATGTTGAACTTTGTCAAATGCTTTTTCAGCATCTAATGAAATGACCATGTGGTTTCTTTCTTTGAGTTTGTTTATGTAGTGGATTACATTGATGGATTTCCTGGTATTGAACCATCCCTGCATCCCTGGGATGAAGCCTACTTGATCATGGTGAATGATCGTTGTGATGTGTTCTTGGATTCGGTTTGCAAGAATTTTATTGAGTATGTTTGCATCGATATTCATAAGGGAAATTGTTCTGAAGTTTTCTTTTATTGTTGAGTCTTTGTGGGGCTTTGGTATCAGTGTAACTGTGGCCTCATAGAATGAATTGGGTAGTGTTCCTTCCGTTTCTATTTTCTGGAATAGACTGAAGAGTATTGGTATTAGGTCTTCTTTGAAGGTCTAATAGAATTCTGCACTGAACCCATCTGGCCCTGGGCTTTTTTTTGGTTGGGAGACTGTTAATGACTGTTTCTATTTCTTTGGGGGTTATGGGACTGTTTAGATGGTTTATCTGATCCTGATTTAACTTTGGTAATTGGTATCTGTCTAAAAACTTTTCCATTTCCTCCCGATTTTCCAACTGTGTTGCATATAGGTTTTTGTAGTAGGATCTGATGATTTTTTTTAATTTCCTCAGAGTCTGTTGTTATATCTCCGTTTTCATTTCTAATTTTGTTAATTTGGATACTGTCTCTATACCCTCTGGTTAGTCTGGCTAAGGGTTTATCTATCTTGTTGATTTTCTCAAAGAACCAGCTCTTGGCTTTGTTGATTCTCTGTATAGTTCTTTTAGTTTCCACTTGGTTGATTTCAGCCCTTAATTTGATTATTCCCTGCCTTCTACTCCTCTTGGGTATATTAGCTTCTTTTTGTTCTAGAACTTTCAGATGTGCTGTTAAGCTGTTAGTGTATGCTCTCTCCAGTTTCTTTTTGGAGGCATTCAGAGCTATCAGTTTTCCTCTTAACACTGCTTTCATTGTGTCCCATAGGTTTGGGTAAGTTGTACTTTCATTTTCATTAAATTCTAGGAAGTCTTTAATTTCCTTCTTTATTTCTTCCTTGACCAAGTTATCATTGAGCAGAGCATTGTTCAGCTTCCATGTGTATGAGGGCTTTCTGTTGTTGTTGTTGCCATTGAAGACCAACCTTAATCTGTAGTGATCTGTTAGAAGGTATGGGATTATTTCAATCTTCTTATATCTGTTGAGGTTTGTTTTGTGACTAATTATATGATCAATTTTGGAGAAGGTACCATGAGATGCTGAAAAGAAGGTATATTCTTTTGATGCAGGATGAAATGTTCTATAGATATCTGTTAAACTCATTTGGTTCATATATCTGTTAGTTTCACTGTGTCTCTGTTTAGTTTATGTTTCCAAGATCTGTCCATTGTTGATAGTGGGGTGTTGAAGTCTCCCACTATTATTGTGTGATGTGCAATGTGTGCTTTGAGTCTTAGTAGAGTTTCTTTTATGAAAGTGGGAGCTCTTGCATTCGGGGCATAGATGTTCAGAATTGAGAGTTCTTCTTGGTAGATTTTTCCTTTGATGCGTATGAAGTGTCCTTCCTTATCCTTTTTGATGACTTTTGGTTGAAAGTCAATTTTATCCTATATTAGAATGGCTACTCCAGCCTGTTTCTTTGGGCCATTTGCCTGGAAAATTGTTTTCCAGCCCTTTACTCTGAGGTAGTATTTGTCTTTACCATGGAGGTGCGTTTCCTGGATGCAGCAAAATGCTGGATCCTGTTTATGGATCCAGTCTGTCAGTCTATGTCTTTTTATTGGGGAGTTGAGACTATTGATGTTAAGAGATATTAAAGAATAGTGATTGTTATTTCCTGTTATTTTTGATGTTGTTTATATTGTTTGTGTGGCTATCTTCTTTTGAGTTTGTTGAAAGATTACTTTCTTTCTTTTTCTTGAGTGTAGTTTCCCTCCATGAGTTGGCGTTTTCCATGTATTATTCTTTGTAGGGCTGGGTTTGTGGAAACATACTGTGCAAATTTGGATTTGTCATAGAATATTTTGGTTTTACCATCTATGGTTATTGAGAGTTTTGCTGGGTATAGCAGCCTGGGCTGGCATTTTTGTTCTTTTAGAGTCTGTATGAGATCTGCCCAGGATCTTCTAGCTTTCATAGTCTCTGGTGAGAAGTCTGGTGTAATTCTGATAGGTCTTTTAATATTCTTTTCTTGTTTTGTGTATTTGGTGTTTTGACTATAATGTGACGAGAGTAATTTCTTTTCTTGTCCAGTCTGTTTGGCATTCTGTAGGCTTCTTGTATATTTATGTTCATCTCTTTCTTTAGGTTAGGGAAGTTTTCTTCTATAATTTTGTTGAAGATATTTACTGGTCCTTTAAGTTGGGAGTCTTCACTCTCTTCTATACCTATTATCCTCAGGTTCTGTCTTCTCATTGCATCCTGGATATCTTGGATGTTTTGGGTTAGGAGCTTTTTGCATTTTGTGTTTTCTTTGACTGTTGTCCATGTTTTCTATGGTATCTTCCGCACCTGAGATTCTCTCTTCCATCTCCTATATTCTGTTGGTGATGCTTGCATCTATGACTCCTGATTTCTTTCCTATGTCCTCTAACTCCAGGGTTGTCTCCCTTTGTGATTTCTTTATTGTTTCTATTTCTGTTTTTAATTCCTGATGGTTTTGTTCATTTGTTTGATTGTGTTTTCCTGTAATTCTTTAAGGGATTTTTGTGTGTCCTCTTTAAGGGTTTTTAGTTGTTTATCTGTGTTCTCTTGTATTTCTTTAAGGGAGTTATTTATTTCCTTCTTAAAATCTTCTATCATCCTCTTGAGAAGTGATTTTAAGTCTGAGTCTTCCTTTTCTGGTGTGTTGGGGTATCCAGGGCTGGTTGTGGTGGGAGAGCTGGGTTCTGATGAAGCCAAGTAATCTTGGTTTCTGTTCCTTGTGTTCTTGCCCTTGCCTTTCGCCTTCTGGTTATCTCTGGTGTCAGCTCGTCTTTCTCTCTCTGACTGTGGCTTGTTTTTCCTTCAAGCCCTGATGTCAATATTCCTGGGAGATCAGCTCTCTCTCCAGGCTGTTCTTCAGACCCTGTGTCAGGGGCCCTCCTGTTGCTGGCTTTTCTACACAACTGAGCAGCTTGCTTTCTCCCTGTGCTATTTGGCTATGGAGGCCTGGTGGCCCAGGTGGAGGTCTCCCACCACAGGTGGAAGCCTGCAGGCTCTTACCTCCAGGCTTTTCCTCAGTCCCTGCTTCTGGAGCCCTCCTTCCGATGACTCCTCCACACAAGTGGGTGGTTTGCTTTCTCCCTGTGCTGTTTGTCCATGGAGGCCTGGTGGCCTAGGCAGAGGTCTCCCACCACAGTTGGAAACCTGCAGGCTTTTCCTCAGCCCCTGTGTCTGGAGCCCTCCTTCTGCTGGCTCCTCCACACAAGTAGCTTAAAACTTCTTAACTGACTAATACAAACTAACTTTTTAAAAGACTATTGCTCTCCATGGACTTCCAAGTCTGCTTGTAATTAATCCTCTGATCAGTCATGAATGTCTTAGACCCCTAAAGAGTTTCTGGACTGAAACCCATCCTTTTCAAGCTAATATCTGAGTTGATAATCCACTGAAAAGAGGGAAACTAAACAATGTCCTCAGGGAGTTAGCAGTTTGCCTAATATTTCTGAAAATAGTAGATTACACATTGCATGCTGGTTCCCAGCCACTCCAGTGTTTCTGATCTTAGTTAAATGTATAAGTTCATTAATTTGACACATTAAGAATTGTCTGCTTCAGCTCTTGTATCATGGTAACCTGAAATAAACTCTACATAGAAAGGCTTGGGGCAGAGAGTAATTTGTTTGTGTACTGGCTAGTTTTGTGTGTCAACTTGACACAAGCTGGAATTATCACAGAGAAAGGAGCTTCAGTTGAGAAAGTGCCTCCATGAGATCCAGTTGTAAAGCATTTTCTCAATTAGTGATGAAGGTGGGAGGGCCCCTTGTGGGTGGTACCATCTGTGGGCTGGTAGTCTTGAGCTCTGTAAGAAAGCTGGCTGAGCAAGCCAGGGGAAGCAAGCAAGCCAGTAAGCAGCATTTCTCTATGGCCTCTGCATCAGCTCCTGCTCCTTGAGTTCCAGTTCTAACTTCTTTTCATGATGAACAGCAGCATGGAAGTGTAAGCTCAATAAACCCTTTCCTCCCCAACTTGCTTCTTGGTCATAATGTTTGTGCAGGAATAAAAATCCTAACTAAGACTGTTTTGTTTCTTGAGACAGGGTCTCACTATATAGCATTGGATGGCTGAGAACTTGCCATGTAAGCCGGGCTGGCCTCAAACTTATGTCTATCCACCTGCCTTTGCTTGCTAAATACTAGAATTGAAGGCAAGAATCACCACACCCAGAGAGTCTATAGAACATTAAGTAAATAAATAAACAACCTACGGAGTCCAATTTATGCTGGCCTTATTCTCATGGGGCTATCCTCTGGCGTATGATTGACCTCATAACTTCATACCCTAAATAAAAACTGACTCTTCTTACACAGGTGCCATTAACTGTCATCAGCTTCTCAGTTGAGGTGAGAGCCTGTGAGCCCATCTCTCTCATCCTAGAATGTTGACTGACTTGATCTTGGTTGGTCAAGTGCATGCAATCACAACTACTCTGAGTTTGAGTACCCAGTCTTGCCATGTCCGGAAGATTCTGTTTAATTCCACCCTCCCCAGCCTCTGGCTCTCATGGTTTGCCCCCTTTTCTGAGATGGTCTCTAAGTCTTGGGGTTGAGGTTGGAGATGATACAGTTGTCTCATGTGTGACTAAGCACCACGCTGACACTTATTCTCTATCGTAGCTCACTGGTGAGTTTCAATGTGAACCGATATCCACTGAACAAAGGAAGTTCTCGGATGAGGTCTGAAACACACTCATCTATTGGTATAGAGAGAAAAAGCCTCTCTTCTGCCTGATGTATTCTAATGCTCAGGCTTTTAACTGTGTTCCTTCTTTCTATTTTATTTGTTGACTCTTTTATCTCTGGGGTTTCAGTTTGGCTTATTTCTAGGTTTTATGTTACTCTGTTAAATTTCACACCCCTGTTTCATATACAAATTGTGTGATTTCATTGAGTTATAAGTCATCGAATGAACTTCAACACTTTTGTTTTTGAGTTATTCTTTTGGACAACTCATTAGTTTAGTTTACTTTTCTTTGAGATTCTGTAAAACCACGTTGCCTTGATTATTCATGCTTGGTATGTCCCACACTGATGCTTGTACATCTGACAGATGAGTGGCCTCCACCGGGAGGTGGTTTTCAGAGTTTAAAGCTGCCCTGATGATGTGTCTTTGTGTAATGTTTTGAGGCCATGGTACCAGGTGAATACCTTGGTGTGTGTACCTTAGCTTTTTCAGCTGTAATCAATGGGAATGATGTCCGCAGATGGCCCAGTGATATAGACAGCAACACTGTGGCATTACAACACCAGGTGTGATGCAACTTTCTGAATAAAGCAGGTTTACTGATAGCTCTGGGTAAAATTACCCAGGCAGGTGTGTGGGTGTAGGACTCCTGTCCAGACCCAGCAGGTTGGTAAGGTGTGGGGCCATCCCAGTGTGTCCAGGTTAATTTGTTGTTTGGTAATAGGGCAGGGTTTCTGACAGTATTTGAGTGCCACAGAGGAACCAGGCTGCATTATTGGACCCAAATGTGAATGACATTCTGTGGCCAATGGTTGCATGGGTGACTGTGTTGTCTTCAGCTGCTGCATTTCTCAGGGTGGCCTGCCTGTCTGTTCTGAGAAGAGGCATTTGAAACTGTTTCTTGAAACTTAGGAGAATGGGCAGAACCATGCAAATACTTTTTAGGCACATCATGGAGCAGAGACACTCAGGAATGTGTACCAGCTGTTTCTCTAGGTCTTGAATAGGCAGGTGGGGCCAAGCCATTCAGGGAACCATGCCCAGGTGCTACCCAGGGCCTTGAGGAGAGAGCTTCTGCCTGAGGCTCACAGTGCTGGTTCACAGAAGTGCACTCGATACTTCCCAAGTCCCTATACTTGTGTGGTCTTGATGGCACTGTGCAGCAGCTTGGGTAAAGGGAGGTCTCAACCTAGGTTGTATTCTTATTCCACAGTATCATGGCAGTAAAAAATGAACCCACAGCTTCATGCTTTGAGCTCAAGGCCCATGAGGGCTCCTGGGTTCTCTAGCTGCAAATATGTCAGATGTCAAGTAACACAAGAGAGGACAGGTAGGAAGTCTTTCCTGTCAGAACAAGGTGCTCCAGGTTGAGGATTAATCTTGAGAGGCGGGTGTGTAAATACCGTGTGCTTAGTTTCCTTTTTAATAAGCCCGCCTTAAATCTGTTTGGATGGCCTTTGCTACTTCGAATCATCGCTGGCAATCTGCCCCCAACACTCGAGGGAAGTAATGTTTGTTCCTCCTTTGTTTTCTTGTCCTTTGTAGAGAAGGAAGACGCAGCCCAGGTGCCTCTAGTCAGCTCTCTCAATAAAATGAATCCAATAGGATAACTGTAATATTCAGGAACCTGTGCTAGTCACCATCTTTTTAATGATTCTCGTGTTATTCTGTACCATGGCTGGTTTTCAGATGTGTTCAAGATAGGAGTTTTGGGCAGGAGAGACCACTCTGTAGTTAAGAACACCTGTTGCTCTTCCAAAGGACCCAAGTTCGATTCCCAACACCCACATGTTGGTTTACAACCATTCATAACTCCAGGAGACCCCAATGCATTCTTCTGACCTCCAAGGGCACCAAGCATACATGTGATGCATAAAGACACAAAATAAAATGAAAGTTTATAAGACAGGAAATTCATTGGTCTGTGGGAGAAAGAATTTTTTTTTTTTTTTTAAAAAAAAAAAAAAAAAAAAAAGCTTTAAATCGGCCAGGTGGTGGTGGTGCACACCTTTAATCTCAGCACTCATAAGGCAGAGGCAGGTGAATCTCTGTGAGTTTGAGACCAGCCTGATCTACAGAGTGAATTCCAGGACAGCCAAGGATACACAAAGAAAACCCTACTGAACAACAATAACAACAAAAGAGCTTTAGATCAGTGGTTCTCAGCCTTCCTGATGTCGTGACACTTTAATACAGTTCTTCAGGTTGTGGTGACCCACAACCATAAAATTATTTTGTTGCTACTTCTTAGCTGTGATTTTGCTGCTATTATGAATTACAATGTAAATATCTGATATGCAAGATATCTAATATTTGACACTTCTTCCCCCCCCCCCCCCCCCGAGGGATCACAACCCATGTGTCTTAGTCAGGGTTTCTATTCCTACACAAACGTCATGACCAAGAGGCAAGTTGGGGAGGAAAGGGTTTATTCAGCTTACACTTCCATGCTGCTTTTCATCACCAAAGGAAGTCAGGACTGGAACTCAAGCAGGTCAGGGATCAGGAGCTGATGCAGAGGCCATGGAGGGATGTTTCTTACTGGCTTGCTTCTCCTGGCTTGCTCAGCCTGCTTTCTTATAGAACCCAAGACTACCAGCCCAGGGATGGTACCACCCACAAGAGGCCCTCCCCCCCTTGATAACTAATTGAGAAAATGCCTTACAGCTGGATCTCATGGAGGCATTTTCTCAACTGAAACTCCTTTCTCTGTGATAATTCCAGCTTGTGTCAAGTTGACACAAAACCAGCCAGGACACCACGGGTTGAAAACCACTGCTTTAGATAGCATAGTGGAGGTTCCTTTTGTTTGTCAACTTGCCTGGAATTAGAAACCACCCAGGAAACACACTTTAGGGGTATCTGTGGGGAGTGTTTCCCGAGATGGGGCCAGACTCACCCCCAAGGATGTCAGTATATGTCAACCGGTAATCCAGATGTAAAGGGGGTTAAAGGCATGTGCCTGCACCTGCTTTCCTTCCTTTCCTAGGATTATGTCTGCCACTGCTGCTTTGATCTGGCACTGACATTGAACCCCAGCTCTTCCGCTTTGGAGAACACTGAGGTTTTCAGCAGCAAACTGCAACTACAAGCCGAAGTATCCAGCTGCTTGGATTGAGCTGTTTCTACGTTCTCTGCCTTTCCAGCATACAGATGGCTACTGCATGTGCTCAAGCACACACACACACACAGAGAGAGAGAGAGAGAGAGAGAGAGAGAGAGACTGTCTATTGGGTGTATTCCCCTGAAGAACCCTGTCTGAAATATTTGCTTGCTTTGTAATAGGTCAGAGTGTTTATTCTAAATAAAGAATGACATTTATTTGATGCAGATATTTCTGGTTCATTTGAAGATCTAACTTTTAAAGGAAATTGTTGTCGACTTGATCTAAGTTTTAAAAAAAAAAAAAGTCAACAGATTGTTGATGCAAAAAAAACATCTCTCTCTTCGAAGAGGATAAGGAATAATTTATTCTGGAGGTGACCTTGAGTGACCTGGCCTGGGACGGTATCTTCAGATTCTCCCCAAATGCAATCTTCCAACAAGGAGGTAGCTTTATGGAGCATTTGTAGTACAGAACAAAGAGTTAGAAATGAAGGCGATTTGAAAATAGGATGGTAGGAAGATTAAATGGACAGTTACAGCAAGACAGAGGAGACTCAACCATAGGCTTCGGTTTCCGAGAGCATTCTTGATTCTTCCATTGAGGGAGAATTAGGTTTTGTTAAGTTACCACATTCCAAAGGTTTTTTAAAATCTGTTTACTGGGATGTTAGGCCTAATACAGAGGTGGGCAAGGAGTGGCTCTTGAGGAAGCTAAAGACAGACAAAAAAAAATGCAGCTGGTTGTCTTAGTTAAGGTTTTACTGCTGTGAACAGACACCATGACCAAGACAAAATAAAACAGCATTTAATAGGGGCTGGCTTACAGGTTCTGAGGTTCGGTCCATTATCATAGAGGCAGGGGTATGGCAGCATCCAGGCAGGCACTGTGCAGGAGGAACTGAGAGTTCTACATCTTCATCTGAAGACTGCTGGAAGAAGACTGGCTTCCAGGCAGCTAGGACTAGGGTATTAAAGCCCATGCCCACAGTGACACACCTACTCCAACAAGGCCAGACCTATTCCAACACTTTCTAATAGTGCTACTTCCTGGGCTGAGCATATACAAACCATCACACTAGTCTATCAGGTCAATAGCATTCCAAACTCTCCATAGTCATCAAAGTGCCCATTAGTCGATCAGCCTGTGAAGACAGTTCACTGTTTTCAAGAGCAAAGACCCTATGAGTTTGGAGTGATTTTTTACTCATGTCCTCTAGAAATTTCAGTGGGAGGAATTTTTTTTTTCGTTAGTTAGTTTGGCCATTCTCTGTCTTTTACAAGCCTCTGCACCAATCGAAGTGATGTATCTGGAGCTGGGGGGTCTTGGTGGGCAGTTTGCTGTGTAAGCGTGAGAGGTCAGCATCCAGGAAACAAAGCCTGTGATCTCAGCACTGGCAGGAAGACGAGCAAAGAACCACAGTAAGTCTGAGGCTAGCCTGGTCTATGTAGAGGTTATGTCAAAAGAAAGGAAGGAAGGAGGAAAGGAAAGAAGGAAGAAAGAAGAGAGGGGGAGGGAAGGAGGGAGGGAGGAAGGAAGGAAGGAAGGAAGGAAGGAAGGACAAATAAACAATTCACGTGAGACCTCACACAACCCTTTCCCCTGCACTACATAATCAGAAATAAATAATTTCATCTAGAATAAAACACCTTCTTTGTGACCAGCACAGCTCTGAATTCTGCTGAGCTAACACCTCTCTAAAACTGTACAGATTCTGGGCCCTTAATTTCTGAACCTAAAATGAACAGGAAGCCACACAGTGGTGGAAGCCACACGGTGGTGCAAGCTTTCGTCCAGTGCTTGATGTGTGGCTGGGGAGGATCAGGACTTCTACAGCCTCAGCTGCATAGAAAGTTTGAGGCTGGCTGAGGCGACCTAAGACCCTGTCTCAAACTAACAAACAGGATGTGTGTGAAAGAATACTCGGCTACTTAGACTCTGGAAAACCCGTAGTACTTTGTCTTAAGTGTATCATATCAGAGGTCTATGGTTAGATCCAGTCTATTCTCATCAAACACTAGTTAGGGTTTCAGATCTACTCAAGGCAACATTATCTGGAAGCAAAATAAGCAACTTGCAATCTTCCCTTGACTTCCTGAAGCAGCAGAGAGGATGTACCACAGAAAACTCAGAGGACAATGGCCTCAGCCAGCTTACCTATGGCTGCTCCGGCTGTCCCAGCATCTCATCCACACTGGGCTTTTCTGTACCACACCATGAAAAGAATGTCTATGAAGGCACAGTGAAATTTTAAAGAGTTAATTTGGGTGAGAAATGACTCGTGCATTAGGGAGCATCAGACAAAAAGAGGCTTATCCGTTGAAACCAAAGCATCAGAGGCGGGGGATTGCTAGGGAGATTACAGAATTCAAATAAAGACTTATCACTCCTTATGCTGGCAGCACTGTTGGGGCAGACACAAGAGGGCTGTTACAAGTTCAAGGCCAGCCAGGTATACATAGTGAGCTCCGGGTCTGCCTGGGTGACCATATAGTGAGATTCTCTCAGGAAGTGGGTGGAGGTGAATTATTAGTGTGGCTGCTATATGCTCTGTTGGTCAGCTTCCTGTTACTGTGACAAAATACCTGTAAATTCATTTGCATAAGTGGGTATACAATGGGCACACAGTGGGCTGCCTCAATGAGCTCCACATCCTCAGATTCAAAGAATCACAATCTGAACATTATTTTTTTTTTTTAAATACATTTGTGTGGGAACAATCCTGACATGATGGAAAGAGGCCCCACGTGTCTGTGCAGTTCTGGGTGGGACAGGAGACACGTGGGAAGTGGCCACGAATCTTCCCACACAGTCTGACGGGCAGGTGGGGCCTGTGGGAAGTCTTTGTGGGCCCTGCCTATGAGTGGGGGAGGGGCCATTCCCAGGGAACCCATGGCAACCGTCTCCGTGGGCTCTCTAGCCCAGGGCACCACAGTCGCCACAGGGTGCGGCAGACAGGCTAGCTGGAGGACAGCTGGGCTTCCCGCATGCTGCAACTGGGTCTTGGCGGCTTGGGACGCTAGGCTAACTGCTTAGGCTTGGGTGAATGGGTACCATCTGAGAGCACTGGGAAGCCCTTGGCAAGAGATTGGATGAGCCTCCTTTTTTTTTTTTCATACTTTATTTACATTTCAAGTGTTTCCCCCTTTCCAGATCTCCCCTTTGGAACCTCCCCATTCCCTTCCCCCCTCCCCTGCCACTATGGGGGTATTCCCCCACCCACCCACCCATCCACTCTGGTCTTCCCTCTTTGGCATTCTCCTATACTGGGGGATCTAACACCCTCAGGACCAAGGGCCTCTGCTCCCCCTGATGTCTAACAAGACCCTCCTAAAGCATTTGACAAAGGTCAACATTCCTTCATGATAAAAGTCTTGGAAAGATCAGGAATTCAAGGCCCACACCTAAACATAGTAAAAGCAATATACAGTAAGCCAGTAGCCAACATCAAACTAAATGGAGAGAAACTCGAAGCAATCCCACTAAAATCAGGGACTAGGCTAGGCTGCCCTCTCTCTCCCTATCTATTCAATATAGTACTTGAAGTTCTAGCTAGAGCAATCAGACAACGAAAGGAGGTCAAAGGGATACAAATTGGAAAGGAAGAAATCAAAATACAGATGATATGATGGTATACTTAAGTGACCGGAAAAACTCCACCAGAGATCTGCTACAGCCAATAAACACCTTCAGCAAAGTGGCCGGATACAAAATTAGACGAGGATCCTTAATCAAGAGCCGGATCCCTCCATTCCCACTGCAGGTCCAGATGAAGAGACAGTCCATAATTCCAAGACGTTTATTTTCATCTTGTGGAGAATGGCGTGGATGGATTTGTACCCTCCACCCCTCTGGGAGGGGCGAGGCAGATATAGTAACTGGGAAGGGGCGTGACTAAGCCTCTATGTGTCTCATTAACATGGGGACAGCTTGGGGCTGTGTGGCCACACCTCTACCTGAGGAGGGGTGGTACATGACTGTGACTGGAGCCGAAAGCCTCCAGGAGCATTGGCATAACATTTCCGGTCATTTGTGAATTGTTCCACTGGGTCTCCCAGAGTTTACGCCTGTGCTCAACCAAGTACCGGACTTCCTGTCTCAGATCACTGCCGCACACATTTGAAATGAACATATACCAAGCTCCCTGCCCCAACATATTTTTTATTTATTTATTTATTTACTTACTTACTTATTTTTCGTTGCTGTTTATTTATATAGTTTTTGAAAGGAAGATTCTGTGACAAGTTTTCTTAGAGCTGGGAAGTGGGGAGTTCAATGCCAGCTTTGGCTAGATGGTGAGTTGGAATCTATCCTGGGCTGCACAAGGCTCTACCTAGAAATTAACTAATTAATTAATTGGTTAATGTAATTTAAGTAAAAAAACAATAAAAAAGAAAAGAATGTTGTAAGTGAAGGTTCAGAATCTTATACGAATGTCTAAGTATTGACATTGCATATACAAATTTCTATTAACTTCAAAACAAGGATAAACGCACATACCTTACAGAGTATTGAATGTGTTGACAAGCAAGACAAACATTTCTTTTTTTTTTTTTTAATGTAAGTTGTACTGGCTGGTTTTGTGTCAACTTGACACAGGCTGGAGTTATCACAGAGAAAGGAGCTTCAGTTGAGAAAATGCCTCCATGAGATCCAGCTGTAAGGCATTTTCTCAATTAGTGATCAAGGGGAGAGGGTCCCTTGTGGGTGGTACCAGCCCTGGGCTGGTAGTCTTGGGCTCTATAAGAAAGCCAGCAGAGCAAGCCAGTAAGTAACATCCCTCCATGGCCTCTGTATCAGCTCCTGCTTCCTGACCTGCTTGAGTTCCAGTCCTGACTTCCTTTGGTGATGAACAGCAACATGGAAGTGTAAGCTGAATAAGCCCTTTCCCCCCAACTTGCTTCTTGGTTATGTTTTGTGCAGGAATAGAAACCCTGACTAAGACATAAATGTAATTCCATGAGTTAAAATGCAAACCAAAACCAAAAGGAAAACAGCCCACCCTCCTCGTGTGCTGCTTTTCTTTGTGGCAGTTGGCTTTGGTACTCTCCATGCCGAGGCACTAATCCTACTCCTGGCAGCTCTCCATGCATTTGTGAGAGTCCATTATGACAGCCAATGTTTACAACCTAGGGACCCGTTCTTCACATTCTAAGTCGAGGTTTCAATGAACTTGAACTCTAGGCCCCATTTTTGAACTAGAAAAGCAGAGATGGCCTGTATGAGAGTGCTCTGGGGGGGAGCAGATATGGGATGTGGATGGGGTTTGGTGCAGGGGATAACCGGGAAGTGGGATATCATTTGAGATGTAAAGGGACAGAATTATTAATAAAAAGGAAAAAAGAAAGAAAAGCAGAGGCTGGTGAAAAGGGTTCATGCACAGACACAGCACCACCCCCAGCCAGTACAGCGGGCACTGCACTCTTGTTCTGCTGTTCTCTTCAGGGCCTGATGCAGGGACCAGTCTCCAGCAATGGTTCATTTCAAAATGTGTATTTGAATGGAGCACCATTGATTGTGTTATTCCTACCTACGCAGAGCCACCCGGTCCCCAGATATCTGTATGCTAGGTTGCCTGCTGAATGGATAAGACACCATGACCACAGCAACTCTTATAAAGGAAAACATTTAGTTGGGACCGGCTTGCAGTTTCAGAGTTCATTGTCACCATGGCGGGAAGCATGCTGGCATTCAGGCAGACATGGTGCTGGAGAAGGGTCCAAGAGTTCTACATCTTGATCCACAAACATCAGGAAGTGACAATGACACACTGACCAGGCTTGAGCTTCTGAGACCTCAAAGCTCACCTTCTAGTGACACACCTCCTCCAACAATGCCACACCTCCTAATAGTGCCAGTCCCTTTGGACCTATAGGGGCCATTTTTATTCAAATCACACCAGTCACAGTATATATCTCTCCTATTTAGAGTTCATGCTCACAGGTGCACAGCTTCCTTTACTGTAGCAGCTACTGCTTATTAGTCGTTTCCTACTTAAGCAGTGTCAGACTAAAACTCTCAAGAATTTTCCTGCAGGCCTTGATCATAGCAACTCATGTTGTTCTGGCCACAAGAGCCCATTTCATAAATGCTCAGCCGCTGGGTGGCCACGAGACTGGTTCTCATAAGCACCATTGCTTTCAACGACTGTGAAATTCAAAGCTCTACATGTCTGTTTTGCGTTTTCTAAACATTATTCAGCTATGCCCAGCCTGAGACTCTCCCAGCATGCATTGGTGGGTTGACTTCTAAAACAAACAGAACAAAACAAAGAACAACAACAAAACATGTAGAAATGCTATTCCAAGCGGCACTGTAAGACAATTTTTGTATGTGTCCACAGTATGCCATTGTGCTCTGGGAAGTAGGCCCCATATGTGTGACCAGACATTTTTGAAAAAACAAAACTTGAGGTCTTGTCCAAATCTTTTATACCCAGATCCACCCATATGCATCGCTAGCGCCATTTAGCGATAACCATGACTCCTCTCCCCCATGAGCTACTATTATAACTATCATGCCTCATCCTCCGAAAGCCTCAGGCAATACTGGCCTACCGTCTGCCAGGCCTGGCTCGGCCATAGGGACCTGTCACTGTATGACTGTGAGCTTTCATGATGGAACATGATGGACTGTACCTCAGCTGCTGCTGCACACCTGGTTGGCTGTTACAGCACAGTTGTGTCAGGGCTATTTCTTGTGAGGTGAACTGCACAAAAATCTTCTCCTGTGCTCTTTTCCTGGAAGTTCACCATCAATGTTACCCTGTTTGGCATGCATTTCATAAAATCAGCATCACTAGTTCTGTCAGGACTGTTTGGGTAGGTATACCTCAGCAGCTAATCTACTGCAATATTGTTTTACTACTTTAACATGTCTGCACCCCATGGTCTCTCTGTGGATTGCAGAGGGTTAATTTGACTTCCTCCTCTGATTCAAGTTCAATACAAACCTCGTCACTCAAATCTCATCTCTAGTGTAGATGAAATGAATACCTTGGGCTTCATTTTGAATTTTGCGACCAGAATAAACAAACAAACAAAGGAATATGTTGTACAGAGCCAGTAAGACATCGTAGTAAATAAAGACACTTCCTGACAAGCCTGAGGACATAAGTTCAGTCCCCAGGATCCACATGGTGGATGGAGAGAACAACAAGTTATCTTCTGACCTTCATCAGACATGCACCATAGCCAAGCAAGAGAAGAAGACAATCTCCAAGTCTGCACCACAAATTCCCTTCTGCCCTCAGGGCCCAGCATAATCATATCTTTGAGGACGCTAGCATCAAAACAGACTGCACGTGTGCCTTTGGTACAACTAAGAAGAAAATTCTAGACTTTGTTCTTGTCAACAGTCACTGAACACTACACTAAAGAATTAGCTACGTGGTAACTGTACTTTATTAAGCAATGTAAGCCAACTAATGGTAGGTTAGAGTACAGAAAGATGTGTACAGGTTATATGGGAATCTGACGTGCACGCAGGCAAAACAGCATTCATATAAAATAATTCAAGTAGATAAGTAAAAGAATTATCACCAAGTATAGTGGTACATGCCTATAATCATAGCTCTGAATGGCTGAGGGAGGAAGGCTGGGAATTTGACAGCATCCTGGGACAGATAGAAAACCTTGTCTCAATAAATAACTAACTAAATAAAAGCAAAGTCATAAGGGAATGGGATGGTCACTAGCTGTACCCCAGGGTTTTCATAACCCTGAATATGTCTTCCTTACTCTCTATAGTTTTTGCCTGAGTCCCTGGGTCAAAGCTTTTCACTTTGATAGTTACTGACAGAGAGTTGTCAAGGTCAAGAGAAGGAGTTTGCCTTTACCCTTGGGCACTCAGGGGCCTCTGCAAAAGACAGTCAAGTAATGAAGCATTTGTGTTTGGTGCTTATGTATTCTGATGCAATTTTCCCCTCTCTCAATATATACATTCAACATAAAAAGTCATTCGTGGTAATTATTTGTGATATATGTGAGCACAAAGAACACTATTTGATAATGAAAGCAGATGCCTCAGCTCTGGGATTAAGGTAGCTGCCTATCAAGTAAGTGCATTTGTTCGTCGTTATCCATACTAATAGAAAATAGAAGGTGCACAAACCATCTCAAGATGAATAGATTCATTTTTAAATGTGACACCTGAGCCAGCAAGATGGATGGGCAGGTGAAGGAACTTACTGCCAAGTGTGATGACCTGAGTTTAACCTCCTGAACCCACAGGATGGAAGAGGAGACTTCACAAGTTGTCAACTGACTTCCGTGTGAGTAACGGTAAATGGGTGTGTGCGCACACACACACACACACACACACACACACACACATGAATGAATGAATGAATGAATGTTTTAAAATGTACTTGAAGGCCGAATGTGGTGGTACACAGCTTTAATCCTGCCACTTGGGAGGTGGATCTCTGAATTCAAAGCCAGCCTGGTCTACAGAGTTCAAAGAGGACCATGCTGGCCTTCAAGTACGTTTTTAAACATTCCGTTTAAACATTTAGCAGTCAAAAGGCATTACACTAATATTAATATTGTGGACTTTTTTGTAAGATAGGGAGCTAGAGAGCTGACGGAAATTATAAAAGTCACAGGACATCAAAATTTTATCACCATTTGTATCTGCATAAATGGACAAATTGCAGAATTAGTTTAAAAGACACAAAACATAGCCTAGCCCTGCTGCTCTGACCATGGTGGACTCCTCATTTCTGTTCAGATACACAAGAGTTAACTTGCTATTGATTTCTTCTTCTCCTGTTTATGTCTCTAGAGAACGCCAAACTAAATTTAAAATCCTCACTTTCAACTCTCTGTCTGTGCCTCAGTGTCTCTGTCTCTCTGTGTGTCCCTTTCTGTCTCTCTGTTGTTCTTTCTGTGTGTTGTGCTTTACTCTTTCTCTCTCTCCCTCCTTCTCTCCCTCCCTCCCCTCCTCTCTCTGTCTCTTCCTGACAAGGTCTTGCTCTTATAGTTCAAGTTGGTCTCAAACTTGTCATCCTCCTGCCTCATCCTTCCTAATGTTAGAATTGTAGGCACTTAGAACTATGCCTGGCTTCAAGATATTCTTAATGTTAAAGGCCTCCCAAGATGTCTCTGAAGGAACCATTCGCCCAGGGATGGCACAGCTGTCGCTGGGCCTCTCTGCTTAAATTATTAGCCACAAAAATGCCCTATAGACTTGCCTACATGTAGGCTAATCTGAAAATGCCTACATGTAGACATTTGTAGAGAGATATTTCTCTTCCCATAGAACTCTAGCTTGTGTGGAAATGATAAAAACTAGCAGCACATCTGACCATTGTCTGTCATTGTTTGAGTGGCAAAAACCTCCCATTTTATAAGCTGCCTCTCCACTGGGCTTAACTGTTTTCTTTGCTGGACAGAAGTTTTTAATTCCATGATGTCCCTCTGTCCATTGTTGTTCCTTTCACTGGTACTTTGTTCAGAAAGTGCTTGCCTGCACCTTGGCTTTCAGTCCCTGCTGTCTTCTCTAGTTGTTTCAGAGCTTTGATCCATTTGGAGTTGGTTTTTCTATGAGGCAAGAAATAAGGATCTAGTCTCAGTTTTCTAAATGTAAATGTGCTGTCTTCCCAGCGCCATTTGTCAAAGAGGTTGTCCTTTCTCAATGCATGCTTTTGACATCTTTGTAGAAAGAAAGAAAGAAACAAAGAAACAAAGAAACAAACAAAGAAAGAAAAGGATTTACAAGAGTGGGAGAGAGATTCGAGAGATTTGGATGAGAGTAAGCAAAGGCATTATTTACTTGTATAGATTGTCAAAGAACAATTTAAGAAAAATGGCTTTAAAATTATATGCATATAACTGTGAGGGCTTCTATATGAGCCTTTCATTCTAGTCCATTCAAAAAGGTGACTTTAGGCTTGGGCTGTGTGGGCAGTGATAGCCCTGATCATCTGTCCTTGTGACACACACCCTTCTGAGACAGCTGTGAGCCTCTGCATCAGACTTAAAGGTATACTGGGAAGGACTTTGAACAATGCTAAGGATAGGGGGTATACCTGAGAGCAATGCATTCCTCAGAAGTGTGATTCTTGGCAGAGTTTGCAAGAACTATTGGGTCACAATGGGAGTGAAGTGAGCATCTTTGTTACTTTTCTCGTCACTGTGACAAAACACATTTTTTAAAATGGGAGGAAGAGTTTCTTCTCACTTTCAGTTTAAAGGTACAGCCAGTAAAGGGATGGAAATGCTCAAGAAAACCCAGTATGAAACTATTTTCATTGAAATGAAAATTTCTATGTCAAATGAAAGGCTCAGAGGAAAGCCAGATAAGGCAGATCATACAGAGGACAGACTCACCGGGACCTGAAGCCAGCGTAAAGGGTTTGCATTGTTCAGACAAAGGCTACAGGGTCTGAAGAATTCTTGTGCCTTCAAAGAAAGGTTCAACTAGAATTCGGAACCCTGGCCCAAAAATCTGTAGTTTATGACAATTGTTAAGGATCTTCCACTGAGAATACTTAGGAAGTAGAAGCTTATTTTACAGCGGGGAGGGGCTTTGGGACTATTCCTCTGAGGTGAGTCTTATCTAAGGCTTTTGGGGTTTCCCAGGCAGTATGTTGTGGGCATAGGAAACAGGGTTGGTAATTAAGCAACTGAGAGCAAAAGCCATGCCACTATTCAGGCTGTTGATTTGTTTAGTTATTTCCCTGAGCATGAGGCCGTCTTTTGGATAGGGCTGGCAATCCATAATGGTTAGATAGCTAATCTTGGTTGTCAACTTGACTGCATCTGGAATCAACTAAAATACAAGCGCTGGGCAGTCCTACGAGGGATTTTCTTGAACAGATTATTTGCAGTGGGAAGATCCATTCTTCCATGTGGTTGGGGTGTTCTGTGGCAGCCCAGATTAAAGGATAGAGAAAAAGAAAAATTTACCTTTGCCTGTTTCCTTTTGCCCCTTCTGGCAAGGTTGTCTACCCAGTTGCTGCAGGATTCCATCACCAGAATTAAAACCAGCCTCTTTGGGCTTCCAACACAGACTGAAGATAAGGAATCTCTCAGAGCTCTGGTACCAGATTGAGATTGCTGAAGCATCCAACCTTGTGAGCAACTCCTGGGTTCTTGGCTTCTTCCACATGAAGCAACAATTGCTGTGCCACTCATATAATATGCACCACATAATGCAAAATAATTTCAAATATTTTGTATTTTATTTTTCATATACTTTTACATAGTCCTTCTATCAGTTCTGTTCTTTTAGAAGACACTAATACAAATGGCTGAGTTGGGTGGCAGATGGCTTCTGGCAGAGCCAAAAGTTGTTTGATCAGGGTATTGTAAGTCATAAGGAAGCTCCCTTTTTCCTCCAAACAGATACACAGGTGCGGGCACGAGGAACACACAAGCCAAGTCTGTGTAAATACTAAGTCTCATTCCTGTCTCCATTAAAGAGCCCCATGAAGAACAATTAGTTCTGAATTGGAGGTTGACATGGAATTATCCAGGCAGGGCCCAGATCCCATGACCTCTCTGTGGTATTCTACTGTATACCTGAAGAGTCCATGCCCTGCCAGATTCAAACCTATTACTGTCTGTGAGATAGGTAGTCTCTGATTGAACTAGTAGAAAATGTTGTAAATCTGGTCTAGCAGTGCAGGTAAAGTCAATTGTCTCTGCACAGGAATGCTATAGAAAGGCCTCAGAATTATGAACTCACTTTAAGTAGAATGATAGAAATTTTGGGGTGGTCTTCTGGTAACCCCTGGAGCTTGTGAGACGAGAGTGTGAGGCTCAGTGGAAGGCCCTCGAGTTGAGAGTTTCATGGACCTGCTGGGGCTTGTAAGCCATTTACTCTAAATAAACCTCAGAGACCAAGAGAGTCAAAGCTGCCAGTGCCCCGAGGCAAGAGGCCCAACCTCGTGCCACAAAGCTAATGACTTGGAAAGATAAGCACCTGAATATTTAAAGGGCCCCAAAATCTGGATTAAAATTGGTGTGGCTCTGTTTTGCTCATGTACACACAGAGACAAGCATTTAGTAAGAAGAGGAAGAGCTAATGTAGAGGTAGAAGTGAAAACCTGTTTTAAGAGGTCCAGGATCCTTGTCACCTCAGGGTTCCAATTTAATGGCTTTTATTCTGGTCTCCTCGAGACGAAAAAGGGACTTATGATTTGCTGAAGTGGGGAATTCTGATTCTGCAGAATTCCCTTCTGTCTAGGAAAGACCTCAGGTGTTATGTTGTTATGCTTTGGACCCTCCTAGTTGAAATGAGGTCTATGTAGACGCTAAAATGGCTTCTTATGCTCATGCTTACTTCAAGTTCCAAAACCTGGACATTTCAAAGGGAGATTTTTGCCTCTGATTGAGAAACATTATGTCCACATAAGGCAAGTTTTTGAAAAGCTAGGACACTGTTTTGACCTGAACTGGGTTACAGAACTAATAAATCACACTGACTGAAGAAAGCTACTTCCAGGGGGAAATTTAGGACCTGTCTTTGCCTAAGGCCTCACACCCACGGGTGCACATAGATTTGTGGACATGAACATGCACAGACACATTTCTTTTAATGGAAGAAAATATGTCACAAGGAGAGGTATGGCTGGTTCTCAGAAAGAGAGAACAGCTTTCCATGTGTTCATTTTGAGAATGAATACGACCCAGTTACTCCAACAGTCCTTTTGAGAGGGTATGGGAGTGTTCGTACAGAGGTAAGGGAAATTGTTTTTGATTTTGTGTGCCATGCGTGTGGGTCCATATCTGGATGAATAAGTGGGAGTAGCATATCAAGAAGGAAACTTACAGATCCAGTTCTCTCCTTTCTCCTTTGTTTAAATTGAGGCTTTTTTTAGTCATTGTGCAAGTATATGCCCCCTCTCCTCATTCATACTGTCCCTTTTCCACGCCCCTCCTGTTGGGTCCCTGCTGTCACCCTACAATCTTTTATTCCTGTTTCCATGTCACATATACAGAGATGTTCTATGTACTTATACAAAAATCTGGAAACCACAAAGAAGAGAAAACATCCAATATTTGTCTTTCTGACACTTTCATAATTGGCTGAGTAAGATCTCAAGTTGCATCTATTTTCCTGCAAATGACATAGATTCATTCTTACCTGTGGTAGAAAGCAATTTCATTGTGTGTAAAATCCACGTTGTTGTTGTTTTTAATCTGTTCCTCTCATTGGACACCTAGTTGGTTCCACGTAAGTTTCTTTTTTGAGATTGAGCATTTGGCATAAAGCTCCATTGGTTATTAGGAGATAGATTCAACATACAATACATCGCAAGTAACTGGAGTGAAACTCCAGGTCCCCAGTGTGGAAATAGTTGCTTTTATTTTTGGCCTTTTTGTCTTCTGTCTGTCCATCTGTCCATCCATCTCTCCATCCATCCATCCATCCATCTGTCCATCTATCTAGCTACTCAGCTAGCCAGCTATCTATCTTCTGTCTATTTCTTCCCTCCCTTTCTCCTTTCTTTTCAAACTCAAGAGCCAAACCTTCAGCTGTCCCTCCTGAGATCCCCTCTCCAGGCACCTGTGTAAAGCACAACTGTCACAAGTCTGTAGGTGGCTGGAGACATGCTATCACAACAGTGTTGGAGAAGATGGGATCGGTAGAGCGAGAGGCAGCCTTTAAGAACCATGAATAAAGTAGGTTTTGAAAAATCTAAGCCTACAGAAGTCTGTGAAACAAAATATGTTACCTTATTTCATTTTTTGTTTGTTTTTAAATTTGGATGTGTGTGAGGATTTGCCTGCACACCACTTGTAGAGGCCAGAAGCGATCAGAAGAGGGCATCAGACCCCCTGGAAGTGGAATTATACCTAGTTGTAACTGCCACATAGGTGCTTGCAACTCAACCTGGGTCCTCCGCAAGAACAGCAAGTGTTCTTAACTTTTAAACAATCTCGCTGACCTAATTTCTTACATGGCAATTAACTGCCTACATCTGTAGAACTCACAGCTTCTAGGTTTAGGGGCTTTCTAGTTCCTGTTTGGATGATGGCCTTTGTAAAGACTGTGAAATTTGTCTAAACCGTGCATGAAGATTAACAAGCCATTTTGGGCTACTGGAACTCTGGTTTGGAACCAGAAAAACAAAGCAATTATTCATTATCTTTCCCCTTGATGACCTAAGAATTACTTCATTCATAATATGTATTCACTATTGTTTCTATGTCAGATACTAAATGAGATACTGGAAGCACTTAAGCACCCTTAGCCCAGCGATTGATTGTGGGTTTGGCAGCTTTAAGCTACTATAACAGAACGCCACAGACTGGGTGATATAAAGAGCAGAGGTTTTTTTATGATTCTAAGGACCAACAAGTGTTTGTATCTGGAAGGGTGTTTTATTTTATTTATTTGTTTGTTTGTTTTTGGTTTATTGAGATAGGGTTTCTCTGTAACAGCCCTGGATGTTCTGGAACTTGCTCTGTAGACCAGGCTGGAGTCAAACTCAGAAATCCACCTGCCTCTGCCTCTCTTGTGTTAAAGGTGTGTGCACCACCACCTTTAGAAGTTGTTTGAAGGGGCTGGAGAGATGGCTCAGTGGTTAAGAGCACTGACAGCTGTTCCAGAGTCCTGAGTTCAATTCCCAGAAACTGCATGGTGGCTCACAACCATCTGTAATGGGATCTTATGCACTCTTCTGGTGTGTCTGAGGACAGCTGCAGTGTATTCATATAAATAAAAATAAATAATTTAAAAAAAAAAAAAGGTGTCCAAAGGTGTTTTTTGATTTTGTCTTAATTATTGTTTTCATCTCTTTGTTGTTGTTTTTATTTTTCTGTATAGGCTTTCTCTGGGTGTCTCTGAATGCCCTGGAATTCATTCTGCAGACCAGGCTGGCCTCAAAGTCAAAGATCCCCATGCTTCTGTGTCACACATGGCACTACACAATTATTTTGTCTTGATTTTAAAGATAGGATCTCAATCCATGGCCCAAGCTGCCTCAGATTCCTGATAGTTCCATGCCCAGCCTTCACCCTTCCAAGAATTAGAATCATAGCCATGAGAAAACACAACCCAGATATAAGGGTTTTCTTGATGAATCATCTCCTGGCAATATACAGAAACATGAGAGAGAAATGGAATGGAATGGCTGGGAAAGGAAAAGAAAGAGACATGAGAAGAGGGGAGAGAGAGAGAGAGAGAGAGAGAGAGAGAGAGAGAGAGAGAGAGACTGTCTACTATCTGCACAACTATGCCACGTGCATGTGTGGAGGCATCAGACAACAGCCTGTGGGAGTTGATTCTTATCTTATGCTTCCTAAGGATCACGCTCACGCTCAGATCATTTTGACAGCAAGCACCTTTTATCCACTAAGCAATCTCTCTGGCCTCATGGCTCCTCTTCCTGGTTGTGGGTCTTTGGACAACTAGAAAAACAGTAGTTCACCATGTCTATATAAGCTACATAAGAGTCACATAAGCTAGTGCCTTACCTATATTGTCTTACATAATATTCACAACAGCTCTGTGGCCTGGGTTGTGTTAATATTCCCAGCGTATGTGTAAGAAACGAGGAAGGATTATACATCTCTTATTTACAGAGCCGGTAAAGGGAAGGCTTAAAATGATGGCACTTCAAGAAACCACACTTTAAATCAGTATTAAGTTCTAACTCTCCTACCTCTACTGATGTCTCTGGAAATGAGGTCAGCATGGTACCTGGGATGAAAGCAGGCACGTGATCTTCCTCTCAAAACTGATGGAGGCAAAGGGCAAAATCCAGGCCAGCCTTTCCATCAATGAAGACATCCTGAGTCCTGGGGTGCTTGTGTGGCTTTTAAAAGGGATTTCGTTCTTGGTCTTTGTCCATGTAGAGGAATGCAAAGCCTCCTACTTGCAGATCACTAATGATAATAGCCCAAAGAAGCTGGACCTAAACATTTCATCAGGTGATCAAGAAGTCAGCCAAGTGCCAGTTGTTCTCCAAGAGAGCATCTGCCATCTGTCCATCCTCAGAGCTTGGAGACTAATCTGGATCATCAGATCCATGAGTTACACAAATATGTATCCTTAAAATAAGTAAATAAAACTCACTATTTAATTTAAATTTACTCTCATTTTATGTGTATGAACACATGCATGTACAAAGGTGAGCCATGTACATCATTTGCATGTCTCGTGTCTAGGGATATCAGAAGAGGGTGTAGGATTCCCTTGAACTGGAGTTATGGATGGCGGTGAGCCACCAAGGTCAGTGCTGGGAACAGAAAGCAGATTCTCTACAAGAACAGCAAGTCCTTTTAATGGTTGAATTATTTCTCTAGCCTCAAACTCGAAGTTTTATTGTAAATTAAGATAACACAATTAAATGACCTTTTTTTTTTTTTTTTTTTTCTTACACTGGTGATTGAGCCTAGGGCCTCATGCATGCTAGGCAAGGGCTTTGCCACCAGACTCTCTCAGATGCTGTGTGTTAAGCTCGTATTAGGAGACAGGGTCTCAACAGCTGGCCACTTTTAATTTGCTTTTGTTTTTGAGATGGGGTAGAAGCTGGCCTGGAATTTCAGATCACCCTGAACACACACTTCCTGAGTACTGAGATCACAGGCATAAGCCGCCACACTTAGATTTATGTGGTGCCAGAGGCGGAAGCTAGGACTTTTTGAACGCAAAACATTCAGTCTATCAACTGAACCCCTTAGCCCCAGCCTACCTCAGCCTCCAGAACCATGAGGGTTACAGGCCTATGGCCCTGGAACTGATACGTGTTTGTTTTAAGGGGCGAGGCGAGGATATCATGCACGAAATCTCCCTGAGTCTACTCACCAGCTGGGCCACCTGGGTGAAACATTTGTCTCTCTGGGCCTCACTAACAGCATCTACCCTGTAACATGGTTACAAGGATTAAATGTGCTATTATTTGTATAAACAAAAAAAAAAAAAAAAGAAAAAAGAAAGAAAGAAAGAAAAGAGAAAAGAACAAAAGGAAGAAAGAAAAAAAGAAAAGAAAAGAAAACAAAAGCAATTCCTGCTGGGCAGTGGTGGCGCATGCCTTTAATCCCAGCACTCGGGAGGCAGAGGCAGGTGGATTTCTAAGTTCGAGGCCAGCCTGGTCTACAGAGTGAGTTCCAGGACAGCCAGGGCTACACAGAGAAACCCTGTCTTGAAAAACAAAAGAAAGAAAGAAAGAAAGAAAGAAAGAAAGAAAGACAATTCCTAACCGGAAGAAAAAGCACATTCAAAGACATGGAGGTGCAGTTATGAGAACTGTTAGCTTTTAGATTGGGTAAGTCCCCAAGCTTGGTGAGTTTAAAGTTTGGTTCCTACCTGTTTGTGCGGCTGGGCAGAAGGGCCTAGGGAAGAAGTCAGTGGGATGTGCTGCTGTGGCCTGTAGCTTGTCCCCTGCCTTCTTCTTTGCCTCCTTCCTTTCTTATTGCTCTGGCTGTCATGAGGGGGGCAGTGTTGCTCCTTCACATTTCACTCACTCACCATGATGCTCTCTCCATCTTGCTACAGGCCCAGGAGCAACAGAGCCAAATGACCACAGACTAAAAACTCTGTAACAGGAAGCAAAAGACAACTTTCCTTCTTTATGTGGCCTTCCCTTAGTTTGTCCCAGCTCTGGAAAGCTTACTGACACAGTAACAATTACCATCCACTAGATACAGAGAATGTGCCAGGTGTTTTGTATATAGTCTCGTGTGCATAGAAATATCATAATATCTCCACCAACGGTGGATCCCATGTACAAGGGTGATTATGTAAGATTATAATGAAAGCTGGCCATGGTAGCATATGTCTGTAATCCCAGCATTGCATAGGCTAAGGCAAGAGGATTGTGAGTTCAAGACTAGCTTGAGTTATGTAAGGTCCTGTCTCAAAATAAATGAATTAAATCCAGTATTATAGTGAAGTTCATGTTATTGTTAACTCTTGACACTATACCAAACCCTGGAGACTTAGGGAGATGACTGACATCTGGCTCACAGTGTTTGGACATTTTTGTCTATGAGGGTTAGGTTTTATTGCTTTCGGTCTGTGGTTGCATCACAGAACAAAAGCTGCTCATCTCATTTCAAGGACATAAAGAGAGAGTGAGGAGGGGCCTAGAATCTCACAGCCACTTTCATGGGCAACAGGCACCCCAAGGACTCCAAAGGTTTCCAACAAGGCCATAGCTCTTAAAGGTTCTGCCATGGCTGCTGCCACTGTAAGGCCCAAACATTTAGCCCTGGTAGATGTGGATGCTCAAAATGTGAACTGCCACCTGAGAAACCCTGGCCCTCTACCATGGGTAGCCATCCAGCTCAGAGCTCACCGTGTTATTCCCAGGTTTATGGGGACACTGGTGTCAACAGCCCTGCTGCCACACCGGCAGCCATGTGCATACACAGGGCTTTGTAACGATGGCAGACAACAGCTGATGGATTATGTGTTCATCACACTCTGCTTTTCTTTTCTTTCTTCCTTCCTTTCTTTAGAATTTATTTGTTTATATCTGTGTCTGAGCCTGCTTGCAGGATGTGATGTGTTCCACATCCATTCAAGGTGCCTGAGGAGACCAGAGGGTTTCCTTCCCAGGAACTGAAGTTAAAAGTAGTGATCTGATGTAGGTGCTGGAAACTGAACCCGGGTCCTCTACAAGGACTTTAAGTGCTCTTAACCACTGAGACATCTCTCCAGCCCCGCATACTCTGCTTCTCATAGCTACTTTAGAGTGTACACTGCTGCTTATAAAATGTACTACAAATAAGTGTGCCACGCCAGGCTGTAGTTTAATTTCAGTTAGTGTTCTTTCGTTCATCATCCCACAAGGGCAACAGTCTGTCATACATACATACATACATACATACATACATGCATGCATACATACTTACATACATACATATGTTTATGAATTCCCTAAGATTCCTTCTGTTACTGATTTGATAACAATGTAACTAGAAACACTACTTGACACGACTTCAATCTTCTCCTGTATGTGAAGGCCGGTTTTCTGTCCCAATATTAGGTCTGTACGGGAGAATACTTGATGCAGCTAGAACTCTACAACTGTGGAGTGGACAACGCTATGTGTTGTTAGGTTCATCTGGCCTAAGTGACGTTTGAATCCACATCCCTTTGCAGATGTTCTGTCTAAATGATAGAACCATCGTTGGAAGTGGGTTACTGAAATCACCTACTATGCTTGTTGTTCATGTTTCTATGATGTTTCTCTGTGTCCTTCATTTGTCTTACAGGTTCAGGTATGCCAGTTTAGGCTCATGTATGTTTGCAGGTGTGATATCAAACTGATTGACAGGATCCTCTATCACTAATTAAGGACTATTTTTGGTCTTTAAGAAGTTTTAAGTTGGCAGTGGGGGCGCATACCTTTAATCCCAGCACTTGGGAGGCAGAGGCAGGCGGATTTCTGAGTTCAAGGCCAACCTGGTCTACAGAGTGAGTTCCAGGACAGCCAGGGCTACACAGAGAAACCATGTCTCGAAAAAAAAACAAACAAACAAAAAACCAAAAACAACAACAACAAAAAGTTTTATTTAATCACCAAACTTGTTTACAAAAAATGTACTCTCTCAGAGTGTGCATGTGTGTGTGTGTGTACATGTGTGCGCGCAAGCTGTGCGCGTGAGCACTCAAGAGTGTGCATGTATATATTCTTGTATCATGGCATGCATATTAAAGGCCAGCTTGTAGGATTCGGTACAACTCAGGGTGCCAAGCCTGGCAGCAAGTTCCTTTATTCATGGGGCCATCTCTCCAACCCTGTAGCACTCTTTGATCTGAAGTTTATTTTATGTCATAGAAGTGTAACCATGGATATTCTTTTCAAAATGGAATCTCTTCTTTCACTTTCTTATTTATTTAGTGCAGGTGTGCCACAGTGAGCACGTATGCATCAAAGGACAATTTGCAGGAGCTGGCTTTCTCCATCCACCATGTGGATTATTGGGACAAGCTCAGATCATTGGGCATGACAGCAACTGCCTTTGCCCACTGAGCCATCCTGATGACTTCTAGTCTTCATTTTCAATTTACTGCACTATTAACACTATACTGTGTCTCTTGCACAGTATACAATTGGATTTTTTGTCCATAATAAAGTTCTTTAAATCTAACCTCTCTCTCTCTCTCTGTGTGTGTGTGTGTGTATGTGTGAGAGAGAGACAGAGAGACATAGAGACAGAGACAGGGATAGGACAGAGACAGACTGACAGAGACAGAGAATGTGTGAATGTGGTATACATGGCATATGTGCACATGTATGTGCAGGTGTGTTTTCCTATGTACACACACGGTGAAATGAGGATGGGAAGCAGAGTGACCCTAGTCTATTACTCTCTCACATCTTTCTTTGAGATAGGGTTTCTAACTGAACCTTCAGCTAAGCTGGTAGGCAGCCAGCCACAAGCAATTCTTTTATGTCTACACCTCACAGCACCTATATTCACTGGGAATATAGGTGTGCCCCACCCCCACCCCCACCCCCACCCCCACACAACATACAATGCCTGGAATTTTACATGAATGCTTAGGTCACAACTTAGGTCCTGATGCTTGCTAAGCAAGTGCTCTGCCCGATTGAGACATTTCTCCAGCCCCCCCCCCCCAAACAATTCCAGACTTCAACTGTTTAATTCATAACTTTTGAGTAACCCTGATGGTACCTATTTTTACATGAGCGTATAGTTTTACACAGCTATTTACACTATTTCCATGACACATCTAAGGAAGCTTTCTGTCATGGTTTACATTTGAAGAGTATTGGGGTTCAGCCCCCAGCAGGTGGTGCTCTTGTGGGACGTTAGGGGGTGGGTCCCAACGGATACAAGCAGTTCACTGAGGACATACTCTGGAACTCACTTTGGTAGCTCAGGCTGGCCTAGAACTCACAGAGATCCATCTACCTCTGCCTCCCAAGTGCTGGGATTAAAGGCATGCACCACCACTGCCCGGCTCCCTTTCTTCTTAACTGCGGTGTGAAGAAGCTTCTCCACAACTCACTCCCTTAGCCATGTCACTCTGCACAAGTACAGGAGACCCTAGAACCATGAGCCAAACAAATTCGTTCTTCCTTTTGTTTATACCAGGCATCCTTACACAGAATCTTGAGAGCAAACTCATTCAATTATCTTCTAGGATGGGTTCAGTTGTTATCTCTACCAATGGATATTGACCAGGAGTGTGGTAATAAGGGTCCAGCCTTACGGAGAGTTCACTATGCCAATTATGAGCTAGCCTGCACACTAGACACAAGGGCGATGCTCCCAATTAATCTAGCTATGCGGTGATGACTGTAAAGTTTGTGCCACTATCTTTCCTAACATAAGTGTGTGAAGTGTATATTTAGTAATTATAAATAAGGTTTTGTTTTTGTTTTTTGAAGGCAGGGTCTTATGTAGCCCAGGTTGGCCTTGAACCTGCTACATATACAGAAAGGACCTTGAGCTTCTGGTCCCTTCACCTCTATCTCCCTTGTACTCAGAATACAGGCCTGCAGCACCACATCTGATTTCATGCCGTGTTGGGGGCCAGACCCTTGGCTTTGGATTAGTTGCTTCCCTGTTGCTGTGATAAACACTGTGGCCTTTCTCATTTATTTATTTATTATATATACACAGAGTTCTGCCTGCACATCTGCCTGCAGGCCAAAAGAGGGCACCAGATCTCATTACAGATGGTTATGAGCCACCATATGGTTGCTGGGAATTGAACTCAGGACCTCCTGAAGAGCAGTCAGTGCTCTTAACCTCTGAGCTATCCAACCGCGATCTTTCTTAAGAAGAAAGAGTTCATTTTAGCCGACAGTTCCAGAAGGGTGAATCATCATGCTGGGAGGTGTGGTGGCCAGAAGCAGGCACAGTGACCTGAGCAGGAAGCTAACAGCTTACACCATCAAATGCAAGCATGGAGCAGAGGTTGCAAACGATGTGGGGGCAGATTTTAAATCTCAAAACCTCCCCCTCATGACAACTTCAGCAAGGCAGCACCTCCTAAACCTCCTCCAAACAGTGCCACCAACTGGTGACCAAGTATCGAAATGTCTGAGACACTTCTCATTTAAACCCACTATACTAGGTAACCACTCGACCAACTGTCATGTCAACACGCAGAAGGAACGGGAGTTTGAGGCCAGCCCGGAGCTATGCAGCTAAATTGCTTCAACAAAAAGAGGGAGGGGGGAGGGAAGGAAAGGAAAGGAAAGCTTAGGTCTTTATTTTATTTAGTCTTCTGTCATATATTACATCCTGACTGCAGCTTCCCCTCCTTCCTCTCCTCTAAGGGCCCCACACCCCGCCTCCCCTCTTGCCTACATTGACTTCTCCTTCAGAAAAAAAAAAAAGATTTTCCAGGCTTCTCAGGGATATTAACCAAACATGGCATATCACGTTGCAATAAGACTAGGCACATCCCTCATATTAAGGCTGGCTGAGGCAACCCAGTAGGAAGAAGCAAGTTCCAAAAGCAGGCAAAAAAGAGTCCGGGATAGCCCCTGCTCCCAGATTTAGGAGACCCATAATAATACTGAGCTACACAACCATAACATATATGCAGAGGACTTGGGTCAGACCTATGCAAGCTCCCTGATCGTCAGTTCAGTCTCTGTGAGCCTCTATGAGGCCTGGTTTGTTGATTGTGTGAGCCATTTTCTTGGGGTGTCCTTGACTCCCCCAGCTCCTACCGCCACCCTTCTTCCCCCCTTCCCCAGGATTCCCCAGGCTCCACCTAATGGTTGGCTGTGGGTCTCTGCATCTGTTTCCATCAGCTGCTGGATGAAGCCTCTGCAATGATGATGATTTTGCTAGGCTCCGGTCTACAAATATAGCTGAGTATTATTAGGAATCACTTCATTGACTTTTTCATTTTAATTTTAGTTTTTAATATTTAATTTATTGCCTTATTTGCCAGTCATGCTTGGTTCTATCCTAGGTCTCTGGCCTGTCCAGCCTCTGGTTCCTGGCCCTCCAGGCAGTGTCAGACGTGGGCTCCCTTTCATGGCTTGGTTCTCAAGTTGGACCAGTCACTGGTTGGCCACTCTCACAAGTTTTATACCACCTTTCCCCCAGCACACCTTACAGACCGAACAGGTTGGTCAAAAGTTTAGTGGCTGGGTTGGTGTCCCAATCCCTCCACTGGAAGCCTTGTCGGGTTACAGAAGATGGCCAGTTCAGGCTCTATATCCCTAGATATACTAAGAGTCTTCTCTAAAGTCACCTGCATCAGTTCCTGGAAGTTTCAATCACAGTTGTCTCTACCTTGCTCTTGAAATCCCTCCAAACCTCAGCTGTCTCTCCTAGTACTCTCTCCCTCCACTCTGCAAGTAGTTCCTCCTGTCCCCATTCCCAGGGAGATCCATGTGTCCCCGCTTGAGCCCTCCTTGTTACTTTGCCTCTCTGGGTCTGTGACTGTTCGATGATAATCCTTTATAGCTAATATCCACTTTAAGTGAGTACATACTATGCTTGGCTTTATGGGTCTGAATTATCTCACTCAGGATGATTTTTTTCTAGTTCCACCCATTTGCCTGCAAATTTCATGATGTTATTCTTTTTTTTAACAGCTGAGTAATACTCCACAACACCCTTCAGAATAGTCACAAGTAATATAAAAACATCTTGGGGGTAACTCTAATCAAGAAAGTCAAAGGCCTGTAGGACAAGAACTTCAAGACTTTGAAGAAAAAAATTGAAGAAGATATCAGAAGATGGAAAGATCTCCCATGCTCATGGAGCAGTAGGATTAACATGATATGAACCCTGACATCGGGGCAGTGGTGGCGCACGCCTTTAATCCCAGCACTTGGGAGGCAGAGGCAGGTGGATTTCTCAGTTCAAGGCCAGCCTGGTCTACAGAGTGAGTTTCAGGACAGCCAGGGCTACACAGAGAAACCCTGTCTCGAAAAAACAAACAAACAAACAAACACCCAAAACAAAACATGGTAAAAACAGCCATTTTATACCAAAAGCAATTCATAGATTCAATGCAATCCCCATTAAAATTTCAACATGATTCTTTATAGACCCTGAAAAAACAATTCTCACGGGGCAGTGGTGGCTCATGCCTTTAATCCCAGATGCTAAGTGGTCCAGCTTTGGTTCCTTGTTAGAAGTTTCCAGAAACAATATACGCACATTAAAATGCATTTGTATATTAGATAAATTCTGAGCTAGCATCAACACCATCCACCTCAATTTTGTTTCGTTTTGTTTTTAATATATAGAAATGGAAATTAAAGAATTCGGTTATTTTCCCTAAGGCCAAAGCTAGGTATATAATAGAGACGAGACTAAAGTCTGAATCTTTTGTGGAACAGCATGTGGTGTGTGTGTCTCTCTCTGTGTGTGTGTGTGTGTGTGTGTGTGAGAGAGAGAGAGAGAGAGAGAGAGAGAGAGAGAGAGAGAGAGAGAGAATGCATCTGTCTTTCAGAGAATTTCTATGGCCTGGTGAGATATGCTCAAGCCTGACTACCAGAGTTCAGTTCCCGGAACACAAGTAACAGTGAAAGGAAAGAACTGACTCCACAAAGTTGTCCTCTGACCTACACACACACACACACACCACACCACAAACACACACACACACACACACACACCGTGAACCACTCACAAAATAATAATAGTTTAACATTTTCAAGGAAAAAAATGGGTTCAATTTTAAAAATGTTATTGCCAACTATAAATTGCCAGTTACGCATGCTCAATATTAGCCAGTTATCTGGTTATGTCTTAGGAACAAGCACACAAGAAAGCTTTTCATAAAGATTCTTACTTGCATTGCTGGGCTTTCTCCCCACGCCCTCTTCCACCTCTCCAACCCTTGCAAAATGCCTCGTAATGTTAAATAAGTCCAGAAAGAAAACAATCATTCTAAGCTGGATGGTGGCGGGGCACTTCTTTAATTCCAGCACTTGGGAAGCTGAGGCAGGTGGATCTCTGTGAGTTCAAGACCAGCCTGGTCTACAGAGTGAGTTCCAGGACAGTCAAGACTGTTGAACCCAGAAACATTGTTCTGAAACAAACAAACAAGCAAGCACAACCATTTTAAATGTTTTATTCCTAAAATTATGTCATATATAAAAGTTTTCATTATTTTCTCTACCCCCCAACTAATTTCTGTTAAAAGAATAAAACACACGTACTTAGGACAATTCACGTATTGAAGCAGAATAAACAGTGTGACCTGTTCATAAAGAACTGATAGTCCACTTCCTGGTCTGCACCCAATATAGTAACAGTAAGTCATTGTGATTTTTGTTTGTTGTCAATAGCACAGGTTGGCCCCAAGCTCACTAGGTAACTGAGACTGTCTTGAATTTCTGATTCTCTCTCTAAGATTACAGACATACTGTCACACTTGGCAAATTTGGGCGTTTTCTTTAAAAAAAAAAAAAAAGAAAGAAAAGGAAAAGAAAGAAAAAAGAAAAGAAAATAGAGTGCACACAGTAGGTTTCCTTACACCCATCTCTCTTTCCCGATGGGGTCTTCCTATGTTGTCCAGGCTGCAAGCAGTACTAGAATTTGCTTGTGTATATAGCCCAGGCTTGCTTTGAATTTATGGTCCTCTTATCTTACTCCCTGGAATGCTGGCATTATCACCCCGTGACACTCACACCTGGACTGTGTCACCTCGTCATCTTCCTTAAACATGCATCGGAAGCTAGGCCAAATGGTGTACACCTGTGACCTTAGCTACTCTGTAAACTGAGGCAGGAAGATCACAGTTTCTTTTTTAGTTTTGTTTATTCAAGGCACAATTTCTGTGTAGGCCTGACTGTCCTAGAACTCCCTCTGTAGACCAGGCTGACCTTGAACTCAGAGATCTGCCTTCCAGTGCTGGGATTAAAGGTCTGTGTTACCACCAAATCAGCTAAGAGGATCACAGTTTCAGGACAAGTCTATGCACTTGAATGAAACCATGTCTCAAAACAAATATTCAGACAATACAAGCTCATTCCTCATCTCACCAAGCTTAAGTGCCCCTGCTCACCCCTGCATTGTAGTTAGATCAGATCTAAATATCTTAGTTTATTTAGGTCCCAAAGTTGGGGCTCTCAATTCTCCAGTCATATCTTCTGTAATATATTCCTTATCAATAACCTTACAGTATTTCATCTGCAATCCTGCAAATGCAAACTCATTGTTTGTTTTCATTTTTGGAGACAAGGTACCTTTTATAACTTACATTGGCTAGAAATTGCTACCTGAGCCAGGCGGTGGCGATGCATGCCTTTAATCCTAGCACTTGGGAGGCAGAGGCAGGTGGATCGCTGTGAGTTTGAGACTGGCCTGGTGTACAGAGTGAGTTCCAGGACAGCCGGGGCTACACAGAGAAACCAATGTTTCAAAAAACAAACAAACAAACAAAATCTATGGCAAACCTTCGCCCATTTTTTAATACTACAGGGTTTTTGCATGTGGCCTCTGTAAGACTGTAACAGGTGGGTGGCTCTATGTTAGGGCACATATCTCTTCGTGTCTCACTCTAACCAGCAGGCAGCAGCTGGAAGCTGAGAGCTCCCTTCATCAGGGCCAAGGGAAGTTGAAATGCTACTGAACTTTAAACTCTCAAAAGCAGGCCTCCAGGGACACACTTCCCCAACAAGGCCAAGCTCCTAAACTTCCTCAAACAGCACCACCAACTGGGGAGCAAGTACTCAAATGGCCACACCTATGGGGCATTCTTATTCAAATCACTATGAATTAGGTAAACCTTGCTGGCCTGATACAATCCTTGTAGACCAGGCCAGCCTCAGGCTGGCAGTGACCCCTGCCTTCCCAGGGCTGGGGTTAGGTATGCCAAGTCCGTCTCTGGTTCCCTTTCCCACTCTTCTGGTCGTCTCACCCAACCCAGTCACTTTACCAACAAGCAAGACAGTTCCCAGGCACTAGGCTAAAGTTTTGCTTTCATCAGTCACCCACACCCACCTTACAGACTGATTTTTCCAAGTGTTTATAGTCTTGGGCCTTCTTTAAAGTCACTCAGGGTGACCTGGCATATTGCCCTAGAAGGACAGTCCCCACCAGAAGAGATAAGTGAAATCTTTACATGGAATCTTTGAGAATGTCAGGGGACATTAACGTCCTAATCACCAACTAGACCTCTGATTGATGTAATACTCTACAGAATTTCTCTCTCTCTCTCTTTCCAGAGACAGGGTTTCTCTGTGTAGCCCTGGCTGTCCTGGAACTCACTCTGTAGACCAGGCTGGCCTTGAACTCAGAAATCCACCTGCCTCTGCCTCCCAAGTGCTAGGATTAAAGGGGTGCACCACCATAGCCCGGCATCTCTTACTCAACTCAAAGCTCCTATTTTGTTATTTTAGGCTGGCCTCAGACTCACAGTGATCCACCTGCCTCTGCCTCCCAAGTGCTGGGATTAAAGGCATGTGTCACCATCTCCTGGCTCACATAGCAGTTTCTAGCCCTTGTAATATTAAATAAAAGGTACCTGGTCTCCAAAAATGGAAACATACACCAGGAGTTTCCTGTCTCAGACTCGAGTCGCCTTACGGGCATAAGCTACCCTGGCTACTCTTTTGTTCTGGGAATCTGAACTCAGGTCCTCATGCTGAGCCATTTTCCCAATGTGTTGGTAACATTCCTTTAGTTCCAGCACTAGAGAGGCAAAGGCAAGCAGATCTCTGAGCTGGAGGCCACAGCAGTCTACAGAGCAATTTCCAGGATAGCCAGGCACAGAGAACCTTGTCTCAAAAAACAAAATCAAACAACGTAAAAACACAGGGGGTTGTTCTGTATCCCTGGCTGACCTAGATCTTGTTACTAGACTAGGCTAGTCTCAAACTCACAAAGATCACCGTGCTTCTGACTTCAGAGTCTATTAGGATTAAGGGCATGCCCCCCATACCTGGTCCCTCCCCCCTTTTTAAGACTGGGGGCCGGTAAGGATGTCACTGTAAAGTTCAGAGTCACCTTGAATTTCTGGCAATTTTACTAGCACCAATCTTCCTGCCTCAGCCTCCAATATCTTGCTGGGATTACCTAACTTTGAATGAAGGGCCTTCTCTTCATTTTAGTTGGTAGGTGGGGAAATGTCCATCATAGAGGACATTTAAAGATGTCTTAACGTGCCAGGCAGTGGTGGCGCATGCCTTTAATCCCAGCACTTGGGAGGCAGATTTCTGAGTTCGAGGCCAGCCTGGTCTACAGAGTGAGTTCCAGGACAGCCAGGGCTATGAAGAGAAACCCTGTCTCGAAAAAACAAAAAAAACCAACAACAACAAAAAGTCCTAACGTACATCTTTAAACTAATAGCTTCTTAGCTGGGCTGTGGTGGCTCCGGCCTTAGTCCCAGAGCTTGTAAGTGAGGCAGAGGCAGGCAGATCTCTCAGTCTGAAACCAGAGTGAGTTCCAGGACAACCAGGGCTACACAGAGAAACCTTGTTTCGAAACACCAAAAAAAAAAAAAAATTAAAAACCAACCAACCAAACAAAAAAACCCATCTTTAAAAATCACAAACATTGCCAGGCAGTGGTGGCTCACGCCTTTAATCCCAGCACTCGGGAGGCAGAGGCAGGTGGATAGTTCGAGGCCAGCCTGGTCTACAGAGTGAGTTCCAGGACAGCCAGGGCTACACAGAGAAACCTTGTCTCGAAAAACAAACAAACAACAACAAAAATCACAAACATTAAAAAAAAAATAGGTTGTTATGTTAGTATCTTTTTTTTTTTTTTTTTTTGGTTGGATCCAAATATTGTATTATTAGGTATCTTATTGTCTCTTACATCATTCTTCCTTTTAGGAATAGAAAATACCATCCTCCAAGAAAATAAAGGGAGTATTTGGGAAAGATAAAATTAAAACGATATTGCTGTGAGCTGGTTGTTCAGAGAGGGATCAGCATTACATTCTCCCCTCTCCTACATTAATTTGTTCTTCCCAATTTCACAAAAATAAGGCAGAACTTAAGTAAAGCATACAAAGTTTTGGTATTACACCAGTAGGCCTAATTCTGTATGCCAAATTCCTTTCCTCCTTTGTTCATTAATATCTCCTCCAGGTAGCCAAACCCTTCACCTTCTGCCTCTAGTCACCCTTGACTTCCCAAGTCCTCATCTTCAGCATCCCGTCTTTACGCGATCCACGGGCTATCTGGCCCTGCGGTCAAGGTAAATTCACTCCCAAGCTGCCCGGTAAAGGTGGTCTCAGAAGGTGCTGCGTGGTCGAGGAGATGAGGAGATGAGCTCGTATGACCTAACCCTCACATTCATTTGCCTGGAGTTCTCATGCCAGAGACCTGGCAGATTTTACTATTTCCCAATTGTTTACTCGCCAAGCTTTCGGGTTCACGCGCCTCCCGGCTGCGCCTCGCACGCTGAAACTTCACTCAATGGCGAATGGGCTCGTGGACGACCTCAAAGCCACTTCCTCCCGCTTGGCGCCCTTCCCCCAGTCCACCAACCACCTTTTTGTAAACAAAATTGTCCCCCAGGGCGAGGGGAGGTCTTGCTCTTCTGCGCCCTCTCGCGCAAAGGGTTAATTTTCCCAATCGCACTAGGGGGAGGAGATTTCCCTGTAGACGAGTAAAAAGCGTGATGGACAAACGTGCGGGCACTAAGACCGCAAGGCATTCATTTCCTCCTACGGTGGATGCGGACGCTGGGAGGAGAGCCCCTGAGCTAGGAGCTGGGAGCAGAGGCGCAGGCAATGCTCAACCCTGGATGTAGCTGAGAGGCTGGGAGAGAGATCGGCCAGGAGACTGACGGCGGGGCAATACCTAGGGGGGTGGGAGGGGGAAGCAGACAGGAGAGCACTCAAAATAAAAGGCTCTTTACATATTTTTTTTTTTTTCATTTTGTATAGAGAACACGTAGCGACTCCGAAGATCAGCCCCAATGAACATGTCAGTGTTGACTTTACAAGAATATGAATTCGAAAAGCAGTTCAACGAGAATGAAGCCATCCAATGGATGCAGGAAAACTGGTAGGTGATGCTTTCGCGTGATACTGTTCCCGGGAGTGCCTTAATGTCGGTATTCCCGGTCTGAGCGTGAGCGGAGCGATGAATTGCCGGCAGTAGCCAGCAGATCGCGGAGTTCTAGGGTCTCATGTCTGCAGGAGACACTGAGACTGCATGGAAGCATGCGGTTTGGGGGTGCCCTGTGTGAGCCGCGGCCACGCGGGCATCTTTGTGTAGATTATATAACGTAGAGCATAGAATATGTGTACCTGAAATGATACACGGGAGACGGAGGCATGTTACAATCCAGCTATCCCACCTGTACTGTTTTCCTGCTTTCGCTTAGATTTGGGGGTTCTGCTTGGCCTCCCGCAACTGGAGCGTGCAAGGCAGTGGAGGGAGGACCCGGTCTCCGATCCCTTTAACCCTCTTCAGCCCGCCTCTCTCTGGTCCTTTCCCTCTCCCCATCCCTCGTGTCCTTCCTTTCTCCTTGTAGTTCTTCTACTTTACTGCCCTCCCTTGACCGCCGCCCCCAGCCGTAGATGCCCAGGGTCCAGGACCCCTTCCCCACTCAGATTACTTTCCGGTTTCATAAAGACATCGGGGAGGAGGGGACAATGAAAACTGCAATAAAAATGAATGAACCCGAGCAAGTGGAGCCACGCCATTATTAAGTTTCTGTGCAAAGGAAACGCCTTTTGGACACGCTTCTCTGTGCGGAGCGGCAGTTTAGGTACTAGAAGGCTCCTCTTGCCAGGCAGACTTGGATGGAGGTCTTTCCCCAGAACTTGGAATCCGGGAAAACATCTTGTTTACTGAGTTCTTCCCCGTCAGTCTTTTGAAAAATCCCTGTGTGGGAGGTGATCCGGTGTCACCTTGCAATATATAAGAAGGGGGCTCCCTCCTTCCCGTAGACTGTGCTGTGGTGGAGACGTTTCCCTCCGGTTTAGTGCGAGCCCCACGATCTCCCCACCCCCACCCCACCCCCTCTGCGCAGCGGCCGGCCCTCGGGGGCTTCCGGGCTCGGGGAGGTTCCGCTGCCGCGTGCGAGGGCGCTCGCGACCTGCCTTCCCTCCCTCCATTCATCAATGGGAAACCGGAGACGCCGGCGCTCCCGGGCTGGGGCGGGTATTGGCAGCCGCCGGGGGTTGCGGGCGGCGGAGGCCGGAATTCGCGTTCTCCTGCCGGGTATCGGGCTTGTGGCTCCCGCCCCTTCCCGCCCGCCCGCGGGGCTCTTGCCTACCCTTGGCCTTCAGCTTGCGAGTTGGGCTCCTGGGCGGTTTACGGCGGCTGCCGGGCGGAGCCAAAGCTCCGCGGCGCGCAAGTTTGGGTTGCGGCCTGGCGGCTGCCTGCCTGGATCCCCGAGCCCTAGAGCCAACTCGGTGCGGTCGCCAGCGTCTTTCTAGACACCGAGGCCGGAGGCACGGGCCTGGGTCCAGAGGTTGATTGCACCCGCGGGGAGTCTGGATCGCCCCGTAAGGGGACGGCCATAGGGAGGCCCGAGCGCTGCAGGAAGCCCAGCCTCCTCAGGCTGGCGGTCTGGGGTCCTAGAGGTGTACTTCCTCCTGCAAGGGGTTTGGGGGGTGGTGACCCGAGCTCAGCCTGTCAGCCTGGCGCTCGGATCTTCTCTGAGGCCATTTGTCACCGTCCCTTGCAGGGCTCTAGCCTGCCTTCCTCCTCCAGTAGCCCGCTGTTCACATTTCTTAACATGCTGTCTCTAGCTTGCTGCATCCCGGTTGGGCCTGCCATTCAGGAGTAGGTTTTCCCAGCCTCTGCAGGCGCATTGCACTCACTGTCCGCCCTTCGCTGCTGCACCACTCTGGTGCTTACTGTCTATTTGTTGCCCCCCCCCTTCCCTAAGGCTACTTTCTGTGCCTGCCCCAGGACCCATTTCCCGCCTCTTTTTCCAGACACTCAGTTAAGTGACAGTCACTCTGTCAGAACTAAGACAGGTCCATGGTCCTCGTGGGACTGAAAATATCCCAAATACATTAATTTCTTTTTTTCTGATTACTCTTTGCCCATTATTTATTAGCTCTTGGACAGGACTTTTGTTTTTCCTGGTAATGCATTTTCCTATCTCGTTATTTTATTTCTTTATTATTTTTATTTCTTACTTTAAAGGTGGATATTTACACGTGCCTGTGGCTCCTAGCACATCGTGGGCTGATGAGGGCAAGGTTCTGGTCTTTTTTTCAGATCTTGATTTTGCAAAGCATTTTGCAGCGTGCTTTGTACGTGGCGGATGCTTACAAAGTCCAGCGATTAAAATGCTCATTTTTGCCGCCAGCACTACCTGCCCGTATCCATGCCTGGAGTTCAGCTTGCAAGGCTTGCGTTTTGAACGCTCTTCTAGTCCCACTGTAGAATGTATGTTTTTCCTGTCTTTGGATCTTTGGCTTTATATTTTTGAATATATTTTTGGATATATATTTTTAATCTCCTCTTCACCTGACCTAGTCACTTAGAATGATTTGAAATAGCTTCTGGAATAAAAGCATGTAGATAAGCCTGTCTTTTGAGAACTTATTTGTAACTGTTCTTTAAAACCTCATAGACCTAGTCTAAACAAAGCTGCTAATTGTTACAAATCTCTAGTGAGCTGAGCTGCCCGGCGGCGTCTGACCACTGCTGGGGTCGGGTGGGGGTTGGGAGGAGCCAGGCATGGTGTCTTGCATCACAGGAGTAGCCTCCTTTAGGTCTCAAAATAAGGAGTTGGTAAGACCAATCCTATAATGCTTTCTTACCTTAGTTACCTCAGCATCCATTCATGGAATGGGGCCCCAGCTCTCTGAGTAGTCTAGGTGTAAACTCAGCCGGCTAGGCTGAGACAAACTCCAGAAGTTTATTGCTGCTTTCATTGTTTAACCTGGTACTCATTGGCCTAGATATGAACTATTGTAGACTTTATTTTTGTAGCAAATAGTTTCGTAATAGAATAGACTGCAGTGACAGTTTCAGTGCAAAGTAGTAAGTATGTATTCCCTTGGAAAATCACCCTGTGTGTGTGATTTTCTTGAAACTGCTTCCCGGTTAAAAATAACCTAGGTAATATTATCTGGTGCAGTTTCTAACATGAGGTAGAGAGAAATGCCTGCCTTTTAGCTCCAAATAACATTTCTGAGTTCGTTTTAGACTGGAAGGCCCTTGAGACTTAACAGCATCCATGTTGACATTTTTGTTTTGTTTTGTTTTGTTTTATAACCTGGCTGGCCATTTGTGCTCACTAACAGCAGACTCAATCAGTAAGTGCTGCTAGCGAGGGAGCACCGTCGCCTAGCCGGAAAGGCTGGAAAGGAGACATAAAATTCATTGAGAAGGAATGCAGGCTGTGCCTTCTCCCCTTCAGCTGCCTGCCAGGTTTGTGCTAAGACTGTGGATGCAAGTTGCTCTGGTTGTAATTGCCTGGCCAATGGTGATTATCTTCTGATGTCGGCTGACACGGTATTCACCAATAGGGAAGCAGGAGGCCTGTGCTGACTGCTGTAACATTCTGTATGTGGGGTGACGTCATCAAAGGGCTTGCCTAGAATCTCATGAAACCCTCCCCCCTCTCCTGGCATCTCCACACTTGCAGCTTTGAGTGCTTTGTATACTTTTCTGACTTTCTCCTCTCCTTTTGTGGTGATTTCTAGAAGGCTTTTTTGTTTGTTTTCATATTTGTGTTCTGTATTCTAGGGTTATGAGACAAGTTTTAGAATGAAATACTATCCAACAGAGGAAACATTTTTAACTCACAAATTTATTTTTACGGGGGGGGGGTGGACTTCAAAAGGATCATGTTTCTACATTCTAATGTACGAAGTTTAAAAAGTAATCTGATGTAGCATGCCAGGATTCTGGAGCATTATAAACCTGTGTCAGCGGTTCACATTTTTTCAAATGGATAGATCGAGACTGTTTTTCTTTTAGGGAGAACAGCTCTGAATTGCTATAGAATTTGTCTATGTAACTTGACTGTGTGCATCTGAGGAAAGTGCTTTGAACCCGTGGTGTCCACAGCATGGTACAGAATAGGCCAGAATTTTACCGATGATTATTAACCTTACCAGAAATGTGATTTGGGTCGGCTGTCTAGGATAATACTGGGTTCCTATTGAATTCTATATGTAGCTGTCACTTATTTTGGAGAATCAGACCTCATGCTAACAACATGACTGGGGGAGTCTAAAGGTACTTACAGTCCTTCCAGTGAACTTCAGGATACAGGTGTCATATATGTTAAGAAGAGACAAGACTCTATATCATAGAGAAGGAAATCAAGGTTCCTGTTGTAATATAAGAAGTAATAAAAGCTGCATGGGAACTTGAACTGCCAAGTATCTCTCGAGTATTCGTATGTTCCTTATTCAGGGTCCCAGGGATGAAAGCTAGCTTAATGCAGATTGCTCTATTATCCTGTTACCTGCTTCCATGTTTGTGTCAGTTAGTATATGGGGATGAAGAGGGTTTTTTGTTTGTTTTCTTTTGTTTTTATTTTTGCTGCTTTGTTTGTCTGCATACGACTTTTTGTTATATCGGTAGTTTTTTGTTTATTTCTCAAAAATTGCTGGCTGCCTTTTTGTTGCTGATTATAAAAGTGTCACGGTACAAATTAGAATTTAGCCCCAGAGTCAACCTACTCTGCATCCCACAGTCACTTTATATATTTCCTTGAGAAAAAACTCAACCCAAGCAATTGGAAAAATTACAAGAGAGGAGACCTTTAAACTTAGGTAGAAATAACCCACTCACTTAGTCATTAGCCAGCAAAGTAAAATGAAGAATGGATCAATATTACAGCAAATCAAGCATTCTTCCCATGTCAGTGATCTTGATGAAGTTAGGTCCAAGCTTCTTCTGAAATTGGTTTTCCAAAATCACTTGCCTTGGTGATTTCCTTCATCTCTCGAGTATGGAGTGTGAGCTGTGCTGCGCTTTATTAGGAGTTCAGACACCAGTGCGTCGGGCTTGCCTCGATTTACCCCTTGCTTATCCCTGCAGGCCGATCTGCCAGCTCCTAGTTGTTTCCTGGTATCATCTTCCTTGGGTGAACTCAAACATTTACTTAGAAAAGTTACTCATGACTCATGTAGTCAACCTTGTGAAATCTGCATGATGCCATCTTCGGCCAGGACTTCATTTTTTTGCCTATATTGTGCATAGGCAAGTGCAGATATGTAATGTTTGCATATTATTCAGATAAGTCCTCTTAAAGTGTTTCTTCTTGTAAATGCAATCTCCAATAGTACATTTTACAAATAAACAAGGCCTTTTAAAAAACCTTGCTGTAGGGTAAGAGACTAGGAAACAAGAGCACCTAAAGGCACAGGCCATGAGAAATTATCTAAACTGATTGTCTGCATTTAACATGCTTTGTTTCTATATTTCTATGTTGAGCATTTGTGATGTTTGTTTGTTTGTTTGTTTGTTTTTTCAAGACAGGGTTTCTCTGTGTAGCCCTGGCTGTCCTGGAACTCACTCTGTAGACCAGGCTGGCCTCGAACTCAGAAATCCGCCTGCCTTTGCCTCCCGAGTGCTGGGATTAAAGGCGTGCGCCACCACTGCCCGGCTGAGCATTTGTGATTTTTAATCATTGAGGTTTTGTCTTGTTTTTAAGGCAGGTTGGTGTGGTAAAAGCTAAGCTCATCTGGAACTTGCTGTCTCTGTGCTCAAATTACATGTGTGGACCTCTCTCCCCAACTGGTTTCCTGGTTCTTTACTCCTTGTGTCTTGGAACAACCAGCCCTTTTAAGAAGCCTTTGGTTTAGTCACCAGCTGTTAACATTCGACATTTAAGGCTTTCCTTTGAACACAAGGGGGAAAAACCCCAGTAAAGCAGCTAAAGCAACTGTGCAGAGATGTGTTAAATCAGTTGCCGAGGTAAATTATGCATGCTGATTAGGGGACTGATGGACAGTCACTTGTGGCTTTCAGACGTTGTCACTCTTTTTGCTTTCCAAGCTTCGTGTCTTAGGTTATTCTTTCTGAAGTTGTGTGGAAGGTAATTGCAGTGTTACAGGGGATGTATCATTGGCATGCACGTCATATGTCAGATCTATGATCGCATTTTAAGTGAAATATGACTATTTTCTCAAACTATTTCTTTTCTTTAAAAAAAAAAATCTTTTTCTTGTGTACGGCGTTTTTGCCTGAACGAATGTCTGTGTACCCCCCATCAGAAGGACATCAGATTCCCCAGAACCAGAGTTGCAAATGGTTGTTTGTGGCTATGGGCTATGAGACTGCTGGGTCCTGAAGGAAAAGCAACCAGAGCTCTTCTTAATCACTGAGCTTCTCTCTAACCCCTCAGGAGATATTTCTTTAAAACTTGTTCATTTTTACTTATGTATATATACATGTGTGTGCCTGCTTGTAAGTGCATCATGTGTGTGCAAATGGCCATGGAAGACAGGAGTCATTGGCTCCCCTGGAGCTGGAGGCTAGGGTATTGTAAACTTTTAGCAAGTCTTGACCTCTCTCCAGCCAGACAGCCTTTCCAGCTTACAAAAGGCATTTCTTAAAGAGACGTTTCCAATGTCTTAGTTCAATCCTTAAATTTTATTAATGTCTGTCCTTGGGATTTGATTTTCCAAGTTAAGAGGTTGAGCATCTAAATGAATGTTACTTCTTTGGATTACCCGAATGCAATTTTTTTTTTTTGAGACAGGGTTTTTCTGTGTAGCCCTGGCTGTCCTGGCACTCACTCTGTAGACCAGGCTGGCCTCTAACTCAGAAATCTGCCTCCCTGCCTCTGCCTCCCAAGTGCTGGGATTAAAGGCGTGTGCCACCACTACCTGGCTCTGAATGCTATTCTTTAAAGACTGTGTTCAGATGGTTGAGAAGTGCAAGTTTGACCTTTATCTTTGTTAGGAGGCTCTATGTATGCTAGTGATTCCACATGTACATAGCTTATGCTAAATGTGACTTTAGAAGTAATGAAGACTGATATCTGTTTTTAAAAACTTTTCTACAAGAACTTTCTGAGTTCTGAGATTTTCAGTAAGGTATGTCCTAATAAAATTTACAATGTCATTTAAAACAAAACAAAACAAAAAAGCTAGCTCAAGCACTCCTGTAAATCTAGCAGTTGGAAGGCAGTCAGGTGGATATCTGAGTTTGAGGCCATCCTGGGCTCAGTGAGTTCTAGGACTGCCAAGCTACATGGTAAGACAGCTTTAAAACAAACACATGGAAACAACAAAAGGCCAGTGCTATGATTTTAATAAGTATCAAGACTGTAAAGCTTGACCATTTACCCTAACATTTCACCCAGTTGTTGCTGGGGTGTTTTATTGTTGTTTTGTTTTAATTGTTGTTAATTATTGAAATCCTCAAGTTTTTTGTTTGTTGTTTTCGGTCTCTTGAGCCGGGTTGTTTAGCTTCTGTTCAGGGATGAAAGGCATGGTTATGAGACTCACTGGGGTCATGGACTTTCAGGGGATGTTCAGTCAGCGGAACTGAATGCTTTGAAGTTGGAATTTCAGGGTCTTGTTTTGGGAGGCTTAATGAAAACAAAACTGGTGAAAAGATTTGTCCCCAAAACTTAAAAGAAAAATCCTCTTTGGAGACTTTATTGAAGCCCCTGGGTAACTTAACAACAGTGGAACTGGGGTAGCTGTCCCTTTCACATCAACTTCAGCAATTTCTTCTCAACTTTTAACTTTTTGGTATGGAATTAAGGATGTAGGAAGGTAGAATAGATTCCCTTCCACTCAGTGGAAAGATGGTAATAACTTCTCATTACAGGGTTGCTTATTGATTACAACGTTTCTTTTCAGAGATTTTAAGAGCAATGATTAATCCCTGCACCAAACCCATACCTACCTATGTTTGTTTGTTTGTTTGTTTCTTTCTTTCTTTCTATTTTACTAAACGCTTTATACAGAAGAAAGCAGGCTCTGGGTGTGATTTGCCTGTAGGGACAAGTGGAAAACCAGGCTTTAGGCCTACCTAAGGTTTGACCGGGGAAGGGAGTCACACTGGCCCATTCATCCTACCGCTTAAATATTAATGAGTATCCAGTCAGTACACCAATACACATGAAAATGTAGCTGCCCCTAAACATTCCTGTGATTTTAGTTAATGGCCTGCAAGTGTCTCTTGTCTTAATTTGCTTTAAGTGGATACCAGACACTTACAGCCAGAATAACTGCAGAAAGCCTTTGTCAGCTTTACTGGGTACAGTGACCATAAAGTCATATAAATACTTTAGCCACTGCATGTATTCCTTGTGAGTATTACTGGTTCCTGAGTTCTAGCACCTCTAATGATATTTGAATTATAGGACCATGACAGTTTCATCTAAGACTCTGGCACAGAGATTTGGAATGTCTCTGTCTCTCTCTCTCTTTCTCTCTCTCTTTTTTTTTCTAGACAGGGTTTCTCTGTGTAGCCTTGGCTGTCCTGGAACTCACTCTGTAGACCAGGCTGGCCTCGAACTCAGAAATCCGCCTGCCTTTGCCTCCCGAGTGCTGGGATTAAAGGCGTGCGCTACCACTGCCCGGCTTGGAATGTCTCTTAAGCTTTGATCTTCAGTGCTTTCTGTTTGTGATGTCTGCCTCTTGCACTGAGCTTGGTTCTAGACCCTACAGGAGATGCCAGCAGCCATGCTTTCCTGGGACAGGTTTTAGTTGCTGGTTTGCACACATACAGCCTGGGAATTGCCCTGCTTTCTACAGTGTGGATGCTTTAAAACATCTTTATTTTTGCTTTTGAAACTTTTCCCCAGTTCTAAAGCAACAAAAGTACTTGTTATAGGAAACATTTTAAAAATCACTAAAGGAAAAAAAAAAAACCAGGGGAAATACACTTCCAGTTCTTACTTAGAAGTAACCCCTGTCATTCCATACAGTCCAGTTCTCTTTGCAAGGCTTCTTCTCTCTCCATTAACACATTTGATGACACATGTGCCTGACATTGCACTGGGTACTTGGCATGGTCATATTGTCTCTTGATACCTTCCTATGTTGCCGTTTTTGTTTTTACATAATAGATTTTGTTGTGTCTTATTAAAACTTTAACAGTGGCTACTTAGTATTTGCCTTTTAGGTAAACACCTCTCCCCACCCCCTTTTTGGTTTTGTTGGTTTGAGTCATGGTCTCTTGCCTAGCTCTGGCTGTCCTAGAACTTACTATGTAAACCAGGCTGGCCAGGACCTCACAGAGATACTTCTGCCTCTGCCTCTGTGCCCTCCCAACTTAGGTAAACAGTCTTAGTATGTATTTTGTTATTAGGAATAATTCTCTGAACATCTTTATTTATTTTTATTTTATGAGTGTTTGTTTGCATGTATGTGCACCATGTTCATGCCTGGTGCCCTCGGAAGTCTGAAGGAGTGTGTCAGATTCCCTGAGACTGTAGCTACAGGTGCTTCTCAACCACTCTATGGATCCTGGGAGCTAAACTTGGACTAAGCTTGGATTGACTTCAAGAGCAGGAAGTATCCTTGACCTCTGAGCCAATGCTCCAGCCTCAAGGTGATGATGAACATCTTTAAATGTTCATCTATTTACTCGGAGGTTTCTTTTGGAGAAATGTAAGTTCTAAGTTAAAAGATTATGGTGTTCACAGTAGGGCTGATGACTAGAGAAATTGGATCCATTTATAGTCTGGTCAGGATGGGCAGAATCTCAACTTGCAACAGGGCAGTATTTAGACTTAACAGTGGAGATGATTTCATGTTAAAAATCTTTGATGAGTTGGTGCTATCTCTCTGTTGGCCACAGAGATTGTTCCTGTTTGTTTTCCATTTTGTTCTTGTAAATTATTTCTCCTGTCTTTCTACCCAGCTAGCTGTATGCCGTACAGTGTGTTAGGGAGGTTGGCATGTTGTCCAGCATGACTTCATACTTTCTTCTCTGGGAGGATTAGTGTGGTCTCTACTGCACTAATTACGTAGTTGGGAGCAAATTAGAACCAGTTTAGTGGCTGGATGGTGGCACACGCCTTTAATCCCAGTACTTGGGAGGCAGAGCTTTGAGTTCGAGGCCAGCCTGATTTACATAGTGAGTTCCAGAACAACCACAGTTACATAGTCAGACCCTGTCTTGAAGGAAAAAAAAAAAGAAAGAAAGAAAGAAAGAGAAGAAACCAGTTTTAGTATATTCCGTAAAGATGCATTTTGTATCAAAACAGTGGAAACATATGTGTTTGTCCGAAGAGTCATCCTTCAAGTGCATATAGAGAGAAGTTGTTTCATACTGCTGTGCTTATTCAGGTTTTCATGGGGGTGGCAGTGAGCATTTCCTATGGTAGGATAGTGTAGTGGTGAGTGCTCAGCCTGCAGATTCAGGGTGGCTTGGTTTAGGTTCTTGCTCTATCTTGTAGAAGCTGGGCAATCTCTGCTTCGGTTGTCTTATGCCCAAGCTGAGATGTTCATTGCTACTCCTCTTTGGCTTCCAGTTGGGAAAGGTGATGCAATGAAGTCAGCTGTCAGCTGTGAGAATGGAATACGAGACCAAGTGTGTTCAGTCTCCAGCACCCTGCCCAGCCCAGTCCATACATTTTTATTACACAATTACAGTCACTCTCATTGTGGACTCTGTGGGTTCAGGTGAGAAGAGGGAGTCTCTGTGGGATAATAATGCAATTTCTGAGGTAACCTCTGGATGGCTGCTGGTCAGCCCTGCACACTGATAGGTGCCAGTAGGTAGGTCCTGAGAGTTGGGAAGGAAGCATGGTTTCAACTGCACCTGAAGAAATCCAGGTCTTGGCAAAAGAAAATATTAATAACATTCATGTGGTGTCATCAGAAGCCTTTGCTGTGCACATTTTGAAGTACTTTGACAAGTGGTACTTTTTCTGCAATCCCACCTAAAGAACAGTATGAAGGACAGTCAATCAATAGACAATGAACAGGATGAAGGACAGTCAATCGATAGACAAATCATTGATATATTTTCTATAGAGGACCTGGGATTACTGAAGTCACTTATGTATCAAATGCCTGCAACCTCTCTGTTACACCAAAGGTAAAATTGCTCTGCTGGTCAGTGAAATGATAGTGACTGAACATTTGGGGATGCAGACTTTACAGGCATGTGCTTCCATGAAATATTTGGCCATTGTTTAAAGAATCTTTTATTTTAGGTGGCAGAGGACTGACTGTTTTGTTAATGGACTTAAAATTCCACGATATCCCATATTAGTTTCTTTTACTATTATTGGTCCAGGGTAAGGGGACAAGGGTGTTTCTTCTACCTGCTTGTTCAGGGAGGGTTTTGTCAGGTGGGCTGCACCTTCGGTGTGCCTTGCAGCTAAATGGGAGTAGAGATAGACATGTGTTATTTAATGTTGTCAGTAGGTTGTTTCATGGGCAGCTGTATAGTGACGTCCTTCTCAGATTGAGTAATTTAAATCCTTGGGATTTATGGTCTTAATACAGAGTGAAGCAAGTTTTCATTTTTTTTTAAACACACATACCCCTCCTGTATCAGATTTGTGGATGCTAAGGAAGTGCTCTGCCCCTGAACTATATCCCCAGCAGTGTCTTTATTCTTGACTTGATGGTCCAGGTTCAGAAATGGAGAATTTCTTTTAGGTGACTTTCAGTCCACTCCTCTCTGGGTGGCTCTCATTCCTTTAGGTTCTTTGTGAGTACACATTGATTTAAAAGCTACCAGTATTTTATGGTTCTATTCTAACCGTACTTACTTGTGCAAGATCACCAATACATATTTTCAGATGCCTATTCTGACCTTTCTCTGAGCCTTTTCTAATGCAGTTCCTGAAATGTCACTCGTAGTCCACTGGTGATCTACATAAGACACTTTTAAAAATCAGTTGTTGGGCATCTTTGGGATTTGTAGAGGAATTTCAATCCAGCAGCATGGCAACTCTGGCAAGGGATCACATCAAAAGACCTAGGTCTGTGTGATCCAATGGAATGCAGATGCTCCACACACCTTTAATCTCTTTGGCTGGAATACAGGCACACCTTTAGGACACACCTTTCAGGAAGAATTAGTTTGTAGAAGGAAGCAGCCATATTTGAAAGTGACATCTAATTGAGACGCAAAGTGATGAATCAGAGAAAGGTTTAACAGAATGAGTCAGAGACTCATGTACCCAACTCTCATGAGAACAGCACAGGGAAGCTATTTAAATGGAGCGCAGGAAGAGTCAGTCAGTTGTAAGACAGTACAGTGAGTGCAGGAGAGTGGAGTTGAATTCAACCCTGAGTTCATGCAGTTGGGTTCATGAAATTCAGTGGCAGTTTTTCCAAGCAGAGCAATTCAATCAGAAGCTGAGAGAAGTCAGTATGTATCAGTTAGCTTAGAGAGGTGTTTGAATCACAACAGCTGAGTTGAACCAGCCAGCCAGAGTTCAGAGAGAGCTATAAAAAGTGAGTTCAGTCACCAGTAAGCCTCCGAGACAATTACACTAGAGAATAAAAGTTACTTTTACCAAAGGGTTTGATCAATTAAATACTTTTTATTAGGATACTAAGAAATTTATTGAAGCTTATGAAAATGTGGCACTGTTACCTTCAAATGAAGGAGCTTGTATTAGAGACTTGCTTAGAGGAAGGGGTGGAGACTTTCCCAAAACTACTGCATATGAAATTCTAGAAAATGTAAGCATCCTGCCACCAGTGAACGACTAGACTTGTCTTTAGTTGCAGCTGTTCCCCCTCCCACCCTCCACCAAGTGCGGGCTTTCTCTGTTTAGCCCTGGCTGCCCTGGAACTTGCTCTGTAGAACAGGCATAATCTTGCACATACAGGCATTTTCGGTCTGTGGAGGGCCTCAGGCAAAGGGAGAAGTTCCCTGTGACTTGATGCTGTCCTGTGTTCTTTGAGGCTGGCTCCCTAGACCCCAGATTTCAGATTCAACTCCTCATCTTCAGCCAAACTCTGAGCTGCTCCTCTTGCACCCGGAGATCATGACCAAGTCTTGTGTGATCTTCATCCAGTTTCCTTTCTCTGAGCATCCTCCTGTCTCCAACACTGTCCTTTCTTCTGTTACTCATCTGCTTCCTTCTCTTTAGCCATCAGCATTATTACCTAACTCTCATATCTTATCATTTCTGTGTTTTAAAAACTTCCCATTGTTTATGTTTTGAGAGGCTCTTCAACCTCTGTGACCTTATTAATTAAAGTCACCTGCTGTGGCTGCTTCCTCCCAGCCTGTCAAAATCTGCCCTTTCCTTGTGGTTTGCTCTCACTTTATTCAGAAAGTGATTACTGTTTTCTCTCTGTGCCAGCTACATTATTTATCAGTAGTAATGCACATTGTGTATCAGCTAGAAGGATGGATGTCTATATGCAGCCGTGCCGAGGGCTCTCTTCTCGTGTTCAAATGTCTCTGATTATTCTCTGACACATCTTTTTATTTCCTCAGTGAGTTGTAGAAGGTTGGCCAGTGTCTTGAAAATGCATATCTTCATTGTGTTAGCTGGCCTTATTTTTAAGATGAAAAGACTTGAGTTTGGTGTGACTAACTTTTAAGAGACACTTGCTAATTTGGGGGAGGAGTTGTTCTTTTTTTAGGTACTGACACTATCCACTCCACTTAGAAAGAAATAACACTTAACAAAGGGTCCCCCTGAAACAGAGGTTGGAAGATAGAATCAAATGTGTAGGGGATGGGTTGGTGGAAGGACTAGATAAAAGGTTAACAGTACTTAAAAGTAATGGTATAAAAATTGTGAGTGTCAGTTGTGTTACATTCTGGGTATGTGTGAGTCCTGAGGTCTTTATGCTGTTTTTGTAAAGAAAGTTTCTGTTTACAAGAAGTCTCTGTGTATACGTATAGCATGTAGTGTGTGTCAGGGGACTATTTTTGTTTTCATATTGTATTTTTTCAAGACAGAGTGTTTCTGTGTAATCTGGCTGTCCCAAAACTTTGTAGACCAGGCTGCCCTTGAACTCACAGAAATTGCCCTGCCTCTGCCTCTGAAGTGCCCAGATGAAAGGTGTCCATGGTGACACCCAGTTTGACAGGATGCTTTGAAGTGAACACATTTTAAAGTTAGCGTTAAGGCCAGCCTATGGGTGAGTAGAGAAGCAGTTTGAGAGGTCTATTAATTACAGTCTTCATCCCACTAAATGCCCTTTCTAGGATTAAGGGTTAAAGTAGAGGGGAGCCATAGTTTGGTGTTATATTCAAGGTTTTTCTCTAGTAATAAGTTGCACCGTTATTTATTTATTTATTTATTTATTTATTTATTTATTGGAAAGAACCACATTCTTTAAGAGAGAAGGTTAAAAGATATTAATTAACCTTAATATTTTTATGCACCGACTCAGGAATGGATCTAGTGGGGCTAAGGCTCCCTACGGACAGAATTATCTAATCTAATAGAGATGACAATTGGACATAAAACTCTCCCTAGAGAGAAAGAATGAATAGCAATAATTAGCCAAGGGACCTTGTGGCACCTGGAAACATGCTGTACACATTCCTGGGGTAGCTCATTAGCAAATATGTCCCACTGAAGGGCATCGAGACTGGATCTAGGGCAGCTAAACTAAAAGGTCTTGTTGCTGAAGTGAGGGGCTGTTCATGGTGGCCGGTGTGTCCCAGGGTATGGCTCCAGGGTTCGTGGTCTGGGTGGGACACTTGTCAGCTTCTTCGTGGGACTGCTTGGTGGAGCAAATTGTTCTAGGTGTTATTCTGGCATCTGCCTGCTCCTAGACTCCCTGCCACCCTTAGGGGGAGATGGAATGTCGCTTCTGAGAGTCCAGAAAGTAAGGTTGGTTTTGGTTCTGTTTTTCATCTTACCAAGTTAGCCAGGAAGCTATGCTAAGTCCAAGGCTCACCTTGCCATCCTTTCTAGTGGCCATGCCAAGAAACAAGATAGAAGGAGAGGAAAAGAGACTGTAAGTGGCTCTAAGTCATCTGGGTTCAGTTTCTAAAGACCTGAAAGGAGCCGGTGACACTAAAGCGTACTGTCCCTTTTCTAAATTAGATGAAATACCATTATTAAATTACACACAGAGTTAAACACTCTTGAGTGCACAAAGCAAGCTGTAGATTAGAAAGGACAATACTGTTTCAGTTCAGATTTGTTGTTGAAAATAAATGCTGTGGAGATTCAGTATTAAGGTGAATTACTACGCTAATGATTCCTATACTAATTGAATTAAGATAATTGATGTTTCAGACATAGTAGACTTGACTTTTTAAGAACAGCATTAAAACATTGTTTCCTCACAGGCTAATTTATCCTGCAGTACTTTAATCATTTAATCTGTTCAACATTGTAACTTCTTTTATGTTATTAAAAGAAAGGGCAGGATTCTTTTTCAAGTAATTTTTAAGGGAAACATTCTTATTATAGAAATTCATTATTAAAGTTCATTTTTTAAACAATTAGCTACCTCAGAATAAATCATAAAAACGTAGGCATCGCTTGATGTTCCATAGCCACATAGTTTTACACTGGTCAGTATTAAGAACACTTACTAAGCTTTTCTAACTAGAGTGATTTCTGAACACGTAGGCATAGCTCCCGCTGGAGAGAAAGGCTGTGTGCTCTCCATCTGCCTCTTTTAAACCTTCCATCTAGATTAAAAAATAAAATTTCTGTTTGTTTCTTTCTGTTTTTCAAGACAGTGTTTCTCTATGTAGTCCTGGTTTTCCTGGAACTAGCTCGGGAGACATTTGCGGTGTAGCTGTCCTCTGAGACAGAGTTACAAGTTATGTTTTCATTGGTCTCTGGCCAGACCATCAGGTGCTTGCCAGTTGTCTTCTTTTAGTTAATTTAACAGTTAAATTACTGTTTTGTTTTGTTTTGTTTTTCTTCATGTTAAGATGACATGCATTTCTTATGTTTTCCTGGGCGTTCAGCTGGCCCTAGTGACTCAGTATGTATAGCCAACTTTCTGAAATAAAAACTTCCAAATTTGTATCTGTGTATATATTGTTTTACTATAGAATTAGAGAGATAGACAAACTTACTTGATTTCTGTTTTAGTGCAAGGAGTACTAAGTTTTAAATCAGTAGAACAAATATTTTTACGTTAGTTTATTTATTTTTATGTGTTTGGGTGTTTTGTCAATATGCATGTCTGTGTAACATGTGTGTACCTGGTGTCCTCAGACTGGTGAGATCCCTTGGAACTGGGATTACTGATGGTTGGTTGTAGGTTGGGTGCTAGGAATCCTGCCTGGATCCTCTGACAGAGCAGCCAATTCGATTTCCTTTCCCCCCTCCCCCCAGTGACCTATTATTTTTACTGATAGATGGGTGTTTTCTGCCATTCACCAAGTTCTAAGAGAATTCAGTGAACATGAAGTACCAAGGAGACACTGGCAAGCCTATGTATGGCACCATGAGGACATGCCTAATGACCCAGCCAGTGCTCGTAACCACTGAGCCATTTCACTGTCTCACTGACTGAGCCCTTAGACCGGTTTAAAAGGAATAAACTGTTAACATTTATACTTTTTGCTTGTTATGAATAGACCTGGAAACAAGAACTTTAGTACATTGTAGAAAATTTGGAGAATATAATTAAGAAAAAAAAGGAAGAAAGAAAGAAAAAACATGTTACCAACAAAATAGTCCTTAAATTTTTAGGACATATATTTTTAAAACATTCGATTCATCTTTTGCTTGTCTGTTTTTGAGACTCTTGTTATGTGTGGGTCCCACCCACATCTGTGGGTGTCTGTCCCCACCCCCTCAACCCCAGTCTTTATTAAAAAGGATAAAGAAAGGAACTTTAAGAATGTGGAGCTTCTCTGAATTCTAGCATTTCAAAGGTTCTGACTCTGGGCTGGGGATGTAATTCGGTAGAATCACTGCCTCCTTTGAACATAGCTCTGGGGTCAGTTCTTGGGGCCACATAAATCAAGGGTGGTAGAAGTAGGAAGATCAGAAATTTAAGATTATCAAGTTCAAGGCTGACCCGACGGCTGAGATCAAACAGAACAACACAGAACACACCAGGACACCATACCCACCCAAGGATTTAACTGATCATTGGTGTACAAAATTTTGTCAACGTTGAGATCAAGTCACAGCTCCATGCTACCGATTGAGGCATCATGGGGGTTTTCATTCAAGATTCCACTCGGGTGAAGCCAGGAGTTTTGACCTTGGGTTTACTCAGTGACCCTGGTGTTTGTTTTGAGGTTGTGTTGCCTTGGCTGGGCTGGTTCTCACATATGCCAGCCTTCGCCTCTAGTGATGGCGTTAAAGATGTGCAGGACCATCAGTTTTCAGTGTCAGACAATGCTGTCTGACCACCTTCTTCTCTCTCCTGAGTGCTGGGATTAAAGGCGTGCACCACCATGCCCAGGCCTTAATAATACCTATACATAAGATTTTGGTGGCTTCTGAAATGATTTTCCTGTGTGTGTGTGTGTGTCTATGTGTGTGTGCGTGTGTGTGTGCGTGTGTGTGTCTATGTGTGTGTGTGTGTGTGTGTGTCTATGCGTGTGTGTGTGTGTGTGTCCGTGTGTGTGTGTCCGTGTGTGTGTGTGTGTGTGTAGAAACGTCTTACCCCACATGCTCCCTTTTTAAGTAAATTAGATCCTAGACTGATTTTTGAGTCACACTGGATAGGAAGAATTGCAATTTGAAAAGATAAAAAAGATCAACGTTTAGAGAAGTTTTTACTGTAAGTCACAAAGAAGTTAAACAGTTTGACTGTAAACAAAGTTCCTACTCTGAGATTTTCCAGAAATTTCCAGTTTATAGCTAGGACAGGGGAGGTTAAAGTTTGTATATACTTCGACCTTAAACATGCATGATTCACTGTTTGACGTTTTTATTTGAAATATCTTTTTATTAAAAAAAAAAAAAAGCATTATCTCTGTAGGCAGTCTTCCCAAAAAGTTTGTTAGTTGTGAAAATTCATGACTTTTAGCTGTTTTAGAGACTTTAACCAGATGCTGGGCATGCCCCGCCTCCAAGTTCCCTTAACTTTTTCCGTCTTTCCGATTTCTTTTTTCTTTATATTTTTCCTGTACTGTGTGATCTTCCTAAATGAGAGCTTGCTAATCAAGGACTTTTGAGCTGCTTTGATTACAGGTAACAGAATTTAAGGCTCAGAACATGAAGATGTTTTAACTACTTTGCATTACCATAAGCCTAACTGTTCACTGGATTATCATGTCAAATTCTAGGTTGATTTGGAATTGCCTTCTGTCACCTTTAACCTATAGGAAGTTTTTCTACATAGTTACAAGATGGCTGCTGTCATGTTGCCAAGCTTCCTACCAGAAAGGAAGAAGTGAGAAGGTAGTCCCTTCTCTTGATGCTCTCTCTTCCCAAGGAGGAGCTTCTAAATCAACATCTTTTGGTCACATTTGTTTTGTGTGTGTGTCTGTGTGTGTGTGTGTGCGTGCATGTGTGCGCTCCCGCGCGCAGGGATCTGTTTGGGAGTCAGAGGATAACGTCTAGGAATTGGTTTTCTTCTGCAGCTATGTGGGTCTTGGGGATCAAACTCAGATAGAGATCATCATTCTTGCTTGGTAGCAAGTACTTTTGCTGAGCCATGTCGGTGGTCCCCTAACAGGTTCGTACGTATACAAGGCTTTGTCCTTGTTATCCCTGCCAAACTCAGGCCACAGGTCTCGCTTGTAGACCCTTCTGTGGCAAAAAGCCTGTGCTTTCTTTCTCATTCCTAACAAAGGCCCTGATGACCCTGAGACATATGTAATGTCTTTGTGTTAGCGTGGGGAAACATAGGTAAAATGAACTTTGCTAGCCAACCCATCCACTCTGAGAAAAAAGAAAAGACTTTTTAGACTGAAATAAATCCTATTCATCTCGCATTCTTCTTATTCAGAATAGGCTTTTAAAAAAAGTGCAAGTATGGAGTTATTATTGGTGTTAAATGTGAATTACTCTTTAATCTCTAAAAATAGAGAGAGCATAAGAACTGACTTCTTAATTGAAGTCGGAGGAAAATGCTTAAATCCTGGAATCCAGCCTTCTGTATTGCTGGAGCAGGAACCATTTCAGAGAAGGAAGCGATTGTAAAGTTGGACTTTTTAATTCCATTGACCTTTGGTGCCATAGAGATTAGACATGACATTGACCCACTTAGAAAATGTGATTTTTTTTGTCTATTTTGGGACCCTGGAATCTCCCCCCACCCCCACTTTTCTTTCATTTAAAACTATCAAATCATTCTGTTATATTGTTATTGTCCTTTGTATTGGTTTACAACCTTGTAGTTTGCTGTCCCCTTCACCAAGGGGGGGGGGAGCTGAAGTGCATATTTTACATATCAAAGCAGACTTGACCTCCAGGTTCTCCCAGCATCCCTCAGTCCATATCTGGCATGCCCCATCCCCAACCTCAGCCCAGGGGCTGAGCTGCCCTTCCTCCAGAAGCTCCTCCCTATATAATAGAGACATTTTATGCTCTCTCTCTCCATCTCTCCCTTTTCTCTCTCCCTCCTTTTTCTCTCTCCTAGTTCAGCTACCCCCTCCCGCCCCTGAGACTCCTCTGGCCTCAGTCCTTCAATCCTTGGGGCCAGTGATCTTGCCCAAGAGCAGCTTCTCCATAAATCTGCCTTTAATATAGGCTAATCTGGCTAGAATTGGCTCATTTCACTGGCGGAGAAATAACCTATCAAGCATTATCATTTTAAAAAACCGAAGTGCAAACAAATGATTACTGTAAAGTCTGAGATGGAGAACTCAAAGGGCTGAGATGGATTGTTGGGGGAATGGAGTTTCTGAGAAGAGTTGGACAGACAGGAGCAGCAGCAGGGCGAGACTGAGGAGAGAGAGCTCAAGTCTCAGCACCAGAGGCAGACAGAATGGCAGGGTCTATGAAGAGAGGAATCAGTGCATGTTGCAGAAGTGACTCTCAGAAGGTATAAGTGGTTTCACAGCACAAGCCTGGAGCCAGGCTGGTATTTAAGCAGGAACCTGGGAAGGGGGTGGGGAGCAGGATGTGTGGGCTGGAGTACACTGTTTGGATGCAAACTTAACACCTGAGAGAACCTGGCATCCAGAAGTTCTGTTACCTAAGGAATCACAGACATCTCGGTGGGGGTGATTGTCCCTCCCTGTGAAGGGGGAGGGCGCGCAGGTATTGTGGCCTGAGCAGCAGCTGGCTTGAGACATTGTATTCTTACAATTATGAAACACAATCTCACATTTTACTTTGTTGGATTTGGAAGTCCAAACGCCTAGCCTAAGCGACCCACCCCACAAAGACACAGAGACTGAGAACGATGCAATAAGCACGAGGTCTATTGAATCCAGTGCACTGGGGCCGCCCTACCAGCGGGGCAATGGCGACCCCAGGTTAGTAAGGCACACACTTTTTATACATTTTTCTGGGGCAGAGCTTGGCAATGGTATGAGGAGGCCTGCGGTGGAGCGATGTTGACAGCCGGCCATACGTCAGTCTGTCACCACTCACCTGTGGCTTCAGCCTGTCCTTGACAAGAGAGAATTCTGTCCATTGTGTGGGGCCTGAGGCATATCTGCACCTGGCCCCACTTTCTCATTTCATAACGGTTATCTTTGGCCCTTTCGACTATCTGGAATGTCTCCCAGCCTTTTGTCTCTCAAGGTTTCACATTCCCCACTTTTTCTTGTGGAATCATGAAACTATCTTTCATTCTGATCTAGCCCTTGATACTGCTGTCTTAACATCTTGATCAGCACCATACTTATGTGCTCTCTAATAAAGGCTAGCAAACCATTTAAAATGCAAGGCCCAAAGGTTAGGAGTATCACCAGGATTATCAGTGGTCCTAGGAGAGTGAGCCAGGGGAAAGAGTTGAACCAGGACTCAAACCATCCCTGACTCTGTTCTCTCTCTCTCTCTCCTTCTCTTGGCTAATCCCTCTCTCATCTTAGCCATGGAATCTTTGACTACTCCTGAATGATCTATATAAAAACAGCATTCTTCTCTCAGGGCCGCCCAGAGCCCTCCTTGGTTTTGGAAAAGTAAATATAGGCCACAAAGACGACTTGAGAGGAGTCAGTGAGTCTTGAAGGTTGGTTATTAATTCTTCGATTCTCTCTATATTTAGGTCTATGGCGGGCCTGAGCTCTTGATACCTTTTGCCCTGCAGCACTAGGGAGGAGACCCCTGTTGCCACTCCCACCGCACCTAGTCTGAGTAAGAGATACCGTCTGGGCAGTAAGGGGCTCTCGTTTGAGGCGGTAGTTTCCGTCCCACTGTTTAGCATTTCTTCATAGGGGTGGTAAATCAGCCAAGGCACTAGCTGAACTAGGATGCAGAAGTCTCTAGACATGTTTAGAATCTCAAGGTGTACACAGGGAGTGAGCCCTGTCAAGTAAGCCCACCATCCGTTTTCAGCGGGCTGTGACATATGAGGCCATCTGGGTAGGCAGATACGTGGCCTTACAGAGAGACTGGTGGGAAGGGGGAACATGGCCCAGACAGAGCCCCCTACCTGTCACCGCCAGCAGGGTAAGTCCTATACCCAACCTTTGAGCCCATCTGCAGGAGGAGGACTGATTGGACAGGCTGATAATGAGAGAAATAAAGGCTATCCCTTCATAATGTGGAGGAGCTACATCATAGCAAAGCCAGCAAGAATGGGTCACCTCTGGCTTGGATTCATTGAGGATCAGGAAAGTCTTACCTATCAGCCCAGTTAACAGGGCCAGTTCTGAGGGAATGGGTCTCTTTGGTGTCTGGAGTAGCCACAGCAGTTGATCCCGCTTGAGTTGACATCAGGAGTCTGGCCGGCTGGGACCTAGGGGCTAGGACCAGGTTTGGACCTATGCCTGGAATTACATTGTTTACCTGGAGCCGGACGGTGAATAGGAGGCCATCATCGAACTCAGGCTTGTATAATCTGAGTCCCCAAGTTTTTCCCTTCAGCCGTTCACTACTGGCCTTTCTACCTGTACATGGGTTCTGGGTCATGTCACAACTAGATCCTCCACCCCAGTGAGGTTCCTCTTAACAGGAATCAAGTCCCAAGAAGAGGTCGGTTCCAATAATTATCTCTGGAACTCTTACAACCCCAACCAAGCATAGCAGTGGAAGGTGTTGGCCCCTGCACAATGGTATCGTGTTCCCCCTCCCCCCGTGTGGGTTGGGCTTGGGCTCGGGGACAGACATAGATTGGGGTAGCTCAGAGTCGACACCGGGTATTGGATCGACCACATCCTATCATAGTTTCCCAAACCCCTCCCCCCCCATCACCTTTCGGGTCTGTAGGATTAAGGGGAGGTTATTTACTTCACTTCCATCCTATCCAGGAATATCCCAAGAGTCTAGTCCTGCTGCCTTTCCAGCGGGGCTCGAGTGATTGGGCACAATGTCGCATGTAGACTGAGTCTCCAACCTGGAACTGGTGGGAAGTCTTAGGAGTCCCGGCTTGTAAGCGGCCGCCAACTGTGACCACACTTCCTCTGCACCACCTGCAGCCCTTTCAACCTAGCATATAGATCATTGTTACTATGACAGTTAGGTTCTAGAATATCTCCCAAGACGGTCAAAGGGGCTGAAGTTCCATACAGTATCTCAAAGGGAGTTAGGCTAAGACAGGATGGGGTATTCCTGGCTTTAAATAGGGCGAGGGGGAGAAGCACCACCCAGTCAGCGCCAGTCTCCATGGTCAATTTAGTCAAGGTCTCTTTTAGGGTTCCATTCATCCTCTTTACCTGACCTGAGCTCTGAGGTCTGTAGATACAATGAAGTTTCCAGTCGACCTCTAGATATCTGGCCATTCCCTATTATGGAACACCTTCTCAGCTACCTGCACCAGCTCTCTTAACGAACGACTTATCGTGCAGTCCTTCAAGTTTCTGCAGCTTCTTCCTAATATCCCTGCTAGACTGGTCAACAAAGCAACAGTAAGAGTCGCTTTGTGCTCTTCGCTACTAGGATCGTAGGAAGTAAACCGGCGAAAAGCCTCCATGAGCCGCTCTAGGAAAGCAGAGGGTGACTCACTGGGCCCCTGTATCACCTCTCTTACCTTAGTCAAATTGGTAGGGCGCTTGGCTGCCCCTCTGAGACCCGCCATCAGAGCCTGGCGGTAAACCTTCAGGTGCTCCCTACCTTCTGGGGTGTTGAAGTCCCAATCTGGTCTGTTTAGCAGGAACCCTGCATCTGTATCTGCTGGTAGGAACAAGGACCACCCGTCTGCCTCTGGACATTCTTTCTAGCCTCCAGCAGGATGCACCGCTTCTTTTCAGTGGTGAAAAGGACCTGGAGCAACTGCTGACAATCATCCCACATAGGTTGGTGAGAGAAAAGTAGGGTCTCAACCAAGTTAGTCAGGCCCTGTGGATTCTCAGAAAAAAAAGGGTTTTGAATTTTCCAATTATACAAATCCGCAGAGGAAAACAGCCAATACTGCGGTGGCTGCTGGCCCTGGGCGTCAGGGGGGCCACAAGCCCTGAGAGGCAGAATGTGGGATTGCTTGGGAGTGGTTGGTCTGGGCGTCTTTTGACCTGCAGGGGCAGGGGGAGTGGAGGGGCCCACCGGAGCAGCGGTGGGTGCCGCCCGCAGTGTCAGTGTCAGAGGGAGGATATGGGGGAGGGGAGTTAAGCAGTAGGAGGTCAGCATCGTGGTAGGGAGAATTTTCTTCTTGACTTCCTCTTGAAGGGCCAGAATAGATGCTGCAATTTCGGGAGGGGAGACAAAAGGTCGCACCCCTAGCAGCGGATCAGCAACCAGGTTTTCCCATGGTCTGGTTCCAGGCCCCGTACCGAACACACAGTTCTTGACAGCCAATACCAGAGGCAGGGAAAAGGATCCCTCCGAGGGCCAGCCAATCTGGAAGGTGGGCCATGCTGAAGTGCAGAGTCTCCCATCTCCGTATTTTAACCTCGACTGAGAGGTTATGAGCCCTAATTTTTACAGCTGTCCAATGTTTAAAGGTCAAGCTTAACGGGGCTGTCACATTCTGTCCCATACTGTCCAAAATATATCGTTCGTTTCAGTCCACACACACAGACAGGAAGACAGCGAAATACCGATACGGCCCTGCCACGACCGCTACTTGGCAGTGATTTCTTTACCAGTGCACCCAGATGAAGCCGAATCCTCCCGGACCCAACTTCCCACTGAGAGCTCAGAGCGTCCTCTGAGGCTCCTGTTGCTGCCGTGTTCCTGGCACATTTACCCACCGCTTTGCAACCCAGATTGTTCCCTCCCAGAACTCTGTTCCCTCACAGAACTCAGAAACCAAACCGGATGGTCAACAGTTATTCAGAACAGGAGGACACTAGCTTGAGACTAAGGAGGCAAGAAGCAGATCACAAACATGAGAGACACACAAAAGACACATTAACAAAGCCTTGGTACCTGCAGCAATCCTCTGTCTCCAGTTGCTGGTCCTACAGGGTGGGCGGGTTCCCAGCCAATGCATCAAATGTTGGACTCAGAAGTCCAAACACCTAGGCGGCCCACCCCACAAAGACACAGAGACTGAGAACGATGCAATAAGCACAAGGTCTATCTATTGTATCCGGTGCACTGGGGCCACCCTACCAGCGGTGCAATGGCTACCCTGGGTTAGTAAGGTACACACTTTTTATACATTGCAGAGCTTGGCAATGGTATGAAAGGGTAGACCTGCATTGGTGGTTAAATTTGACTTTTTACATGATTGTAGGCCCGAGGTGGGGCGATGTTGACAGCTTCAGCCTGTCCTTGGCAACAGAGAATTCTGCCTTTTGTGTGGGGCCTGAGACTTATCTGCACCATGGGTGGTGCCCATCAGTGCTAGCTCTGGGTGTTGTCAGAGGCAGGACTTGAGGTCATTGTTGCTGCCTTGAGACTCACTCCCAGAAAACTGGTCTGCAGCCATCACACGACCTTGCTTCCTTTTGATGCCTGGCTCAGGCTTGTTGAGACCTCTCTAAGTCCCGCCCGGCACTCTCTTCTGGGGAGGTGGAGAAGTAGGTCAGAGGAACTATTTCAGTACACAGGTATGCAGGTGGACCTTGGTCTTTCTTCTCAAACCTGTATGTTTGCTCAGCACATGGGGAATCCTGAACCATGGCTCCCAGGGGAGATAGAAAGGTAGGTTTCTGGGAGTCTCTAGTCTGATGGGTCAATATGTAACCTGATTTTATGTGTGCTTCTCTTAAAGACACCTTACTGTATTATGTATGTGTGTATATTGTGACCAACGAAAGCGAGGAAGAAGTACTTGTTTTAATGTAGTACTGAAGTCAAAGAAGGCCATCGATCACCATCCCGCTTGACCTCAGTGAGCATGTGCCATCAAGTTGGAGATTTTCCCTGCCTTGAGCCCAACTACAGTGACCATGAGCACACACATGCAAAAGTCCTCTGAGTTTTTAAAAGAATGTCTTTTCCTATTCTTTGACAATTTCGTGCCTGTATACAATGTATCTTGGTCATACCCACCCAGAGCTATAGCATTTTAAGTCTATCTACTTGAGGTGAACTCTCACCAATGAGGTTTGACTACACGTGTGGAAAGTAATGCCCTAAGTTTAAGTTTTGTGGGACAGAGGATGGGCCCCAGTGAAGGAGCTCTGGCTTTCCATACTCAAGGTCCTGAGAAGACATGACAGAAAATCAAGATCTTTCCACATTTATAACGGCAGCCTTCACCTAAAACACTTTCCCTTGGGACGCTGAGAAGGGAAGTCCTCTTCTCCTTTCAAATTTAAATTAAGTCTGCTTTTAAAGGGGGTTTAGAATGAGATAAGAAAAAATGTTGTTTCCTCGTGATCCAGAGAGGGAGGTGGCTCACTCCAGATACACAGTGAGTTCCCTGTTCTTTTATGAAGATGTAAGGGAACTAGACTGTGTCTGCTAGAAATGCTTAGTTGGGGACTTGTATTGGGCATTTACCAAGGATGTTATATAATTCGGGAGCGCTTACCCTGTGTTTACTGAGGGCTTTGGGGACTATACCATCGTTGGTTTTGTGAAGTTGGTCCCTGTGATTAAGTCCTGCCTGAAACAGAATGGGGGTGGAGCAGAGGCAAATAATTGGCAGAATGTTGTGCATTTGCCAGTCAATGAGTCAGGTTTCAAATCCAGTCTGGTGGGGTCTCTAGATGTACCCCATCCCTTCCTTTGGCTTAAGAGTTTGGCACATACTTGGAACATCATGGAAACCATCTCATAAGGGATGCATCTTTGTTGAAGAAGGTTCAGCTCAGAGAAAATACACGAGATGATCATGTTTTGAAAACATCTCACTTCTGTTTACCTGTGTCAGCAATCTGTTAAATCATGCCAGTACTAATACATAAGGGAAAATACAGGCCAACATGCCCATTCATTCTTTGAAGAAAGCTAATGGTCTCCTTTGGATGATTCCTTTTGTGTCACCTAAATTCTGGTTGTACTCATAAAGCAACATGGAAGCAAAATTTCTACTAAAACATGAGTCAAAAATAACAAACCTTCCCTAACTAGCCCTTCCAAGCGCTAGATCTGAAGTAGCATCCCTAAAAAGCACAAGGGAACCCTCCTTAAATGGTCAGATACTTATTGGCCCCAACAATGCCTTCAGTGGTTTTATACAAACCATCAGGATAACTTTAGAGACATTTGGTTCCTTTTCCACTATTAAAAAAAATAAATAAATAAAAGAAGTCTGTGTTTTAAAAAACAAAGTCATGAGAGCTATTTTGCATGTTCTTGATGAAGATCAATTATATAATAAAATAAATATATGCTGGTGGAATTTCCCCCAGTCCCTAATCCTTCAGTGGGCCCTTATGTAACCATAAAAATCTTGCTATTTTGACAGGAAAGTTACATTATAAAATAGGAAAAAGCCTACAGCAGGGTAATACAATGTCAACTTATAGAGCACACGTGCACACAATATACAAACACAGGATGAGGACTTACATAGTGTCTACACTTATATATACCATATTCTAATTGTGATTATCTCCCAAGGATAATGTTTACACACTGTCAGGGAACTAAAAGTAAATCAGTGCACTACATACTTTTGCTGCTTCAGAGCTTTGGCCCATAGCAGCTGTGTGCAGTGAGGCTGTGCAAACTATCCTTCGGGTCAACCAGTTGGTGACCACTGAATGATTGGAGTAACCTGCTATTATGAGAGACAGGCAAGGTAGGCGTAACTATTTCAACCTACTTGAGTTACTATCTGTCAAGAAAGGAAAAAACGTGCACACAAAACCCAGGTCAGGTGCTGGCATGTGGCAACCGCTGGCCACTCTAAGATGAAAGCGATTGGGTCATGGACTATGCAGATGACGAAGAGCCAGGAACTCTTAGAGTTGGAGTCACAGAGTGTGTGGTGGCACTGGAGGTACTTTCACAACCCTAACAATGGAATACTATTGTCTTGTGCAAAAAGTATGAGGACTGACCACACTGAGATCCAGTGGCAGTGTGCAAAAATAAAAGAGCAGATTTTAAGAGCACTCTTGTTATCTAAAAAGGAGTGATATCTAATGACTGCTGGAGGGAGCTTAATGCATTCACAGTCATTAGTAAAGGACAAACCTAGGTATTAGAGAAAGACTCAGGGGCAAGTTAGAAATGTCAAAGAACAGGCTGTCCAAGGGCTAACTTAATACAGGCTTGAGCAACCTTCCTGATAGGTTGGATGTTACCTACAGTGCCTGAGGAACAGATAGTGTTCCTGGTGTCTGCTCCTGGTATCTTAGGGCACTATCTGTTCCTAAAATAGGCTCTGGGCTAGGTCCCCCCCCCCCCAAGCTTTTGATGAGTGCTGTAGCTGTTTACTGGGAATCTAGGGAAGCCTAAAACATTCCTCCTGGCCACAGAAGAGACCTCTGCCTTCCCACTTTCTTTGGTAGAGCCAAGGATACAGGCTGCCAGTGAGGTGTGCTGTCTTTGAGAATTACTCTTGGATTTCTCTTTGGTAAAGTTTCTGTTTTTCAAAGCAGGTGTTAAATCTGATGATTTCCACATACCTTATTTTGTAAATCCTGATAATCCTGGCAGGAATGCATTATCATTGTTAGCCTGTAATCCAGCAGATAGATTAGCTCACTCTTGCCCTAAATAGGGTGTGTGGCTGAGATCAGAGCTCCCTAGCTCCTGAGACCAGCTCACGATGGTTCCCCAGCCCACTCAACACCACATGTGTCAGAGAATGCAGCTGATGTGCAGCCTTTTAAGTCTTTGTGACTGGAAGAGCTCATTCTGATTTTTGCAGCATCTTTAAAATGCTGGGTTGATCAGCAGCAGTGGAAAGGAGAACCAACCACACCTGACGGAGGTTTAACAAGTGTTTATTGTCGAGGATAAAGTTGGGACCTGAGCAAGTATAGAACTAGCAGTCTGGAAACCAGCTTAAGGAACTTGGGAAAGATATGATAGACAGATAGGTACCTATCTTCAGGATGGCTGAAGTGTCTTCATCTTCTGTAAAGCTAGGATGATCGATACAGACTTCCTTGTCTGAGCCTATGTCTGAGCCTTACTTGTCGAATGCCTCCACCAAAACATTTCACAGTATTGTTTTCTTCCCGTATCAGCTTTGACGTGAAGGATAATGGAAGAGGCTGTTCTCCTGACCAATTACTGCTTGCAAGTGTCCAGCACACGGGCTGTTTGGCTTGTCCAACTAGTTGAAGCCAATTCTCTTTGCAAAATAGAGGTCAGACAAACCTGCCTCACAGGCTTTGTGTCTGCAACGCTTTGGGTGGGTATTTTAAAGACTAAATACACAGAAAGGCCAGGCACACCAACAGCATCACGCTTAAGCAATCCTCTATACTGCCCGCTTTCACTGTCATCCCAGAACTTAGAGTTGACTTGTGGAGTTTGAGTATGTGAAAGTGTTCACGTCACCACCTCGCTCAGAATTCCCAAGCTCAGAATTCTTCAGCTTTTCTTTTCTAAGATAGCTGTGGCTTCCTCTTTCCTTACCCTGAACTTGTTACCAGGGAAGCAATGAGTTAAAAGAATGGGGCTTAGGGGTTCTTCTGCAAGTTTATCTCTGACACTCATAGGTCCGTGAACTTGAGAGTATGCTTTTCCATGGAAGGGGCTTTTTCATTTCTAAGAGTGAAAACTGGATAGTCAAATGGGCCGGGGTAAGAATTATATAGCTTAAGTTGTGTCGATGGTTTACATAGTATCAGGCACTTTCTGGTTCCTCCGTAGACAACAGCTCTACTGATAGGAATGTCAGAAACCCCTGTAGCCTCGCCTTGCTTTTAGGCCTAGCAACCGAGTTTACCTATCACCAGTGCTTTTAACTTCTTAAGGGTGCAGGAATGCCACACCATGTCACCACCCTGTCGAAGATTTTCATTGCTGCCAAATTACTATCATGGTGCCTCCAGTTTCCCATCCTGATATGAAAGAATCCTCATGTCCTGGCTCCAGCTCAGTGTTTTGGCCTTAGAGGTTCCTCCCCCAGCATATAGCTTAGGGCTCTGGCCAGCTGACTGCCAGCATGTCTCCTAGAGTACCTGTCACCTTTCCTCATTCATGCTGCCACCTCATGACGTCTTTTAAGGTTCTCTGGGAGTTTGGAACTTGGTGTTTGAACCCCTAATTCTTCAGGTTATACTTTCTGTGGGACACCAGCAGCTTTTCTTATAGCTACTTCTGGTTAGTACTTGATGGGCTCTAGCTGTTTTTACATTCCTGATGAGACTTAGCCATCCTCTATCAGGTGTGCCGTGGGTTCAGCCACAGCTGCAGAGTTTCACTGACCCACTAATGATGTTTCTAGAGGCATGTTGGCCAGATCCTGTTGTCATAGGTAAGTATGCCATGGTGTCAAAGCTATTAAACACGCAAACAGTGAGAACTGTGTACAGATAAACTACATAACAGATATTTGCATTACGATTTATAACAGCAAAATTATAGTTATGAAGTAGCAACAGCGATAATTTTATGGTTGGGGGTCTCCACAGCATTAGGAAGGTTGAGAATCATTGTGCTAAAGGGTTGCCATCATTGAGCAGACGATGGCAGAGCCCAGGCCGTGGGAGAGAAGGATCCAGATGAGACAAAGTAAATCAGGCGCTTCCTCTTCGTCTGAGCTACTGTAAACATTAGCTTTCCGTGCTGTTTTGTAACATTTCTTAGATACTGATTGTATGCATAAGTCAGATTTTGAGTTTGTGTGTTCTCAATATGGATCGGAGTTATTTTTATGTAAATTGATTGGCTGTTCTCACAGGGTGCTGTGCTTCCCTTGCGTGTTCTTAGGCACAGAACCTCTAGTTCCCATTTACTACCTAGTTACCCCCCCCACCCCCCCGCCATGACTCAGGCTTCCTGCCTTGAATAAGGATCTTATTGACTACTTGGAAGGTGGGGGTGCTGAGATTCACTAAGTGATGGATATCAAGTGCTTGGCATGTAAGCTCAAAATACAGTAAAATCCCTTCTGTTGTGTGTTGTGTTTGTGCACTGCTGTAGTTTGATACACAAGGATATCCCAAAAGTCCACATGGTAAAGGCTGGGGCGCAAGCAAGGCACTGGTGAGAGATGATGGAAGCTTAATTTTAATGAGTAATCCACTTTATCTCATTCTGAGGATGTGGGCCAGTGTCTGGCTTCAGCACTTCTAGATTTATTCCTCAGTACGGATGGCCTTGGTGGTTTTAACCATGTTGATGCACTCCATCTTGCTCAGCGACCTACCCTTGCCCATTGTGAGAGTGCTGCCCATCCGGGTGTTCTTGAGCAGGATGACAGGCATACAGAGGTACTCATCCAAGCTGCTATGCTTGCAGATGTAGTGGTGCCAGTTCCTGAGACAATAGTGACTGGGTTTTCATCCCGATCACCGCACCAGGTCACATCTGTTTTTAGATGGAGAAATTTATACTGAAGGGGCATTTCTTATCTGTGTAGGTGTCCTCTATGACGTACTTGGGTGTCAAAGCCTAGAAAATATTCTTGTAGTATTAAGGGAGTTGTCCCTTTGCCAGTTGCTTTTCTCCTGGCAGAGGCCTCTTATTTTGAAATATGGACAGATGCTGTGTCTGAATAGCAACTAATTAATCATCTTCCTGTTTGTTGGAAGAGAAGGGTGATGGTTTCCTTTCAAGGGAGAGCCTTATGGGTCACTGCAGGCTTGCCCTCTGGGGGACTATGGGACCAGCAGGGACATGACCTGTAACACCACAAGAATGTACCACCATAGGCTCAAAGAAATGCCAAGATAATGCGTTATGGCCCTTCACACTAGCTACATTAAAGTTCTAAGTCTGACTAAAATTGAGGGTCAAGCTTTATATTTGTCTTTCTACTCCTTAAAGTCAGTTTAAGGTCTTAGAGACCTGGATAGTCTCTAAGATCCATTTGTTCAGTGTTCGCCCGCGAGCATTCTGTTCTAACTTTTGATTTTTTTTTTTAATTCCCTTAATCTACTTCATAGAATGAAAACCGGACATATACGTAATTTAGAATTTGCACAACAGCATGCAGCGGAAGGATGCTGGGTATGAAGGGCAACACTCCTTTCCTGAGCCCCATGGTCCCTGGAGCATTGGGGAACTTTCTAGAGATAAAGCAAATTACAAATACTTTCAGTACTCACTCCAGGTAGCTAAATGGTCATGTTCCTGAGAGCCTCTGGAAACAACCTTTCTTTCTAAATTTATTTTATTTTTATGTGTGTAGCTGTTTTGCTTACACATATGCCTATGTACCATGAGGGTGCCTGTGCTTTCAGAGACCAGACAAAATTTGATCCCCTAGAATTGGAGTTATGGGTGCTTATGAGTCATCATCATGTGGGTGATGGGAAACAAACCACCAAGTGTTCCTAACCACTGAGCCATCTCTCCAGCCCTTGGGCATAGCATTTTGACAAATGATTGATCATCGCGTTGCTTTTGTGGTTCTGTATTTAATAGGTGATGTTGGTTCATTATCATTGAGTTCTCATGACTGAGAAGGCTTATTTCATGCACAGTTGATCTTTGAAGTACCTGATAGCCTTCTTTTACTGTGGTACGAGCCCTTCTGCCCTAATCACAGGCACATTTTAATTGGTAAAAAAAAAAAACAAAAAAGACAAAATGGAAAGACATTAAATCAAAGCATGAACATTAAATGAGCCCATGAGCTCCTACCACACTGACCACTGAGACCAGAGGCAGAACACTACCCTGTTCCACTGCAGCTAGGGGTGAGTGCCAGAGGACTCCAGTTTTGACTCTGCATGGCTGAGAATCACTTTGACATAGTCATGATTAGGTTTTTGTAAGGAGGGTGAATAAGATGGGCTTGGTTGACGCAAGTCTTTCATCCTAGCACTCAGGAGGCAGAGATAGGCAGATCTTCGAGTTTGAGGCTAGCCCACTATGCCCACTCTTACCCATATATCTAAAAGGATGTAGGTGTGAGGGAGTTTACTGCACCATGGTGTTACAGGGTAAGTCCCATGAAAGTAGGACACAGCAAGCAACGGGATACTATATAACTGTAAAAGTGAGGGGGAGGGCAAAGTGGTGTTGGGGAAAGAGCCTCAGGACTCACAGTTAAAGTAGCAAAGGCTAGGCATTTCCTATCTTTTTGCAAGCGCCTGTGTCTTGGGTGTGTGCCTATACACACGTGTGTAATGACCAGTTCATCCTCAGGTATTTTTTTAATGACATCAAACTTCAGGGTTTTCTCTTATAAGGTATAATGTTGGGAGATTTTGCAGATTCATAAGATATAGGTAAGAAGGCCTGAATAGAAAGATCACATAAAAGAGAATGTTAACTTAGTCATTTTTTTTTTTTTTTGGTAACAGACCTATAAAAAAAGTGCTCAACTACACTCATAACTGAAGAAATAAAATTACAGTTAGTTTAGGTTTTTAAGACACTAAAATTTTTGAGCAATCTCAGTGTTTCAGGAAAATGCTGTTGGTGGAAGTGTGAACTCCTTCACTTTTTCAAGGGCTTTTTGGGTTTTCTACTTGTTAAAAATACCAGTCTCTGGTGTTGGTAAGAAAGATTTCAGAAATATGTCAGGGTGTGTAGCAGATGCCAAGATTCACAGTGATTTGTGGTGGTTTTTGCATCTGAACATGTATCTATTAATATACACAAGTACTGTGCAAATTGGAGGTACAGATTTGGGAGGAAAGAGAGATGATTTTTTATTTCACATTATTAGTTTTGATTTTAAAAATATCCACATGGAGTTTTTGTAGTAAAAAGTTTCAACTTAGTGATTAAAACTGGAAAGCCAATTTCTCCAAGTATAGTGCAGCAGGGAAGCAAGTCACAGCATTCTTATTCTCCCCTCATGTATCATTGGCGGATCATCTCCTTATCAAGTCCATGAAGAAAGTCTATTTCTGAATTACCTGGCTATGCCCTAGTAATGAGCATGTGGTGAGTCTTTCGGGGCAGTTTGCTAATGACATAATGGAAAAGTCGTGTGGGAGTGGGGACAGGGGGTGGGGGGGAGGTCTGGGTGTACGCACAAGTGTGGAGGCCAGAAGTTGACACTGGGTATCTTACTTGAATAGGCGCCATTTTATTCTTCGATACAGGGTTTCTCACTGAACTGGGAGCTCACTGAGTTAGCTAGGCTGGCCAGTGTGGCAGCATAGGTAAATGGACCTGGCCTTTACTCAGATGGTGGGGATTTGAGCTCAGCCTCTCATACTTGTGTGGCAAGCACTTCACCAACTTAAGCCATCTCACCAGCAGCATGGGAAATTCTCTTTAGTAACTGTTCAGCATTCTAGTATTCTTACTGTGCTTCTCATACACGTAATGACTTGATTTTATAACCAAAAGAACAGATACTCCAGATCCCAAGTATTTCCCAAAGTGATCAAAGTAGATTTAAAACGAAAAAAAAATCTTTGTATGTTTAGTATACAGACAGGCTAGAATTGTGAGTCAGGATGAGTCAGATTTCCCAACTTCCTTGTTGCTTTTTGAGGATGGTTGTGACCTTTCCTCTAGTTCTTGACTGATAAGGATGGAGTTTTTCTTTGCCATAGATTTGTTCCTATCTTCATAAACTAGAGTGTTGGAAGTAAAGTGTAGCTTGAGCCTGTACTGGCAAAAAAAATCTCAGGTCATGCTCAATTACTCTGTTGTGTGTATTAATTCAAAGTAGTGCTGTTACATTATAGATTGTGAATATGGTGACCCACTGTGCTGCGTCACGCACTGTGCTGGGACCACTCGCTGTGCTGATGGGTAAAATGTACTAACATGAGAAGATGAACTAGTCCATGCTACAAAGTAGAATATGGATGTATACTATGATTGCCTTTTGTACATAACATATATGCTAAGTGCCCTTAATTGAATCTAAGTTCAAGAAAATTAGCAGTTTTTTAAGTGATACATTTAGACTTAGTTAACTGACTGGATACTGTGCTTTTGTTTGTTTGCTTGTTTGTTTTTCTCCCAATGAAGTTAGTGACAAAGCACCATGAGGAAGGCAACTTATAGAAAACATTTAATTTGAGGCTGACAGTTGCAGAAGGCTTTCATGTCCATCTTGGCAAGCAGCAAGCAGGCATAGTGCTGGAGCAGTAGGTGAGAACTTACTTTTTGATCCACAGCATTGGGCAGAGAAAAAGCTATCTGGGCATGGCTTTTGAAACCTCAACCCAGTGACACACCTCCTCCAACAAGGCCACACCTCCTAATGCTTCCCAAGCAGTTCCACTAACTGGTAACCATGAACTCAAACATGAGCCAGGGTGGGCCATTTTCATTCAAACCAGCCCCTCTGATACCCACGAACATTGCTTTACCTTTGTGTTTAGTATAAAGTAACTACACACTTAGTTACCATTTAAGTGTATCTTCTTGGTCCTTCCTGTTTCTAGAAAAATCATTTCTCCTGTACACTCTCAACTTTAAGAGTATTTGTTTCCTTTTTCCCATGCTTGTAACGATCTACTTAGTATAATGAAAGGAAGTATTTCATCTGTTTCAGCATGTGTAATGCTCTCTGGGCTTTGCTGTCTGCCCCAGGAACGCTGATTCTTTGAGGTAGTTGGTGTTCAAAATGGATGCATGATGGCTCCTGTTTGTTGGTGGTGGTTTAGCTTTAGAGCAGTGGTTCTCAACCTGTGGGTTGTGACCCTTTGGCGGAGGTCACATATCAGCTATCCTGCATATCAGATATTTACCTTACAGTTCATAACAGTAGCAAAATTACAGTTCTGAAGTAGCAACGAAATAATTTTATGGTTGGGGGTGACCACAACCTGAAGAACTGTATTACAGTGTCTCAGTGTTAGGAAGATTGAGAACCCATGCCTTAAAGGAAGACAAATATCTTAAATATTTCAGGGTATTCAGTCCTTTCTTTTATTTCTCTCCAGTTATTGTGTGATATTACTTAGCACGTGATGCTCAAAATAGAATAGTGCTCAGTAGTCCTGCCTCACAGTCTGTGTATTGAAGTTTAACTTCTTCAACTCCTGTGGACTCTATTTTGAGCAGTAAGCTATGAAGAGAGTAAGTTCAGGCTGTGGTCATTTAACAGTAGGTAGAGTGTTGGGGCTTGCCTTCTTGTCTGGCCTTTGCTAGGTGCCTTTCCTATCTGCTTCTGCAAATGTGTCAAAAGTGCCTTAGGGCCTCGGGGGATGGATGAGTCAGTAAAGTGCCTCACACGCAATTGTGAGTACCTGTGTTTAGATCTGAGTGTGTGCCTGTTCCAGCAGACTCACTAGCCAGCCAGACTAGCCAGCGGGCAAGTCCAGAGTTCCAAGTTCCGTGGTAAATCCTGTCTCAAAAAAACCAAGGTGGAGCATGTTCGACATCAATCTCCAACCTTGATTTACACTTCCACATCCAGAGATAGGTTTACGGGATAATTGGCTAGGTTCTCTCAGCTGTTACCGGTCAGTAAGTGGCTGAGAAAAAAACATCTTCAGTTAGTTTCTCTATGACTTTTATTAGCTACAAACACATTTAGCCATGCGCTACAGCAGATGGTTCATTGTTGTTGCATAATAATTTTGTTTACTTAAAAAAATGCGTGGGTGACTCCGTCTATGAGAAGCCCATTCCTATGTCCTGGGGTGTGTCTTTCTTCCTGAGTGTTTCTCTCTCTCTCTCTCTCTTAACCCTTGTGCTTTATGTCTCTATTAAAATCTCATTTAATAAAATCCACCTCTGCTTCAGTACCACCATGGAGAAACCTGGGTTTGCCGGAGTCTGCAAAGAAGTCACCTGGTCGTTGCAGATGACAGTGTGTACTGTGTCTTCATCTTTGATGGAGCTGATACTGAGAGGGAAAACATAATTTACAGGAAGAGAGCCCTCCCAGAACCACGAGTGTATGCGTGGAGGTGAATCTAAGTGACACAGAAGGCCCGGCTCAGGAAAGGATGTGCTGTCCTTGGATGCCCTTGCTATGGGCACAGGGACTTGGGTGCTTTACCCCCACAGGGATGAAGAGCTGCGATAGGTGAGGTCATTCCCTTCGGAGGGTGTCCTTTCTCTGCCCCTGCATGACAGATGGAAGACCATTGTAACCTTAGGTGACTCTGATCGGTTTGTGGGGCTCAGGAGGCCCTTGTGGAGTTAGCTAAGACATTCGGGTCTGAGTCATAAGTGGATTCTGCTCTATCCTGCTGTGGTAGGAGGCTAGGGCTTGGAAAGAGGCATCCAGATTACAGTTATGAAAGAAGGCAGGCAGAAAGACTGGGAACCTCTCCTACCTGCATGTAGCATAGTGTCAGCCCCCTCCCTGTGTGAGAGAGCAGAGGGAGGCAGGCAGGTACTGTGTATATATGATTGGGACTTTCATGGCAGGGACTTTTGAGGTCACACCTATCCTGGCTGTCTAGCTCACTTCCCTTCTCAGAAATTTTTTTCTAAAATCAGTGTATCTAGTTCTATTATTTAACTAAAACCAAAAACAACAACAACAAAACATAACATTTTGTTGTGTGGCAGACATTGATTTATTTATCTTGTTAACCAAGGAAATTCTAAATAATTTGCTAAAAAAAAAAAAAAAAACAAATTTCCCCCTGAATGCTAACTGCTCTAAAAGAGAAGCATATGCTCTCTTGCCACTGAGCCCTGATTTCCTGCTAATGTCTGTGGAATAGCTGGTAGATGAAGGCCTATTGCCAGTCAAGCATGGATATATTCTTGGGAAAGCCCTTAGGAGTTCATCACTGTACCCCAGCCCTTTAGGGAGAATCACTTTCTAATTATAGATCACTTGTTATCTAATCCTTTGCTTCAAAACCTCCCGTTCCAGAAGATATTTTAACTTCATGAATGTTTTAGATCTTACCCAACCACGGCAGGGTCATTAGGACTACCTGGTCCTTGTTTGGTCAGGGTGGCCACTCCTTAGCCTTGCTGTCTCACAGCTTGGGAGTTGTCCCCCGTCCTTCTGTATATGTGTTGGAAGAGATAATCTTGCCGAGTAGCCTCTGCGAGTCTGGGACTTCGATCTTCCTGTCTCTGATTCCTGAGTGTGCCTCTCTATTTAATTCTGCCTTTCTTGCACTGAATAGCCGTTTAGAGCAAGGCCGCCATAGTTGGAGTTCTGTCTGCTAAGGCGCTATTTTAAGGGAGTGTTTGTACAAGAGCTTTGTGAAGAACCTTGTATGGCTTTTATTTGTACACACACATGCCCCCAAGTATGTGTGGAAGTCGGAGGACAACTTGCTAGAGTTAGTTCCCTCTTTCCACCACGTTGAGTGCTAGGGATCGAACTCAGGTCTTCAGCCTTGGCAGCAAGCACCTTTTATCCACTGAGCCATCTCACCAGCCAGACTTTCTAATAATAACTTTGTTATTCCTATGCTCTTTGGTTTTTTTGTTTTGGTTTGGTTTTTTTGGCTTTTTTCAAGACAGGGTTTCTCTGTAGCCCTGGCTGTCCTGGAACTCCCTCTGTAGACCAGGCTGGCCTCGAAATCAGAAATCCGCTTGTCTCTGCCTCCCGAATGCTGGGATTAAAGGCGTTCGCCACCACTGCCCGGCTCCTATGTTCTTTGTAACAACCACCACTTAGGCTAGTGATTTGTGTTTCTTACCTGGAAATTTCCTGGGAAGGTTTTCCAACCACCAAGACCAAAATCTTCAAATCTCTATAAGGGGCAATCCTAGGGTATGTGATGAGAACCAGTTATTAAAGAAATAATAGAAATGAAGGACCTATTGAATGTGCAATAATAGTGTCATGGGCACTGTCTGCGCTCTCTGGAAAGCTCTTACTCTTATGGGTGCTCCCATGGTTTTCTCTGGCTTTACAGCAAGAGTAGCGTTTCTTCTGTATGTGAATGTATGGAATATGTACAAGAGTCCATGGCAGAGATGGATGCACCAGACCAGCTTTGTGTCCAGTGTGTTAGTGACATTTCTCATTTGCTGTGATCAAACACCTATATAGGAAGCGTGTATTTTGGTTTACAGTTGAAGAGAAAGTCTATCCAGTGAACGGCCTGGAGACAGGATCATGAGAGGGCTGGCCATGTTGTGTCCAGTCCACAACACCTGCCTTTTCCTAGGTACCAGACTTTCTTCTCAGTCTCAGTGGGACCCTTGTGAGACAAGGAGTTGGCTGTTGATAATTCAATCCATTGGAATTTGATGGAAGATGTTTAAAAACTAATTTCGGAATGAATTGAATGACACCTTGAAGTTAGCATTTAGAAATCAACCTCAGACTGGTGCTATTCAAACTCCCTAAGGTCATCACCAAATAAAAGAGGTTGCTTTTGGGTTAGCGTCATTGTTAGCCCAGGCTGTCCTCACCCTTCATCCTTCTGCCTCAGCCTGCTAAGGGCTGTGATTGAGATTGTTATTTTTATTAGACTTTTATTAAACTCTGCACTTTACTAGAAAAGTGGGAAGGAAAATCCATTTCTGTTCCCTTGTGGGTAAGGTCAAGAATGCTGTTCAGCAGGGCCAGCTGAACCCCTGAAAGCCACTGGCATTTGCTGTGAGAAATCCCACAGTAAGAAAAGCCCGCCATTCCCTCTGAGAGTTATTTCAGGAATGACTGGCCGGCTCTGGAGGACCTTACTTTAGATAAAGCTCTGTACACTCTGCTCTACTCTGTGAGGCCAGATTTAAATTCTTTAAAAAGTTAAGATCATAATATCTAAGTATTAACATTAAACAAATATGCAACTTATTAAATTAAAACTTAAGCTTCTTATAGATTATAATAATATTTCTGATTCTCATGGGAACTTGATATTTGAAAACTACTTTAAGAATGTGATTTACGTGAGTATAAAATGTGCCAGTTTATAATTCATAAATCTTAAGAGAGTGTTTATTTACTTACTTAGTTAAGGATGTAGCCTTTCCTGCTTTATTGTGTAGCACATCTGACCACTCTTGATTTCTATCAGTGAGTGAATTTCTCATCCTCCGTTACAGAAAAGATCTTCATTTGTCCTACTGTCAATGGAGGCTTTCCCCTACAGTTTATAATTAGCTATTAAATGTTCACACTATATTAAAGTTGAATGCTCTTACAAAGAGCTGGGTGTGGTGGTACATGCCCCAAGTCCCAGCATTTGAGAGGAAGAGGCAGGGTAGTCCCTTCAAATTGAGTCCTGCCTGATGTACCCTGTGCATGCTAGGGCAACCTGGGCTAGCTAGGAGCAAGACTCCCTATCTCAAAACACCAAAAATCAAACAAAACAAACTCTCAGATAGGCTAAGAAGTAAATGCTGTTATTGTAAATACTTTCAGCGAGAAACTAAGTCACACTGAGAGGTGGTGGTACACACCTTGAATCCCAGCACTCTGAGATTGAGGCCTGACTGATCTATAGAGCTAGTTCCAGAACAGCCAAGCCAGTGCTACACAGAGAAACACTGTCTCAAAACAAGCAAACAAACAAAGAAGGAAAAGACATTAAATCCGGAGCCATGTGTAAGGCCTCCTGATAGGATACTGTGCCTGCTACAATCTTATAATGCGATTCCTTTCTCTCCCTTCTTATTATTGAACCTAAAGCTTTACCATGATGGCAGAAAGTTGCCCTGGCCTGCATTCTGACTGAAGTTGCTTCCTTCTGCCTGTCAGTTGCTGCTGCTTTCTACCAGCAGCATAGGTCGAGGGAACACGGGGCGTGTGCACTTCTTATTTCTGAGCACATGAACATTCAAACATGAGGTGAACCAGGGGTTGCACGTCCTTATTTTGTGAGGAAAAAGGTTAATTTCAGACATTTCAAGCAGTGACATTTTGGGGAGAGTCACATGCTTCTTTTGAAATAACATGTCTAGGAGAGAGCAGAAAGGCTCCTTTGTCCTCTAAAACCCTCTGGAGTATTTTTAGCTGTCTACAATATGCACAAAGGTGTGCTGGAGTGGTCACACGCTCTCACACACAGTCACACGCTGAAGTGATCCAGTTGTCCCAGCCTTCCTTACAGAGAACCATGCAGCAATGGCAGTGCTGCAGAGCCTGCGAGATCTCAGGCAGGACCTAGCCTAGATCTAAATTCCAACTTAAACAAATAGCATGGTGGCTTTCTGTGTCTAGTCACCTCCAAAATGCAGGGCACTCTGGGGTCGGGTGGCATGGCCTGGCGGGAAGGTGAGGCACAGCTTTCTGGTGTTTTTCTTGAATACTTTCTTTCACTGCCTGAGAGAACCCACACTCTTTGTAAATTGAGAGAAAGGTACCAGAGAGGTAAGGTGAGGGTGAATGCAGGGTTTACAGACATAACAGTTAACAATAGCAGCTAAAATATAAAGCCAGGAAGCTAAGTCATAGAATCCTTTATGACATGAGTCTCTCTCGGTGAGCTAACAGCTCTCTCACTGTTAATGTGTTCCGTGAATTCTCTGCAAAAAAGGACGGATAAGGTGGTGAAGGGGAGGTGGAAGGGAGAAGGATCAGTTCTTGGGGAACTGTTCAGTAGTGCCATCTGCCTTGAACCCAGGATTTCTCTGACTTACCCTTCTGTATGCTAAGATTACAGGCCTATGTACCCACATTCAACTGGAAATGATTTCTTAGAGGCCAACCTAGCTAGTACTAGCCTTTGAAAATACTTGGAGGAAAGAAGAGAGGGTAAGAGAGCCCTGTGTCTGGCAGTCGTGTCAGCCGTTTAGAGTTGGACGCTTCTCATGGGAATATTATACCCTGTGGTGGATACATCTCCTTTCTCTCACCAAAGAAGTAATGAGGACTTGAGATTGCGAATTGTCACAGCTTCTGCTGACTGATAACTAAATGCGTCCTGGGCAGCCCACTGGGTAACTTAACCTTAACAGTAATTGTCCTAGACAACAAGGCATTTTCCAGATCTCCTTCTTACTGATAAGGAAGCTGAAAGAAAACAAAGGACTAACTAGTTCCTCCAAAACCATACAGTGAGCTAGTGGCAGAGGCAGACATTTAAACATAAGATCTTGGGCTGGCAACCTGGCTCAGCAGGAAACATACCTGTCATGCAAGCCTCGTGGCTTCAGTTTGATCACTGGAACCAACAGGGAAAGAGCCCGCTTTTTCTCCTAGCTACCACACACACACTGGTGGACACCCACACTCACTTAGACACATATTATATAGACATATGATAATAATAAATGGCATCAAGAAATTTAACAACCAAGCAAATGCAAGACCTCTTGTTCCATAAAATAAATGCAGCATTGACTCGGCAGGAAAACAGGTTAGTTTGTTTAGTAATAACCATCCATACTCTGGCAAGCCGTTCTCCTCTGACAATGAGTACCTTGAGACCTGACATCGCTGACTCGTAGTGAGTCAGCGTGTAAAACCATCTCAGTGCGGCTCTAATTAGTTGTGATCTTTTTGGTAATAATTACACACAGGCTCGACACACCCACGCGTATCTACCGTATTGGTCACACCCCAGTGCTGATCTTATTGGTGGCTACTTAATGCATCAGTGATACTAGAATACTTCCCAGGCTCCAGTTATCAGGAACTTTTGACATAAAGAGATACAGACATTCAGGACTGAGGAGATAGCTTAGTAGGTCAAGTACTTGCTTGGCCAGTATGAGGACATTGTGATAGATCCCACATAAAAGAAGCTAGGCCAGCATGTGGTAGCACATGCTTATAATTCCAGCACTGCAGAAGAGGAGGAGGAGACAAAGACACTGGAGGGTTTCTGGTACTCTTAGACTAGCTAGAGCTTAATCAGGGAGCATCAGCCAGAGAGAGACTGTCCCAAAAAATAAAGTGGACAGCTTTGGAGGAATGACACCTAAGGCTGTCCTTTGTCCTACACACACACACACACACACACTCATCAAATAATGCAAGAATCTTTTTGACTCAAAGAGGATCCAAAATAATTTAAACAATATGTCAAAACATAAATTTTAAATATTCAGTTAAATATCCATTTCTGGAGAGATGACTCAGTGGTTAAGAGCACCGGCTGCTCTTCTAGAGGACCTGGGTTCAGTTCCCAGCACCCACAACTGTCTGTATGTAATTCCAGTTCTAGAGGATTAGATGTTGTCATCTGGTCTCCTTGGGCAAGCACACACATGCTACACAGACATCCATGCAGGCAAACAACCCAGACACATAGAATAATAGAAAAAATTGTAAGCCCCTTTTATATGGGGTTCAAAAATATAAGCCAGAGGATTTTTCTTTTATGAACTGTTGTTAAATCATTTCAGAAGCCACTGATGGAGCCATGAGTTAAAGAAGCCTGCTGCAGTGCCAGGAAATATTGACATATAAATGCAAGTACACCAGGAATAATTGATACACCAACAAATGGCTTGCATTTCACTGTGATCAGTGTATTCAGACATCTATTGGATTGAGAACCACTTTGAGCAAGTCTCCGTCGATTGTGATGCAAAGAATCCCAAACTGGAAAGAGTTCATTTCTTGTGACACGTCCATTCAAGTTTGGTGGGCCAGGCAACGAGGAGGCTGTGAGAACCTGAGTGTAACAAATTTGTGAAAAGAATCTTATCATTTGCATTGTCAGGGTTATTTCAAAATGCCTTGAAATAGGAAGTCAAGAAAGGAAGACTAGCTTCTGTTTAAGTTTCTATTTCTCAACACACAGAAGTGATTTTTCTCATGATGTACTTGCTTTAAAGAAAATTAAGAAGGCTTAAACAAGCTCCCTAAGCCTGTAGGTCTTTGACAAAGAATCCATTTATTTGTGTATCAATTACTTCTGCCTTGCTTGCACCATTCACACAGGCGACTTCTGTCTTAAGAGGAAATTAAAAGCCACTTCAAAACATCCTGAGAGTGAGTGTGCAGCTAGCCTATCTGTTTGTCAGTCTCCCCCCTCCCCCTTTCAATTGCTCCACATCCCAACCTTGACAAGTCTGAGGTATCATCTCTGTCTTAGACAAATTCTCCAAGGTCAGTGATAGAATTTGAGATCTGGAAAGAATTTAAACCCACATGTTTTATTCCTAAAGCCACATCCCATATTTAATAAGAATCATGTGCCTTTCTGTCATTGTGCTGGTTTGCCGTTCAATATGGATAGACTGGTCTACAACTCCTCAAGGGCTAACTGATCTTGACTAAAAAGCCATTTCCTAAGGAGAACACTACTGACCAGCAGCCTCCTGCGTGGGTATCCAGTGCATTTGGGTGTCTCATCCTATGGATTAGAGGTGGGGGGAGTATGGTGCTGGGAGAATTGCCCCAGGACACTGGTTGGGCTGGTTCTCCTTGATTTCTGCCAGTCTAGTTAGCCAGGAGCTGGGTCCTGGTTCCCTTTACACAGCCTGTCCCTCCCTTGATTCATCCTTATACCTGAGTCTGCCTGTCCTGTTCTCTACCATCAGAAAGACAGTTCTCCTCCACCCTGGACCACCTAAGTCTTTACCCCAGCCACCATCGCTGTGGCTACTTTGTAGCATGCTGAGCACCAGCCTTCTCAGGCCCTGTCATGGTCATCACACACTTCTCTGAGCCTTATGTTGAGCAAGGCAGTTAAGATCATGACAGAAGGAGAGGGGTGGCTGCTGATGACAGGACTGAAAGAAAGGCTTTCAGCAGTCTATGGCTTTTGTCATTTAAATTAAATCTTAAATGCTGGCCTCTCCTCCATCTTTAACCGTGTGTTTTTTGGCAGGCTTCCTCTTCACAGTGATACAATTACTCCATTTGGAATTAGTTCAGCTTTTCAAAGCAAGCAGAACCTGTTCAAAGAGTTGGTAATTCTATTAGTCTGATTTTGCAGTGGTAAACACCTTGATCAAAAATAACTAGGGAAGGAAAGGTTTATTTGGCTTACACTATCTGATTACAGTCCATCCTGAAGAGAAGCTAGGGCAGGGACTCGAGGCAGTAACATAGAGGCGGGAACAGAGACCATGAAGGAACACTGCCAATAAGGCTTACTCTTTTGACTTTCTTAAGTCTGCTTTGTTACACAGCCCAGTACCACCTACCCAGGGTGGGTACTACGCGAGTTGGATTAGGCCATCCATATTAATCATCAAATTGACAAAATACCCCCAGAGACTTGTCTCTAGGCTAAGTGGAAGGAGGTATTTTTCTCAATTGAGATTTCTTCTTCTCAGGTGTCTCTAGTTTATGTCATGTTGACTGACCCGAAGAAAAGAAAAAGAAACAAACAAAAAACCCCACTTACTGTCAGTAATGAATGGTCTTTTGAGTGGTGATGGTCATTCTTATGTAATACTGTAGCAAGAGAATTAACGACCTCCATCCAAGTTCATTCTTTCTGCAAATGGCAGGAGGAGTGCTGAGGTAGGACTTCATGAGTCACCAAGCACATTGATGGCTAGCCACGTTCAGTTAAGGAAAATTCCCATGCGATGATCAGAGACATCTTTATACCAGTATAGTGTACTATATAACTAAGTACTTAAGTATTGAGCCAAATATTTTTGGTGTTTACAATAGAAAAGGGCCTTTCTATGTGAAGTTTTCATAACTACTCCCTGTAGATCTCCATTCCTTTTGAGACTATCTACATAAAATGCAGGCATACCTGGTTCTGAGGGTGGTTCCTGCAGAAACAGATGACGAGAATTGCTCTTATCTATTGTGCCTAGAAAATGGTCCCGTGTGTCTTAGTTAGGGTTTCCATTGCTGTAAAGAGACACCATGACCAAGGCAACTCTTATAAGGACAACATTTAATTAGGACTGGCTTACAGGTTCAGAGGTTCAGCCCATTATCATCAAGGTGGGAGTTTGGTAGCATCCAAACAGGCATGGCACTGGAGGAGCTGAGACTTCTACATCTTGTTCTGAAGGGAAACAGGAGAAGACTGTCTTCCAGGCAGTTAGGAGGAGGGTCTCAAAGCCCACCGTGACAGTGACACCCTTCTTCCAACAAGGCCACACCTACTCCCAAAAGGCCACACCTCCTAATAGTGCCACTCCCTGGGCCAATCATATTCAAACGACCACACTGTGACTGAGTCAATATTGTGCCATCAAACTGCTTTGTTGGTTCCTTGGTTTAAATTTTTTTCAAGATTCCTCTTTTTTTTTTTTTTTTTTTTAAAAAATTATTTATTTAATGTATATGAGTACACTGTAGCTATCTTCAGACACACCAGAAGAGGGCATCAGATCCCATTACAGATGGTTGTGAGCCATCATATGGTAGCTGGGAATTGAACTCAGAACTTCTGGAAGAGCAGTCAGTGCTCCTAACTGCTGAGCCATCTCTCCAGCCCCTCAAGATTCCTCTTATGATAGTGTGAAAGTGACTTATCTTATGCTCTTGTTACTGTGTTCGTGGTTCCTTTTTTAAGATGGAAGACAAATTCTCTGATTGCAGTATTGATAAGATTTTAGTGAGCATCTAAACTTCCACAGGGAATCCCATGAACTGTGGGTTCTTAGGAAGTTTGTAGAGAGCAGCACAGATTCTTTCTTTTTTCCACTTGAAAAAACATTTTTAGTGTGGGTATTTCTATATAAACTAGAATTTAAAAGCCATTCCATAAACGCACATATTGTATTTGTAATTGAACTAATAAAATGAAAGGTCTGTAATATGTGTCAAAAATCTTCAAATGCAGATTAGGGTTGGGGTTGGTCAAGTCCTTGACCAGAGTACATGAAGTCCTGAGTTGGATAAACTGCACGTGCTTGTCGTACATACATCATTAAATCTTCGCCATTAAGTCATCCCAGCACTCAGGAAGTAGAGACAGGAGGATCAGAAATTCAAGGACATCTTTAGCTATGGAGGGCGTTTGAGAGCAAGCCCACCACAAGAGACCCCGTCCCACAAAATAGAGAAATTTTTTTTTCAAAAGATCTCTAGAGGAGGAAGTCTATCTACGTTGGGCACCTTTGTTGTCTCAGTTACTGGAGTATTTGGTGGCATTTGCTTAAGAAGTTGTGTGTTGGTTGGCAATCAATGGAGTGGAATACTCCTCAGGTCATTTTTTAGTATCAAAATGTATGCAGGCTTCTTTCTCTGGAAGTCTACATTTCACGAGGCAACTAACTGTACAGTTCCCTGTTTTCTACATAGGGTAAAATTTCAGTTTCACACATCTCTTGGTGGGGAGACAACTGGTCGACCGCCATCCCCTGGATTGAAGCTGTAACTTAGTTGTGAGACTTTGGGCAGTTAGGAAGCATCCAACATGTTTGAAATCCTCACTATGCCTTGGCAAAATGTTAGATAATGCTTGGAAAACAGCCCAGAGACTTCCCAAACATCTCCCATATCTGTAGTGGCTACAGTATCTTCCTTAGCTCCTAGTGTCATTTTTTTTTTTTTAAATTTTGCTCATAAATATATAATCTGCCTTACAATTTTTAATGATTCTTTTATCCCCCCATACAAAAATATAAATTTTTGTACCTAAGCTGAGGCTCAGGAGAGTCAGGAGCTCCTGGGTTATCAGTCTGTTGCTTGTCTGTATATGAATCTGTTTCCAACCTTGCAGTATTTCCTATTCTCCCTGGAGAACAAGAGAATCACAGAGGAACAGAGCACAGAAGCATGAAGCAGACATAATTTTTAGGGGAAGAGTTTACCATAAAGATAAACAATAAAAGGGGGAAGGCAAGGGCATTTGCTGCTCTTTGAGAAGATCCGAGTTCAGTTCCCAGCACCTACATGTCCACCACAACCATGTGTAACTCCAGTTCCAGGAATCTGTCCTCTTCCACCTACCACCAGAAACAGGCCGGTACATGTGGTAAATACACATACATGCAGGCAAACCACGCATGCACATAAAATAATAAGATAATTTTTAAAAAAATGGAGGTACTTTATATAAAGATCTCCATGTATTGAAGCTGGTACGGCTGAGACACCATCAGTACCCAGCACCATGGAGCGTGTTACTTTTATATTTTAGGGATGATTCCATGTCAAATCTTAATGTTCTTCATGTACTCATCAAAAATTAAATATCAGCCTACATTCCTACGTGGTTGTACTGGCTGGTTTTGTGTTAACTTGCAACATAATGTAGAGTCATCAGAAAGGAAGTAGCCTCAGTTGGGAAAATGACTCCATGAGATCCAGCTGTAAGACATTTTCTCAATTAGTGATTAATGGGGGAGGGTCCAGCCCGTTGTGGTGGTACCATCCTGGGCTGGTGGTCCTGGGTTCTATAAGAGAGCAAGCTATGTGAAGCAGGCCAGAAATCAGTGCTCCTCCATGGCCTCCGCATCAGCTCCTTGCCTCCAGGTTCCTTCCAGCTCTTCTTCAGTTCCCAGTCCTGACTTCCTTTGGTGATGAACAGCAATATGGAGGTGTGAACTGAATAAACCCTTTCCTCCCCAACTTGCCTCTTGGTCATGGTGTTTCCTTGCAGGAATAGAAACCCTGACTAAGACAATGCTAGAGAGATGTTAGCTTTTTCACTTGAAAGAACTTTTTTTAATTGTGTGTGTCTGTGTGGGCATACGGGCCAGAGGCATTGAATCACCCTGGAGTTGGGAGTCACATTTAACTAACTCATCTTTCCGGTGCTGTTAACTTATTATATTTAAGGGTGTAAGGAACCTGGAAAGAGATAAGTCATTTTGTGTACTCTGAAGGAAATAGGTGTGGAATCCATATGGGAAATAGTCAGAAAACCATTCATTTAGAGAGATTTTGTGTTGGTATAATAAATAACTTTTTGAGAAGGTATGCCCATAATTAAAAGATAGTTTATACCAAAAAATCAATAGACTACAGTGTTGGTGAGTAGTCAACCAATCTCCCAGTCGTGGGGCATTAAACGGTATAAAAAATTAGCCTGGAGTCAGTAATTATGTCATCTGATTACTCGTGATTAGGTAAATGCCATGATCTGTCATGAGGAGGAAGAACCAATTTGATTATCAAGAGAGAACAAGTTAATTGAACGTTCTGGTTGTTACATTAATTATTAATTCCTCCAACTGTATTATCACAGCCTCCTTAGGTGACTGACTATAGAGACTGACAGCGTCAGTGGTCAGCAGCTTCAGGTCTGGCAGGTCCACATGGAGAACATAGCTGCATCTGTAAATTTTGTCTAGAACAGAAAAGCTAACTCCGCTGGTTTCTTTATTTTTTGAAGCTTATTTATTTAAAAAAAAAATTTTTTATTATTATGTGGTATGGGTGTTTTGCCAGAATGTATGTCTGGACCACTGTGTGTCTGGGTCCATCGAGGCCAGAAGAAGGCATCAGATCTATTTAGGACTGGAGTTTCAGGCAGTTATTAGCTGAGAATCGAACCCTGGTCCTCTGGAAGAACAGCCAATGGCATCTCTCCAGCCTGTTAATTTTTTTTAAAGCAATGGTTTTCAACCTATGGGTTGTGCCTAAGTTCATTGGAAAACAGACATTTATTTATGTTACAACTCAATAACAGTAACAAAATTACACTTATGAAGTAACAATGAAAATAATTTAATGGTTGGTCAGAACAACATGAGGAGCTGTATTAAAGGGTCTCAGCATTGGGAAGATTGAGAACCACTGTTTTAAAGACAGTGGGCAGGTTTCCTTTCACCCTGTGATATTATTAAACATTAGTAAAGGGCAGAATACCCAGGAGGAGGGAAACCGAAGAAACATGGCGGACGATAGTTACAGATAAAGAGCAAGATCAGCTTTGCAATAAGACATCAGACCCTTTCTGCTTCTACACTCACTGTCCACATAGCTCCAGTTCAGTGGGAATACCAGCCATGCTGCCAAGCTGGCTGCACAGTTACCCTCTTAGTGAATGAATGTCATCAGTAAGCACTTTCGCTCAGTAATCCAGACAGCATTAGACTTTATGTTTTAAAAAAAAAAGTTTTTTTTAGATTATCAAAAAGAAATAATGCATTTTTAAATTCCACAATACAAAATAGAAATACTGTCTAATAGTCTCAGAAAACACATGTATCGATAGATTGCTTTTGAGTTTCAAAGCCTAGTCTAGTGTCACTATTAAGCACATGCTGGAAGAGACAGTAAGGATGAGCGCCCACACCCTTACCTACGGCTTCTATGCCCGAAACCACAGAAGCTCTGATTGTTTTGAATCAGGGAAGATGCTTTTTTACAGAATGCTAAATCAAGCAAAAGCACAGTGAGGTCTTAACATACAATAGATAGGGAGGAAATTACAGATCCAACATCACACGCACAGTCTACCTGTGCGCCTACCGCACATTATTGTTCTTCGGGAGGATGGAATTCTTTGGAGTCCAGAGATCATGTCCTTGGGTTGAAGGGAGCTGCTAACTACCCCCTGTACTTCCCACCCAGCTGCCATAGCAGGAAGGGTACCTCTGTAGGGATGTGTTTAACTTTTCTCTTGTGAAGAAAATAGACGGGAAATATTTCAAAGCCGCTTCACAGTATTTAGGGATTCAATCAGGAAACATCCCATTCAGACGGGAGAACTACTCATTTTAGAATCAATAATTTCATTATATCAGAGTGAAGAGGCCGACATTTATTAGATAAGATGCAAAGAGCTTCTGTAATCCTATCAGCGTTTCCTTTTCTGATGTCAGACAGCCAACCCACTGGGCTGTGGCACAAAGGGCATTAGCATTTGGTCAGCACTTCCCAAGAGATCCTAGTGCCACCATTAGAAAAGGCTCCGTGACAATTGTGGTTTATTAAGGTCATTTCTTCAGACAACCTATATGGCTGCAGCCATTTGAGTGACTACTGAGAGAGTGGGGTTCGAACAGTGTTCACGGAGTCAAAAAAAAAAACTGGAGCCAGCTGATGGAAAAGCTACGGAGGGGGGAAGACAGAGGCAGTGCTGATGTTTCCGTTAGTCACCCCCTTTTTTGTGACAGAGGAGTCAATTCTGAAAGGCTTTCTAGGAAGTGCCAGCTCTGTCCTCTTGTCCTTGTCACAAGTGACCCAGAGAGCAAAGGGCTGAGAGCCAGCGGTGGAAACACACACAGGTGTCAGTGCAGCAGTGTGTGTGGCAGGGATGTGCCATGTGTGAGTGAGCCCTGGATGGTGGCTGCATAGCAACATTGTGGGGAGTACTGGGCGGACCTGATACAGCCAGTGAGCAGCCCAAAGGATGGGTTATGTAAGGTTTCCCTGCCAGGGGAGGGTTATGGTGGGACACAGCCATCTATCGCGTAGAGATTGCAAAATGGGTTTCAACCAAGCAGGGAAGCAAGACAGTCTGCAAGGGAGGTGACCCCAGGTCGATTGCAGCTTGTTAATTGTTGAGAATGTTTAAAGTAGACTGGGGAAGTCAAGCTGAGCTAGTCTATGGTCCTGCCAGGGCAGGGGAAGCCTATGCTTCACAATTGTAAACCAAGGGCCTGGAAGGATGGCTGTCAATAAAATAAATGCCCACCACATGTCATGAGGACCTGAATTTGGACCCCTAGACCTGGGGGAAAAGAGGAGGACCCAGGTCCTCGGTGGTTCCAGGTTTCCAGTGAGGGATCCTGCTCCAAAAAAAGAAGGAAGAGATGAATTAAGGAACATTGGCTTCTGACCTCAGAATATACATGTACACATGTATGTACACATGTAGATGTGCACATGGCCACATGAATCTGGCCACACACACGATTCTAAGTCAAAATTGCTCTTTTGGTAGGAAAAGGGGCATTCCTTTTATAACAGTTATTTTTTTCCTTTGCATGTAGACCAATTCCCAAAGAACAAAGTAGACAGAGGAGGGAGAAAGTCTATGTCCAGGAGAGCATGGAGAAAAAATTTGATGTGTGTGCTCATTCTCAAAAAATGTATGCCCAAGCCTTAACAAAAAGATCATCTAAATAGACAAAGGGGTAGTTTCAGCATCGCCTAAACTGCCATAGCTGTCAACACATGCCTGTCCCTGAAGAGTGAAAGACTGACAGACAGGATTTCCAAAGGGGTAGGAATGCAACTAGTTCTCAAATAAAAATCTACTGGTTCCATTCCAGTGACATTCTTGGATTTGATTTTTTTTTTCATTGCCTAATTCAAACTGCCCATGTAGCAGGTAATTTCATTTTGTTCTTTCCTTAATTAATATGCACATCCTCAAAAAAGCAAAACCTGGCCACAATCTCACCATTTTTCTTAACATTTAAGTGCCCCAATCCCCTTAAAACTTAGTAACCCCGGTTTCTGGTCTGAGGGGTGTCCTGTACTCATCAGTAGTATGTCTGCATCAGTAGCTATGACGATGTAGTTAATTCCTGGTATCCTTTACTGAAGCGATGACAATACTAACATGTCAGTCTTGTGTTCTTGATCTGTGATGGTGTTGGGCTCCATGGTTAGGAAGCAGGAATTTGGCACACTGTGGACTGTGTGCCATCCCTATCTCACCAAGCCATGGCTGTTTTCAGCTCCTGAAAAAGACATTCTGGTGTTCCGGTTCTCTGGAATGCATTCCCTTCTCTGTGGACCTCCTCCTTCCTTCCATCCAGGCTGTCTTCTGTGACATCAGCGTATTTGCCATTTCTTGGCGAGACATTTCCGTTCTCCTGTTAAAGCCCTCCCACATCACATATAGAACCTTGTGTACTTTGCTGATGAATAATTTATTGTTGGGTTACTTTTATTTGTTCATTGCATAACACCGGTCTCTCCTTGTCACCAGAAGAAGCTCTGTGAGTGAGGCTCATGTCAGTGACCCATCTTGTCCAGCACAGTGTATTCAGCACTCAAGTAGGGCATAGCAAGAGGCTACATTTCCAGAAGTGTTTGTAAAACAGAAGACAGCAGAAACCCACGATGCAAGGAGGAGAGGGGTTGTCATTTGAGTGATGTTTGACAGTTCGGTTTCTAAAAGTTAGGAGGGGATCCCTTAGTGAAGGAATGTCACAGTTAAGTGACAGCGTCTAGCAGTTGTGTTATCTGTTTTCTCGGCAGTGTGAGTACACCTGTTCTCATGCCAGCTGGGGCGCCAGCAGCTGACCAAAAGCCAATTTGAGTCAAGTCCAGTTGAGTGAACCAATGAGTTTAATTGGGGTTACTTACAGGAATATAGGTTGGGGGTTACTTGAGTAGGCACTTTATAGGCTTCTACACTATGAAAGACAAGTACTACCTATTAACACCCCCAGCATCCATTAATTAAACCTGGGAGTCATGCTCCTATGCCACCGTCTCATGAACCATGATTCTTACATGCCACCACATGCACCGCATGAGCCCTCCCTTTCCTCAGGAAGGAAGTGTTGGTGGCCCCGATCTTGTGAGTGGTCTTTCAGTTGCTTGTGATAGATATGTAGGTGGCCCATGCCATTCCTAGAAGACCGACAGGCTCCGTAAGCTATGTTGCTGGACCTAATCAATAGGGAGCAAGGAAGACTCTCTGCAAGGATTTAAGCAGAAGCTGTAGGAAGAAGAAAGAACTTGCTGTGGTTGTCTTTTGCTATGTATTGTAATGTTAATACTGACCCTCAAGCTCTGGTTGCCACAGGGATGAGAGAATCCTGTCACATACCAAGTGATGCTATGTAACCTTGCTCCTTAATTTAATTTGGACTTGGTTGAATAAAGACACTGACAGCTGGTCAGAAGAGAGGAAGGCAGAGTTTTTGTTCCTGGCCTTGGGGTCTGAGGAGGACCTCAAGGATGGAAGAGAGAGAAGATGGAGCGAGAAGACACCATGGGGGTAAGGAATCATGAGAACTGGCCATGAGGCCATGAGGGCTGGTCCAGGTAGAACATGGCTCGTCATATCTCAGAATTATTGGCAGGGAAATAGACATAATAGTATAGAGGGTAAATGTCTGCCCAGCTCTAGTGCTACTGTAAAGGCTCATTATAAATATAAAGGCTGTGTGCCTTTTATCTGGGAACTGAATGATCATTGGTGGGGCAGAAATCTCTGATTGAGATTACATATTTCCAACAACAGAACTGGTCTGGCTTTGAACCTGGATCTGTAAAGCATTAGTCATTAATGGGTCCATTTTGTGGTCCTTGCTCTTACCTGTAAAAAGGCTATCATTTTGCCTCATAACAATGATGTGGGCTTCCATTAAATCCCAACGTCATCACGTAAGTCACAGCTCAGTCTCATCGTTCCTGAAGACAACTGTCTAAGAGTTCTGGGTAGTCCTGTTAGTACAACATCACACGTATGGCATGGAACATGTATGTTGTCAAGGAAATTCAGTGTCAGAATTTTGTGAACTATGTTATACTATTACTATTGGTATGTAGTTAAAAATGCCACAGATTCAATCAATAAATTAGAGGAATTTGGTAGTACTGACTTGGCTCTACCTTTTTAGATAGATTTGATGAGAACATAAACTCAAAAGTGTTTGCTTATAAAGCCAGGGTTGCTGCTGTTCCAGAGTGAGGCTTTTCTAGGTGAAAGTCAGTTGGCTCCATTGCTGAGTGATTTTGACCTTGCCTTCTCAGACTTACCCCACAGCATGTTAGCCAGGACAATGAACGTAAGAGGAAGCAGTCACAGAGAGGAAGGTTATTATGTTTATAACAATGATATTCTGTTGTCAAGAAAATCTGTAACGTTAGTGAAAGCATTTTGTGAGTCATGAGAACCCATACAGATTTATGTTCTATTACTATCCTTGTAGGGCTAAAAGAAAATCTATAGTTAAAGATTCCAGTGACTAGCTAGTCACCCCAGTCATTGCTTCTCAGAAAGGTTGCTTTAAGCCTGGATCCAAGTCGGAATCATTGATTTCGAGTTCTTTCTAGAACTCACAGTTGTTCTTATAACCCCTAAAGTCTGAAGTTCTCTTGATTTCTAGTCTTGATTTCTAGTCTTCTAAGGAAGTAAGAACAATTCAGTTTTATTTGTTGACCTATCTGTATATGAAGAGGTATATATTTAAAATTTCCAGAGTTATTAATTTCCTTTCCCAGCTTTGATGTGTATGCTATTTAATATCATGGTGCTCTTGGCCTTCCAGCAAGAAAGAGAGTAGTTATGGGTAATTCTGCAATTATGTGGTTTCACAGCTCTTTAGCTGACTGTCCCAGAAAACGTTGGGAGACTTTTGTGATCACGTTTCTTTTCTGGCCTCCATTTTCCTTGATTTCCACTTTCCTCTTCTACCCCCTCCATGAGGCTGTGTTTTGGTACAGGGGAGGTGTTTGTTAATTTAGCCTCAAAGAACGGTTCTAAGAAAAAACACGTGGGGGGAGGAACACTTGGGGACTTTCAGAAGAAATACTTAGGAACTTGGAATACAAAGGTGAAATGAACTCAGAAAACCTTGACTGGTCCCGAGCCAACTGCACCAAAGGTCATGTTCACTTGGTCATCTGGCACAGCCAGAATAATTAAAGGAGTGGTGCCCTACAGAAAGCTGTTCAAGGGAAGCAGAATCAATAATCATAACCTAGGGCGTTTGCGTCTCTAACTTTATTTCAGCTTAGGTCATTATATCTGTTGATAGTCCTGTCTTACTTAGAAGACAGATAAATTCCCTTTATTGCTTCTTCCGTGTTTCTAAGCAATGGCAATAAGCAGTGGACATTTGATTAAAGGCAATCCTAAAATACTCTGTTGAGAAGTGGTATCAGTGTAGCCTTCTGCGCTGTAGGACCGACTCCTCACTATGAAACCCAAAGTATGTTGCATGTGTCCTTATGTAAAATGCCGAAACGCCAGAGATTCGTGTCACAAAGTGAATGAGAACTTGAGAAACTTTACTGAGAAATCAGACCAAATTCACACCAAGGATTTCGAATGTCTAGGAAGACAGTAATAGGGCAAAGAATGCATAGAACACTTCTGGGGTGTGTGTGTGTGTGTGTCTGTCTGTCTGTCTGTCTGTCTGAAAGGCCGTACTATGTAGTTCTGCCTGTCCTGGAACAGGCTAGACTAGGATAGCCTCAGACTCACAGAGATCCACCAGCCTGTCTCCTGAGTGCTGCTGGGATTGAAGGCATGAGTCTCCACACATGGCCAAGTAGCCCTTCTGAACAACACATCCCAGTGAGTGTATGTGCAGCATCCATGATGAATGCTTTAGGGATCTTTCATATTAACTCAGGTGTAATTGATAAGCTCCCAGCCACATATCCAGGTTCAGAAAAAAATTCATTTCTTTCTGCTGTCAAGAAAGGTTCACACAGCTTTTAGGTCTGATGGACAGTCTTGTCATTCTAATGATGGCAGAAGTTGGGTCTTTGTAAACTTCATACTAAGTTATGATCACTTTCCCCTCCTGGTTCTTATACTTGATTCTTGGTTATCTGTGGTGCCTGCTCTGAACACTGAGTTACCCGTGGTACTTGGCACTGGGTCAGACCAGTATTGAGGCTAAGAGGATTCCACTTGGGGGAAGGCTTGATCAAGGTTTAGAGAAGGAAAGGAAAGGTGAAGGGAGAAGGGGAGAGCCAGCTCCAGAATGTTCCCCCCATTGCCTGCCTTCCTTCCCACAGACGTCTTTCTTTACCTGCCGTCCTGCGTCCCTGGGTTTTATGTAGGATGTCTGTCTTGTTCCCCTAGACTGCTCAGTAGTTAGTTCTACATTACCATCAGTATCGAACCTCATGTCACCCAGCTCTGACTCTTCTCCCATTTGCCAGTTCAGTTATCATATCTACCCTTCAAGTTGCTAGCCTGGGCTTTGGAATTACACATAAGCCAGTTAGACCCCAGAGTTTCTACTATTTACTGTTGTGCAAACTTGGGCAGGTTGCACCAGACGTGGTACCAGGAAATCTGTCCTCTGGTGGGGAGCTGAGAGAGGCATCAGCATCAAGTTCTTAGCAGAAGGCTCTGGTAAGGATAAAGAATGCCCTGGTAGGTGTCCTCAGATAGACAGACAGACAGACAGACAGAGATCTAGATCTAGATACCCATATATAGATAGATGGCTTAGCCTAGAATTCAAGGTCCTTCTACATTCTGATCAAATTGCTCCTCTGTCTTCTTCAGCACATCATGTCAGCTGACTTTCCCAGGACAGAAAATATATTTTCCAGCCTGCCCTGGTCCAGTCCTGCCAAGATATTTGTCCTAACAGCTTGGAACTAACTACTGACTTAGTTTTTCCTTCTTTCTTGACCGTGTTCTCCCGTGTGCCACAGTTAACTATTGGAGACTAGAAATGGCTTTACTTTCCTTTGTTTTGCTTATTTTTCAATACAAGGTTTTTCTGTGTAACCCTGGCTGTCCTGGGACTCCCTCTGTGTAGACCAGGCTGGCCTCAAACTCAAGAGATCTGTGTGTCTGCCTCTGCCTCACTAGTGCTAGAATTAAAGGCATTTGTCACCAGTGGGATCTTTCCTTCATCACTGGCAAAGCTCGGAGGATTACTTGGGGATTCAGAACCAAGTATCGGTTATGAAGTCAGATACACTGTCTTACTCTTTCAGTATTTGAATTGATATTCGGGTAATTCTACTAAACATGTGAAGGGCATCAATAAAACTTTGCCATCCCCAGCACAACTGCCCTGTTTTATTATGTGCAACCAACACTCACCATAACGACAGAGCCGTGGGTCTTCGGGATTATTTGGTCATGTCTTTCTGTCTCTCACTAGTTCTATTTCTCAGTAGAGCTCAAGGATTTTAATCTTTAGCCAAATCTCTATTTGCTGAGCCAATGAATGGGTGAATGAAATAGCTGCAGTCTACGCTGTGAAAGTGTTACAGGTGTTACTTGTTCCACTCTTCTAGAGTATGCAAGCACCCTGATGTCACTGATACTTTGCATTTTCCCCCTTAAATCTTTCTTTCAATTTACTGTGTATGTGCCTGTATGCGCACGTAGGTGTGTGCGTATGGATGCAGGAGCTTCTGGAAGTCAGCAGAGGGCATTTGACACCCCCCACCCCCACCCCCACCCCAGATTCGAATTAAAGACGGAAGTGAGCTTGGGTGCTGGGAACTAAACCCAGACTCTCTGTAAAAGCAGTAGGTGCCATCTCTCTAGCCCTAGATGTTTGAAGGTTATATATTGAGAATAATTTTTAGAAAGACATTTTAGCTACTACTTCACTAAGTAACTGGGAGGTGAGCTGGTTTTAAAATAATATCAGCCTGCAAACATGTTGATTTAACTTGGTGGCTTTGATTTTTTTTTTCTTTACTATCTTAATTGTCTTTTGCTGTCGGGGTAGACTACATTGGAAAATAATGACTGTCTTAGCGTCTTAATATTTAGCTCCCTTAATCAAGTCTAGGATGAGAGTCCTGAAGCAAGCCCTTCCTTCTGTCCTCAAAGGAAGTCATCACCACCCCTGTTTTCCAGTTTACTCAAGTGCAAGAGCTATCGTATTTACAGACAGATTCAGTTCTCAGTAGCTGGTCAGCTTACCTCCCATAAGGAAAGCCACAGCTCCCGTAGTTGGTACTTTTCCCCTTGGCAAGGGATCGTAGAACTCACTTGCTGTGCTATCAGACCAGGATGAGACTGTCATGGAGGTTCATCTGCACAGCATGTATAGGCCTTCAGTAAAGACTTCTGAAGAAATGAATGGCTTCCACCGAAAGCCGGTGGGTTACACTGGGACTCGACTAACTTGGACTAGATTTCTGCTATGATGACACTCAACCCCTCTCTGCTCTGTGACCATATTCCCAGGAAGCCTTTTGGCTCTCCTCACTCTTCGCTGCTCTTTCCTTCCTGATTTCCACTTACTTGGAGTTAACTCTCTTCCACTGAGCTACCAAGGAGAGCAGTCTGAAGGTCAGAGTGGAAATGGGAATCTTTGTGGGTTCTCAGGGTACAAATACATGAGCACTGCATGATGAAGTTCCCATTGTATTTCTCACTGGACCATAGGCAACTTGAGATCTGTGTCCTCACCATCTAGAAGAACATAAATCAGTGTCCCTTACAGTGGGCCTTTAGTCCTCCTGAAGATGTAAGAATCTCTTGGCTTCCCACTCCCACAGCACCTAGAGTCAGAATTGCTATACTTGTTTATAATAGAATCCCTGGCTTTTAAAGATGTGTTCATTCTCATTCTCTCTCTTTCTCTCTCTCTCTTTCTCTCTCTCTCTCTCTCTCTCCCCCCCCCCCCTCCCCCTGTGTTAGGCTGGCTTTGAAGTCTTGATCTTTTTGTCTCTTGTCTCCTGTGTGCCAGGGTTACAGGTATGTGTTTCTTTGTGTTTGGAAGACTGCACCTATCTTCCAAGGTAACACTTACTAAATGAGTATTTAATAAATATTTTATAATAAATAAAGTAAATCCATTGCATCCATTCTTCATATTGTTGGGTTCACATACACTGCAGTGAGTTAGATTTGCTGCTGATAATCCTAAAAAAATATGCATCATGTTTATAAAACAGTCGGCTCTCAGAGAAAAGATCACTTATCTGTGGGGATCTGGAAATCCCACAGCCAGTTTTGATAAACATAAGCAAACAATTTGAATAGTTCAGATTAAAAATAATTCACACGAGAACTCCTTTTCCAAGCATGTTGTCTCACAGTGCTCACAGAAATCAGAATCAGTGCAAAGCCCAGAGCAGTCCATGGGGACAGAAGCGAAGTGGTGGCAGACATTTCCTAAGTGTTTCATTATCTTTGCTTCACTGTCTAAGGTGCAGATGTAAGTGTTAATGAATTAGGAAGCTTCTATTTTATTGAACAAATACCAATAAAACAAAATTTCGGATGGAGTTACTGCCCAGAAATGGGAATTCAGCTGCTAAGAATCTTTATTCTGTGTGAACCGAAGTGCACACTTACCTACATTTACATGTGTATAGCTCATGTACAAATACAAGCACACTGCTTTTGATACCTTGAAGTCATTGCACATGATGTTCAAGTGAGCCAATCTAAGACACCTAGAGCCTTCTAGACAGGTCACGACTCAGTAAGTACATGGAGGGATTGCTGCCCTCAGAACTCATGGTACTGGTTTACTTCAAGTGATTTTTCCAGTAGCTGCCAGGATGGGTGATGGCCGAACTGTTAGTTGATTTGAAGATTACTTATTACTGTGTTACTTTAATTCCCCTAAGGGTTTTTGCGGGACCTTTGTCCTTTTTCCTTGGGGCAGGTGGCAGAGGTTGCATCTTGGGCTTTTCTATGCTAGTGTCTTGACTAAGTTAAGGACTAATTAAGTCCAAGATTCCCAGGAAATATGTGCAGAGTTTTGAGTTCTGTTTTCTTGCTCTTTCCCATAGGTTAGGTCAGGTTGGTGTTTTTATAGGAGGCTGTATAGATGTTATTGTGTAAGGGTGTGTGTGTGTGTGTGTGATTACTACAGAATTCTTCATGCTGTTTCTAGTTTGGACAGAGTGTTATGGTTATGTTGTTCTGGGCGTAATGAGGAATCAAGAAGCCAGGCCTTGATTAGAAGGTGGGAATTTCCTTCACAAGATGTGATTCAATCACAAGTCCAAGTAACCTAATGTAGACCTTGAAACCTCATTGATGGTATCAGTAAAAGTTCCTTTGTCTCTCACTCTTTGAGAGTGTTGACTCACCATTCAAGATGATTACTGTCAGGAGTAGGTCTGAGTCAGGCCAACGCAGAGGAGCAGAGAACCAAGACTCCAAAAAGGGTGTGTCACCAGTGTGGACACGATTTCAGATGCTTTTTTGGAGCCATGCCAATCAGCCACTTGTGCCTAGGTAGTTGTTGCTACAGCTCCATCATTTGGCTGTCTCCATTGTCACTAGGAGGAAAAAGCAAGGCCGAAGCATGCTATGGGGGGAAGTTGAGTCAAAATGGGGATGCCCTCATCCAGCCTGCCCAACGCCATTAGGTTCCTATTGGGAGCCATCTTATGGGGCACATCAAGGCATCTATTGTCCATCCTGGCGTTGTGGCGTCTCTTGCAAGATTCAAGGACGTCTGAACACTCTTATTTAGCCGGCAAGAAGGAAGAGAGTTCCAGCAGTTGTGTTTTCCCAAGGAAATACAGAACACAGTACTAATATTTGATATTCACAAGTATTTACTTTCTCTTCTGGGAGGAAAACGCCCTCAACCTTTTTCGAGGTACAATTCAGTTTCAAAAGAAACATTTATAATCCTTTCCTTGAAGTAGATCTGTTGCATAATGGACGATGATACTCTATTTTTATGAAAAAACATTGGTCTTATGTTGGTGGTCCCAAGCAGGCTATCTTGCTCACCAATCTCAGGTTTACCCGGTCCCATTAGTCCAGCCTTTCTTGGATCCTCTGAAGCACATCTCCAGGTTGCTGAGGACTTTGTATCTTGTTGCTTGGGAGTCTGAGTGGCAGTTTTCTTAGTCCGGAAACTGGCATCATTGACCCAGGGTGGCACCGTCTGACCCAGGATTAAACACCAAAACAAATGAGGAAGTGTCAACCTTGACTGAGTGCCCAATGCTCATTGATAAGATATGGAGACCATGTTTACAGAAAGCGTGTGTTGGACCTTATACACTTACCCCTCTGTGGAGCATTTGATCCACTACACTGACATGCTTCCCACTTGGACTGAGCTGACCTGGAACTGTAACTCATCCGGCGCTTGCCTTATTTAGCCTCAGACTTAGCTGATAAACCTAGGCTTCCCCTATAAAACGAGTTCAAGGCGTTTGCTTCCATTTCATCCCCAACTGATACCACAAGTCCGCACCTGGCTTCCTTGACGTAGAGCCATCTGTGGCTTTCAACTGCTTAGATTTAGATGGAACTTCGTATGGTCCACTGGAGCTGTCTTAGGGTTTCTCTTGCTGCGAAGAGACACCATGACTGTGGCAACTCTTATAATTGGGCATGGCAGGAAGCATGGTGACACGCGGGCCAATGTGGTGCTGAAGAAGTAGCTGAGAGTTTCTCCATCTACAACACAGCACCCCCAAGACTGTTCTTTTTAATTCACAGTCTTTTTTAAATTCATTATTCTTGTCTAGATAATAGTAATGTTTAATTTTATTATAGACTACAATTGATTTTGATTTGTGACACAGTTGCATTACCTTAAAGCTAGGAAATCTCTACTAACACCCAAGGAGGTTCCCTTGGGGGTAGGCAGTAGGCCATTTTGAGAAATACGTACAGCAAAGGTGCTTAGAAAGTATGAACATGGGCTAGAGAGATAGCTCAGTCATTAGGTGTTTGCCATGCGAGCAAACATGGGGAGCTGAGCTAGATCCCCAGCATTCAAGTGAAAAGCCAGAAGTGGCTGGTGTGTACTTGTGTGATCCTGGCTCTGGGGAAGCAGGGACACCCTGGCGCTCACTAGCCAGCTGCCATTAGGCAGGCCCCAGGTCCCAGTGAGAGACCCTGTTTTCGTCACAAAACCACTTAGCTTTATTTATTTATTTTAGGGGTTAAAAGTCAAGTTTCATTTGTTCTCACTAAATGGCTTCTTCTGATAATTTCATTTCTGCAGTGTCATAAGCTTTGCTCTGAGCATGCGCTGGAGCCAGTACCTTGTAAGCTTTGCTCTGAGCATGAGCTAGAGCAAGAACGCTGTAAAGCCACCTGTGTACTCTGCTCCCTGCTGACTCATAAAGAAAACTCAAAATCCATTTCCTCGTCCGTGTCAAGAATCACACTTGTGGAAAACCAGCTTGCTAGTGAAGCAGAATCAATGGGCCTGTGGTCAAGCTCTTGTCTAATTAAGAAATTGTCTTGGCAGCTTTCTTAAAGAGACAGCCCTTGCTGAGGGGGGGGGGTGAGCTCGTGTGTACATGAGTGCATGTGGAAGCCGGATGTTGACTTGGATGGCCTTCTCAGTTGCTCTTGATTGTATATTGTTCTTTCCACTCAGGTTTTTCTTGCAAAGCCAAACCTGAACTTACAAGGCCATAGCTGGGGAGATGGTTCAGTGGACAAAGCAGTTGCCAAGCAACCATGAAGAGCAGAGTTCAAGTCCCCAGCTCCCACATATAAAAGTTGAGTGGGCGTGGCAGCATGCCTATCATACCAGTGCTCAGGAAATGGAGACAGGGGACCTTGGGGTTAAGCTCGCAGGTTTGGCCAGCTGAACACTGAGTTCCATGTCCAGTGAGAGTCTGCCCTAGTAAATCAAGAGCGACTGAGAAGGAAAAGATCAGGTGGTCAGGCTTGGAGGCAAGTGCCTTTACTTGCTGAGTGTCTTGCTAGCCCAACAAGCCATTCTGGGTAAAAGGTTCTCCCTAGTCACCATATATCCAGATCAGTCTGCCCTGTGATGGGATAGGCTCATGGAGAGCGGGCAGGGCTGAAACATCGGGTACCCACTGTTCGGTTCTCTGCCCCAGTGAACACAGAGGGTGTGTGTAGACCAGAGACCTCACAGACCCTTTCATAGCTCCAGAGTTCCTTTGGTTGTGTCCTCCAGCTTGATACTCAAAGCTGATAACACTGGTTAGCCTTGTGAGAAGTCCTCCACCTGTCCATGCAAGGCGGAGAAACCACCTTGGTAACAACACTCAGAGGCTGTAACACAGCACTCTACTCTGAATGGCCAATTCCAGCTCAGCCAGCACTGGCTGACTTTCAAGGGATCAACAGTACTTCTGATGGGCTGTGAAAAGAGTGAGCAGTTTGCCGTCTAGGTTTCAGGACTGCAAATGCTGTGTGTGGATAATTACCAGCAAGTCATGGGCCTTTTAACTTTGGATTGAATCAGCTGAATGCATACCTGTGACTCCCCTCTTTACTGCCGCTCAGTAAGTAATTAATATGTACAAGGAGCTTTTTTTTTTCTCCCTTCGGTGATAAATAGATCAGGAAGGAGAAAGCTAATTGTTTTCTTTCAGAAACACCGGTAGAAGGCTGGTAAGCGTCCCTTTGTTAACGTATCTCTTTCTCTTTCTCCGTATAATGCTTTTAAGTGGGCCCTTTCAATTGAGCTCAGAATCTTGTGACTTTTGTGTTGAATTTTTTTTCAGTTGGATATGTGGGGGAGAGGGTCTTGTCTGTGTGTGATGTGTGTACATGTGAACGTGGGATTGTGCGTACCGTCGCATGTGTGTGGAGGTCAGGGGACAACTCTTGAGAGTACGTTCTCACCTTCCACTGTGGCCTCTGCAACCCCAACACAGGCCATGCAGTTTGTGCTTTGTTTTATCTTGAGCCAGTGTCTCCCCCAACCCCCACAAATTCCAATTGCGTCGTCGGTACAGTATCACATCGTTCCATTTTCAGGCTGATCAGAATAATGGGCTTTGTTATGGGCAAACCCTTGCTTTACCTGAACACGGTACGGTCTGCTTACTTAGGTGCCCTTTGAGTTTGCTGCCTGAGGAGGAGGACCCAGAGGAGGATAGGCTGTGCATTCACAGTCAGTTATTCCTGTCCGAATTGTCTTTGCTGACTTTAATAGTCACACTGAGAAAATGGTAGGTGGTGTTAGGCACCAAAGGAGTGGGCACATAAACGCTGTTTTTTCCAGCCTTGCACATCGGTGCCCAGCTGAACTGGTGAATCAGCAGCCTACCTGGGAAGCCACAGCAAGCTTGCCACAAATGTTAAAAACAAAACAAAAAGCGAATGGCGTTACAGGAACTTGCTGAACACTTCTAGCACCTGGAAAAGAGAAAAGCCATAAAATCTTTTGTTTTGTTTTGTTTTGTTTTTTTAGCTATCTAGATTTAAAATCTAGTAAGTTTGAAACACAGACTCATAGCCAGCTTTAGCATAAATTGTCCCTCCCACTAATATAGTCTCTTTTTCCTTAAAATATGCCCCCGTGCAAGATTTTATTTTAGAAAGAGAATCTTGCTCTGTAGCCGTGGTTAGCCTGGAACTCACTTTGTAGACCAGGTTGGCTTCAAACTCAGAGATCACCTGCTCTGTGTCCTGCATTCTAGGATCAGTGGTATGGTCTATTATACCCAGCAACATGAGATCTGTTAAATACCCAACATGTTATGTATTCATTTGTATAATAGAGAGACACTTATGGGAATCTGTGATGTCAGACCCTGGGCCTTGGAAATTAAGGAAGACAGCTACAACTCGCCAGGGTGCTGAAGAGGAGGCCAGCATGGTGACTTAATGTGATACACAGAAGAGATTAACTGCTCTAGTTGATATGTTAAAGAGAAATAAAAGCACAGTGGTGATGAATACAGCCAGCGGAGAATAGCTAACTTCACAGAGAACAGGAAAATGGCGGCAGAATTTATATGAAAAGAAATAGAACTGTTGGCTAATAGCAAAGATTGTGTCACATGTAAATATAACGTTTTGTCCTTGTGTAACTTCCTGTTGATACTTTTTATACGCATGCTCAGGTTTTTTTCATAGAGGATTTTAGAAAAGCTAGAGACTGCACAACAAACAAGTTTATGTGAGAAGACACAGACATCTGTGCAGCGTGCCAGTTAAGTTTTGTGTTGTGTTTTTGCATATGCACAGGTGTTTGTTTGGTGTGTGTACATATTCCTGTGGTCATGTGCATATGGGAATTTGAGCTTGGTGGCATGTATTCTACTGTGTGTGTGTGTGTGTGTGTGTGTGTGTGTGTTTAGAAGCCCAGAGGTCAATCAGTGTTCTCCACTTGACTTTTTGTTGTTGTTGTTTTCTTTTGTTTTTCAAGACAAGGTCTCTCTGTGTAGCCCTAGCTGTCCTGGAACTCACTCTGTAGACCAGGCTAGCCCCAAATTCACAGAGCTCCTCCTGCCTCTACCTCCCGAGTATGTCACCATGATCCAGCCACTGTGCTTTTGAAGATGGGTTCTCACTGAACTTTGAGCTCATTGTGTCCACCCATTCTCCTCCACCCCTGTCTGCCAGGCCCTGACCATATGGGCCAACACAACGACTGTTCCATGGGTCCAGAAGCTCAGCCCTCTTTCTTGTCCAGCAGGCCCTTACCCTGTTCCTCAAACATCTTCTATCACACACCCCCTTTAGTGGTCAAGGAACTCGGGCTGTCAGTATTCGTGGGAAACCTCTGGAAAGGCAGTTTTCAGCTGTTGACTTAAGGCATGCAGAGGCCTGTGAAGGGACACTTCCCCTCAACTGGGACACTGCTTTCAAGGTTTTCTTATATATTTTTCTTCCTGTAGAAACTTAATTGTCTTATGAATGAACATGGCTCAAGGAAAGATACTTTCTTAAAGAAAAAAAGAGGGGAGGAGTTCCAGCTGTACTTTACAGCCTTAAAGCCAAAAATTGAGGGCTGGTGAGATGGCTCAGTGAGTTCAGGAGCTTGCTGAGCTACGTGTACCCTGAGATTGACCCCTGGAAGCCAGGTGAAGGTGGAAGGAGGGAGCTGACTTTGCAAAATTGTCCTCTGCTGTAGTGATGGAGTGCGCATGTGTGGGCGCCAGTTGGTGTGACACATCCTGGCAGTGTGTGTTCCTAAAGAGGATGCCCCTGGGAATGTGAGGCACATCAGCCTTCCAGTTCAGCGGGAAAGACTTGAGTTTCCTTGTAACCATTTTTGCTTCTGGGACCACCTGGAGAAAACAGTGCCATCTGTTTTCTGGAGTTTTGAGAACCTTCTCTTTGAAGCCATCCTGAAGATTCCATCCCAGCTACACATCACTCACATCCCTAACCTCAGCTGACTTGTAAATGAGGAAGAGATCACAGGGCTGTCCCACAAACTAACCGTACACAGAAACTGACAGATAAACAAAGTCTTCCATTCTCAAAAGAAATGGATGCATGCTTATTTTCTGAGTGATCTTAGGAATTTCCCCCTAGGAGACCTTTGTATCTCCCCCCCCCCTGGTTTTGAATTGGGGGGGGCACACTAAAGTCTTTGTGGAAAATGATGTGAATAGATATGAAGATAAAAGTCTCCTTGAGCCGACTGGGAACACTGGCTGGCAGGTCTCCTGGTTTCTTCGTGAGAAACCAGTGACCAGGGTGCAGACAGAAGGACCGCCACCAGGCAGACCATTTAGCTGTTTGTGTCATCGGTGCCTGCAACTTTGCTAAAATAGAGCACAAGCCTTGAAGGAGCTATAACCAGGGTGGATCATTCTTTCTCCCACTTCTGCGACCTTGAATTTGTTCATCACAACCAACACCTAGTTTCTTCACAATTCCAGCCCTTAAAAATGGAGCGATTCCCATAGAAACCTTCTTATCAGATTGTCTTGTCTTGAACACGAGATCATTCCCATGCTGACGATGTAGAAACAAGAAAGGGATAGGAACGCCCGCTCCCTCCTGGGTTGAGATTGTCTTTTTGTGCAATTGCCTTGTGAAGATGGAGTTAATGGGAAGATGAAAGCATCACAACAACTTGGAAGTCGCCTGTAAGAGCTTGTACTCTGTGTGGGGTGAGAGAGGGGATGTCTTAACAGTGGTGTCTGCTTCTATACCCTCTCATTCCTGTCTGCAGATGCATTTTCAAACATAGCTTCAGGTGACCTTCTGGGCAGAGAAGGCTTGCAGCATTCCAGTGGTTTGTATGATTGAATCTAAAGCAGCCTTTGTGGCCGGCTGGACCACTGTTTCATGGCTGTGAGACTGGCGACAAAATGTGGGGCCTGTGTTGGCTGCCAGTTTTAACTTGGCCTGCTGGGTAAGGCCTCGCTGGATGGATGATGCTTGGAATAATCTGGTACTGCAGAGGAAGTTGGGCTCATCAGAGCATAGGCTATATCATCCCAACAGTAAACATATTTGTGAGGCTGTTTCCAAGTGTAACAACATGCCTTTGAGTTTTCTAATTTCTCTTAATATCTTTCTTAGTTTTTGGCTTGTCCAGAGCTTCCTGGTCTTGGCACCATTGAGACTTCATGTTAGGTCACGTTTTGTAGTGGATGGCTGGATCTCAGCTTCCTGGGTACCCACACACTAGGAGCTGGTGCCGCCTTCTGCTTCACTTAAGATATGTATCATCATATGTCTTCCTAAGGACAAAAAGTATCACCTCCTAGTGTCCTTGGTGTTGGTGGAGAAGTCTGTAGGTGAGCTCAAGGGTCTCTGTGGCAAACTAAGTAAGAGCTCCTCATAGGTGTGTGAGGGTTAGTCCTGCATCCCTGTGACTGCTTCACTGCTCGGTCCATCAGAGACTCTGCAGTTGTGCTTAAGTTAAGAGACTTGAGATGGAGATGTTGATAAGGAATAAATGGAGCCAGTCAAGCCTCATGGGTCCTTGAGATTGGAGCGCCTTTCTAGGCTGTGGTCATGGATGATCTCATAGGCCTGTAGCAATTGCAAGAACCGTGGAAAGGGAGCAAGAAGACAAGAGTCAGAGAAGTTGACATGGCCACACCAGTGGGGTTGGGGACAGTAGGCTTGGAAGATGGGGATGAGGCAACAGGACCTTTGTTGTGAAGGGTGGAAAAACAAGCCCTGCCTGGAGCCACCAGGAGGAAGCTGCCATTTTGACTCCCTTGACTTTAGCCACAGGAGACTTAGTTCAAACTTGTGATCTCCCCACCATAGTATAAAAACTCTTGTCTAAACTACTGATTTTCTTTGAAGCTAATACAATCCAACTAGGTCACTGAGTGAGTGCTCATTCAGATTTTATTTGCTTTTAAGAGTAAGAGTCAAGGGCTTTTAATTACTATTGAGAGTGAGGTTGCCCGATGTTAGGAATATTTTCTTTGCATAACAATGTTTTTGGTTGTGTTGATGATTGTTCGGATTTGGGAGGAGCAATATCTGAATAAAAACTGCCATTATTTTCAAGAGAAATCAAATCCATATTCCTTTCCTGGTTAATGAGCCATAATCCCTGGTTAAGAAAGAAAGAGAGAAAGAAAGCAAGCAAGCAAGCTTAAGTCGTTTTTCAGTTTGATAGCTTCAAACGCTCTGCTACTTTTTGCTCAAGCTTAACTTCCCACTGTGAGATAATCTTCATGGCTCTCTTCTCTCTGCCCTAGACATAGCATTTGCTGTGTTTTCTCACGCTGTCCCCATTTTCCTTCTGAGTTTTTATATCAACGAAGAAGTTAGCAATGGGTGTATTCCCTCAGCTAGCCTTCACTATGGAAACATGGTTCCCTGCCTTTACTTTACTTCCTAGCTTGTTTTCAGCTCTCTGAGAGACAGTAAGATAAAGAAAAACAACAGACATGGATCTTCTTTCTTTATCCCCCAGTCCTTGAGGATAAAGAAGAGTTCGCTCAGCAGACATGGATGTGTTCGTGCCTGTTTATCTAGCTGTCTGTGTGGCTATCATTTTTCTCTGTCTTGATTTAAATCTAGGAAAGTTCTGCCTAAATTGACTGAATCTTGCAAATCTGAAATCCAGTTCCAGTTCCATTGTCTGGATTTGTCTTCTTTAAATGCGTGCACTTCCGATTGTGATCTCTAGCTCTCTGATAAATCTAGTTAGTTCTTTTAAATTTATTACCTTTTTATATGTATGTTTCTATGCCTATTTGCCTGTCTGTGCAGTTACACTTGGATGCTGACAGGGTCATATCTGCTGGAGCTGGAGTTACAGGTGGTTTATAAGGCACGCTGGCAACTGAGCCCAGGTTTCTACAAAAGCAGTAAGGTCTCTTAAGTGCCAAGCCATTTCTCAGGTCCTGTTGGGAACATGCCTGGCGCTGTGGAACGAAGCCCCACGTGTCTGTCCCTGGGCGCTGCGGCTCTGGGTGAGACAAGACACGCCTCGCATCTTCCCCCACAGTCCGACGGGCAGGTTGGGGGGCTGTGGGGAGCCTCTGCAGGTCCTGTCCGTGGGTGGGGGAGGGGGCCATTCCCGGGGAACTCAAGCAGCCGTCTCAGTGGGTTCTCTAGCCTGGAACACCGCAGTCTCCGCAGGGTGCCGCAGAAGGGTTAGCCAGAGCATTGCTAGGGTTCCCGCCACTGGGACCAGGTCTCGGTGGCTTTTTTGAGGGGTGGATCCCTCGCTTTCCACGGCGGGTCCAGATGAAGAGACAGTCCATAATTCTAAGGCGTTTATTTTCATCATGTGGAAAGTGGCATGGATGGAACTGTGCCTCCCACCTCTCCCAGAGAGGCAGGGCAGATATAGTAACTGGGAAGGGGCGTGGCTAAACCTCTAGGTGTCTCACTAACATGGGGACGGCTTGGGGCTGTGTGGGCACGCCTCCACTGGGGCGTGATATGTGACTGTGGCTGGAGCCAAAAAGCCTTCCGGGAGCTTTGGCAAGAACGTTTTCGGATCCCTTGCGAATTACTCCTCCAGGTTTCCCAGAGTTTTCAGCCTGTGCTCAACTGGATGCCAGACTGCCTGCCAGATCACTGCCCCACAAATATCATCTCACAGAGATCCACCTGCCTCTGCCCCCCTATTGCTAGGACTAAAGGCCTATAAGTTGCTATTCCTGGCAAGGAAGTAGACATTTATATTTTACTTTAAAATAGTATCTGGAAGCTTATTAATCCACAAAGGAAGGATCAGTGATGCTGGATTTGGAGTAGTTTATTTGGTTGGTTGATTTAATTTCATTTGTTTGGGACTGGATAGATGACTCAGTGGTTAAAGAGCACTGACTGCTCTTCCAGAGGTCCTGAGTTCAATTCCCAGCAACCACATGGTGGCTCACAACCATCTGTAATGGGATCCAATGCCCTCTTCTAGTGTGTCTGAAGACAGCAACAGTGTACTCACATACATAAAATAAATAAATCCTTTTTAAAAATGCATTTGTTTGGTGGGGGTGAGGGGTTGCACATGTGTGTGCAAATTCATGTGCATGCATACCTGTGCAAGTCAGAGGTCAAGCTCAGGTATCACTGTACAGAAGCTGACCACCTTCCTTTTGAGTCATGGTCTCTCACTAGCCTTGAGTTTACTGTGTAACTAATTTAGATAGCCAGAGAGCTCCGGATCCTAGGATGCACCCCAGTAACTGGCTTTGTACAATGCTGGTGCTCGAACCTCCTGCTTAGATTTTAGCTGAGGACTGTTACATCTGAGAGCATGCTCTCCCTGTTTTCAGTTGTAACCAGGCACCCTGTTTTACTTTCTTTCAACGTGAATAGGAGGCATTGTTTGCTGACATAGACAGCCTTCTGCCATGTCTGTGCCCAAGAGGGCTGGACCTGAGTGAGAAGATATATGTGGTGGTGTTCACTCAGCTTCACTGAATGTAATTATACTTTGGCCTACTTTAAAATAGGAAAACTGAATTGTAAAATCATGGTTTTCTCACCTTAAAGAAATACATAAGGAAAACCTGTGATCTCTAAATTAGCACCTGGGAGAGGGGGCTAAGTGGGAGAGAGGTGTTTGCACCCAAAGTAGCTCAGAAATCACACATTCCTTAGGTTCTTGGGTCAAAACAGAACAGGCAGGAACACAGCCCTTTTCTTTGGGTGACTGGCTTCGCCTTCTCGTCTCGAAGCCTCTGTTAATCCCAGATACAGTTCTATTCACACACTTATTTTCCAAGATTTCAAAGCATGTTAAAACACTTAACAAAACTACTGAGGAAATCCTGATTGCTTTCATAAAAAAAAAAAAATAATAATAATTGTTTGTTTGAAATCTTAGAATTTGCAGAAATGTGACAGAATTCAGCTGTCACTGGAACATCAGGAATACAACCCGAGGACCTGTCTCAAGAAAACATTATTTATATTTTCTTACCTAATGGGAAACACCATGACAACCAAAGCTCCGTGTGGTCCGATTTACTTTCCCGGACCCCAACCTTCCAAGCTCAATTTTCCAGACTGCACCAAAGCTTGAGTCAGCATCTGAACTAGAGACACCTCGGATCTCTTGTCGTGTAAACCCTGGGTTTGTTTTCTTCCGTTTCGTTTCATTTTTTTGTTTTGTTTTGCTTTGTTGTTTTCCTCTTTGAGACAGGGTCCTAGCTGTCCTGGAACTCACTCTGTAGACCAGGCTGGCCTTGAACTCACAGAGATCTTCCTGTCTCTAATCCTAAATGCTAGGATTAGATGCATGCCCCACAACGACCAGCCAGCATAGGCTCTTTATTAATATCATCTGAACTGGGAGGTACAGAGTCTCCTGTCTTTATTCTCCTCTGGCACATTGGTTTTGCTTCCACAAGTTTTTTGTTTTTTTTTTTTTTACCTTGGACGGGCATGGCAGCCATAAACAAGGCCATTTAGGTACAACATAAAAGACTGAGGAACTCGGTTCGACTTTCCAAGGTGCTCATTAGCGGTTATCCTGTGTTGAAATACCACCCACATGAAAAGTTCTTTCAATGGAAAATCAACTTGCTTGACTCTTGGAGGAGGGCCCGATAGCTGTCAGATTTCAGTGTGAACACTAAGGAGGTGCAGGCTAAGTACTGGTTTCAGAGGCATCCCACGAAGTGTTTTTTTTTAAAAAAAAAACTTCATTTGAATTTCTACAAGGTGTTCAATTATGCATGTAAGCATAAAAGCCCACCTCCACAAATGATTAGGGATAAAGTCGTATTGTAGAGAAATCCAAATCTGTAAGTAGCTACTTAACTGTCTATTACTAGTTATAGACTAATTCCCATTATTTATTCACTTTTGTTATTGATGACAGAAATGTAAAGGGCAAAAAGTTTTTGCACAACATAGCAATACATGTTAGGGGTGTGTACACATGTCTCTCTCTCTCTCTCTCTCTCACACACACACACACACACACACACACACACGCATATCTGTCTGTGCCGGTTTTCCCACTGCAGAGGCCAGAAGAGAGTGCTATTTTGTGTCATTTTTCACATTCTTTCTTGGGGCTGTTAGTTGGTTGATTTTTGTTTTTGTTTCTGAGACAAATTGTTTCTCACTGAACCGGAAGTTTCCAGTAGACTGGCTAAGCAGAGAGAGAGTCTTGAGATCTCCTTTCTGAGCCCAACAGTGACGGTGTTACAGGCACATGTGGTCACGTGAGGCTTTTTACATAGGTGCCAGAGATTTGAACTCAGGTCCTCCTCACCTGTTGACCTGTTTCCTCAGGCCCCACATTAGGGGGTTTTCTGGGTTTTCTTCTGCTTTGTTTTCTCTTGTTTACCTAACTCTTCCTTGGTTCGGTGCCTAGTAATCAACTTGTCACCGCCTGGAAAGTTCTTCTTAATAAGTACCCATGCGGGAGGGTTGTGTTGCATGACGTATACTAAGGTTTATTAAGCAAAGTAACTGCGCTACCTAGAAATTACTAATATCTGATAGTCAGGCATTGTAGTAACCCCATTCTTCCCAGCCCTGGATGCCTACAGGAAAATGGAGAAGTACTGGATTCCTATTGAGGCAAGAGGGCCTTAATCCACCCTAAATAATAGTAGGCCAGTGACCAGTCACCTGACTTCAACGAGACCTACTCAACCTGACTTCAGTTGAACCTTTACCAGAGAGGTACGGGTGGGAAAGCCCATTCTCAGTCACTTCCGTGGCCCTGTTTGCCAAACCTTCTAACCAGTGGGAAAGTAATTAGACTTTTTAAAGCATGTGTTAATACTTCAGCGGGTGGCTTTCCTACTGAGGGAGTTTTAAGCTTTTTACTCCATGTTTTCATATACACAGGTAATGTGCTTTGAATCACATCCATTCCATCACTCTTCTTCCTGTTGGCCACGCCAAATAGTCTCCTGTCTGCTGTCAAACTACAGCGGCCTCCTCCTCCTGCTCCTCCTCTTCCTCCTCCTCCTCCTCCCCCTCCTCCTCCCCCTCTTCCTCTTCCCCTCTTCCTCTTCCCCCTCCTCTTTTTCCTCCTCCCCCTCCTCCTCCCCCTCCTCTTCCTCCTCTCTCTCTTCCTCCTCCCCCTCCTCTTCCCCCTCTTCCTCCTCCTCTTCCTCCTCTTCTTCCTTCTCCTCTTCTTCCTTCTCCTCCTCTTCCTCCTCCTCCCCTCCCCCTCTTCCTTCAAGCCTCTTCATTCTTCTTTGCTTTCTTCTTTCATCTGACTTTCACATGTGAGAGGGAGCAGTCTCCACTCGTCTTTCTGAATCTGCTTCTTTCACTTGTTATTAAGACATCCAGTTTTATCCATTCTCCTTGCAGATGCCATAATTTTGTTCTTTATGGAAGAACCCTGTTTAACTCGAAACTCACCCAAAGCATGCTTTGCATTTCACCAAAGAAGATGCCTGTAGGTGCAGTGAGCGCTTGCTTTTGTAATGGCTCTTAAGCCGATGGCCTCCTCATCGCTGACTGTCTGGGACTCACACACAGCCCTTAACAGTCCATTTCTGACTCCCAACCTTTTTGGTATTAACCAAAGTATACAGTGACCATGAGCTACTAATACCAAGACCCTTCTTATTCCCTCTTCTGTGGAACGAGGGGCTTCGCCCTCCCTAGACTCTCCTTACCAGTTTACCACAGTTTGTTTACCGTGGAGGTCCTAGCTGTTGACTGATGATTTCCTCAGAAAGATGGGCTCATGTAGTTCAGGCTGGCTTCATTCTGGTTAATCAGCTGAAGCTGGCTCTGAACTCCTGATCTTTCTGCCTCGGCTAGATGTTAGGGTTGATGGTGTGTGCCCCCGGGCCTGAAATTATGGAAGGTTCTAAAGTAAACGTGTAAAACTAGTTCTCTTTGGTTCTTGAAGCACATTTCCTCTGACTGACTTAGAATGAATGATATGATGTCATTTTACTTGGTTAACACAGGATTACAAGAAATTCAATCCAGGCATCCAAAACCAGGGCCTGTGACTGAGAAATAGTGCTGAGAAGTGGGAGAGATGACTCAGTGATTAAATTTCTAATTAAGAAGAAAAGAATCACGCTGTTTAATATTACCATTGCCTGCATTTCTTTTTTTTTAATTTTCTTTTAGCAAGTCATTGCTTATGCATGAGCTTTACATGTTTTGTGTATCTTAACTTTATATGAGCGTAGAAAAAGTGAGTTTCCTTCTATGTGATCTAATACCACACCCTTGGGAGATTTTAGAGACAAAATACAGTCATGGGTGTGCATTTATGGATGAGAATGCCTCTTGAATAATGATAGTTTTATTTTTCCATAAAATTACCTTAATTTTTTTTTTTTTGCTTTGTTTTTGAGGGGAAAATATTTGTCGGAGGAGAAAAATGTGTCATAATTTATTATAGCTTTTTCTTCAGTTGTCTTTAAATATACTGCTGGGGAAATATGTTTTCTTTCAGTGTCCCCAATTGCCCATTTGTTGAATGTCTACGGAGGACCTATGGTGTCAGTGTGCTGTTATTTACACTTTGACTTTGTGCAAACTTTGATAGCATGCGATTGTCATCATGTATTCATAATAAGACTGCTTCGTGCCAGGACTTAGTTTTCTCAGCAAGCACTTGCTGTGTGGCGGGGTTGCATTTGGTTGACTCCTGGAATCATAGCTCTACAAGGTGTGGCTCACCAAGTAGGTGTGTGAAAGTAAAGCTGTTTCTTGGATACACGGTAAATGCTAACAGTCAGAGGAATGATTTATGGAGCATTTTACACGCTACATTCTTTAGCATATTTTGGTTGTCATACTGTGTCTTAGTCCTTGACCGTTTTCCTCTTGGTCTAGTTGCATTGAGAATACCCATTCTAAGAGAGGGGTTTCTATCTCTAGAAATGTGCTTAACGGTTTACAGGGCCCCTGAAGTCCCCATCCCACCTCTCCCAGTCTCTCACTTCTTCTCTGCATGATTTGCCATCACTAAACTGTACAGTAACAAATCAGCAGTTAGTGGGACTTGGAGGGTCTTGTTATCTTGCTGATGTATCTAACAGCCCCCACCAAAAATCGAACTTTTGCCCTGCCCTGAGTGAGCACACAAGAGCGCCAACAGTGACCACCCTCCCATGATGCCCTCATACAGGTTCCAGATATTTACACATATATTTTCCAATCTACTCATCCATTTAAAAATATTTACTATGAGATATTTTTAAATGTGAAGTGTTTTTAAGTTTTTCAGCGTGTAAAGAGGTTTCTGTGTGTAAGAGAGAAGAGGGTAGAGATGATGAGCCCAGGCTCTGTCTTCCTTTATGTCTACCTTTTGTTTATTTCCTGGGGTGTTTTAAAACAAATCTAAGGTACACTATCTCGTCCGTAAATATATCTCAATGTGTATCTAAAATTGAACCTAGCATTTTGATTTTATTACAACTGCTTTTTTTTAAACACTAGTTGTTCTTTGTGTCCCTCAAAATGATTTTAATCTGATCAGTCCAGGATCCTTAGTCTGGAACTGACTGTACAACTCATCTGCAGAGAATCATTCAGTGGTCCTACAAATGGTTATACACACTTTAAATTCAGGTGTGTGTGCTGTGTCTGACAATTATGCATTTTTGTTATTGGTAATATTGCAAGTTAATACTTGTCTTCTATCAAAACCATGACTTTACTTTAGATTCATTTATCTAAAAAGAATAAAAGAAATTGCTTTGTGAAATGGTCACTTTGTGTTCCTTGGTGCTATGTTGAAATTTTTGATTTTCGAGTCTGAGAAGAACATCTGTCCAACCTGAGCAGTGTTCACTGTGTCCTGTTGGCAACCGCAGGATGAATTTGCCAACAGAACATGTCTCCAAGGAGACTAATTTTCCATTGAAGTAGGGCATGTACTCAAGAAAATGCCTTTTGTAACGACAGGCCAGCTGTTGAGAGGTATTTCAGGACTCCTGTCTCACAAGGTTTGGTCCATCTTTTTCTCCATAGGAAGAAATCTTTCCTGTTTTCTGCACTGTATGCTGCCTTTATATTTGGGGGTCGGCATCTGATGAACAAGCGAGCCAAGTTTGAACTGCGGAAGCCCCTTGTGCTCTGGTCGCTGACTCTTGCCGTCTTCAGGTAGGCTGCTTTCCCTCAGACCATTCCTTTCCTCAAGTCTGCCAAGAGAAAGCAATCCTCACATCTCATTCTCTTCTTTCTTTCTGCCTTTCTTTTCTTTTTTTTAATTCACTATGAACATCAAGTCATGTGCAGAGAAATGGCTTTGTTCTGGTCACATTGACTCTGGCGTGCTTCGTCTTCTGTTGCCTGAGGTCTTGGGCCGTTTCTTTTGCTATCAGAGTTGGTCATTCAGTAATTCCAGTTGCCTAAATATAAATATAAAATTCCAAAACACACAAGTAAGTTGTGAAGTCCATTGATGATCAGGATCATGGGTGAGCTGTTACTAGTATTTAATCTAAAGATAGCACTGAAATGGAAGGCCAACCCCTTTATGTGAGTGTACAGACATCACTAGACCAGAGAGCATTATTGCTCGGCATCCCCCAAAGCCCCGTGCACTTTCATTCCCTGTGCTGGCTGGCATGTGTTTTTATACAGCCAGTTCTTCCTGTATGCCTGGCAGAACTCAACACAGAAGCTGTGGAGATGATGCCCAGCACCTCCAGGGATTTCAGCCAACCTGCAAGCAGCCACATTCCTTTGTTTCTCACAAAGGAATCACAAGGCTGATTAGCACACAGCTGGAGTCCAGGCAGGTTCCAGGATTCACCAACAGGGCTATCAAAGTCCTATTTGTGATTTGCTTTTCAAACTGATCAAAGTTCGTGACTTTGGATCAGTGGGGACAGACTAGGGGGAAATCTAAGACAAAGCACGTGACTATCGTCTCACAACTATCTCTAATATTTTTTGGAATGATACAGTACCTTTTCGAGCACTAAGGAAAGATGGATGATCATTAAAAGCCTCATTAGTCACCTAAAGCTGATTAGGATCTCTCAGGAAGAGGATTTTTCCCATGGTGCTCCAGGAGTTGCACATTCCATTATGCTGGCTGCCTGCATGGGAACCCCGATTGCTTATCACTGTTTTATTTCGATGGATTTGGGGAGGCTGGGGATTTGAAGAGCCTGTGCTTGGGTCTGTCGCTGAGGACTTCCCAGTTCTTTTCCTGTCAGGTTGTGAGTCTCTGAAAATCCAAAAGTAAGTAGCATTTACTGTTCTGTGACTCACAAACAGATTGAAGTACAGTGACGCCCTGAGAACCCCGCACCCTGTTTAACACATGCTCAGCTTTCCATGGGTCATGGGTCATGTTTCCTCTCTATTCCGAACGTTACCTTTATCCTAAAATTTGGAAATAACGCAGATTGAGGCAATTCTGTGAGAGCTAAAAAAGGCAGGACTCCTTTCAAAGAAATGCACACAGTCCTATTTCCTCGCCTAAATTAATGGTAGTTCTTTGTTAAGTCTTCGAATTTTTCTACTTGACTTACAGTTTCTTTTTTATAGTTTGTTTATAAAAAGCCAGACTAGAATGAGGTCTGTGTGTTTTCATTAACCATCCGGATTTCCTTGCCTTCTCTTCCCCTGTTTTCCCCTCTGATGCAACCTGTGAGGAACTCCTTTGCTCTATATACTTTATCCCATAGAGTTGCCCCTGGTAAGGATTTTTCTCTCTTGAACCCCACATGACTTGTAAGTTGGTTTATTATATTCGTGTTTAATATTTTACAAAACTTTCTATAAAGTGTCTTAGTTAGGGTTTCTATTGCTGTGAAGAGACACCATGACCATGGCGACTCTTATAAAGGACAACATTTAGTTGGAACTGGCTTACAGTTGAGGGTTTAGTCCATTGTCTTCATGGTGAGAAGGATGGCAGTGCACAGATGGACTTGGTGCTGGACAGGAAGCTGAGAGTTCTACAGACAGATCAGCAGGCAGTAGGAAGAGAGAGGCACTGGGCCTGGTTTGAGCATCTGAAACCTCAGAGTCCACCCCCAGTGACACACATCCTCCAACAATGCCCCACCCACTCCATCAAGGACACACATCTTAATTGTGCCACTGTTCATGGGCCCGTGGGGGCCATTTTCAGTCAAACCATCACAACCAGTAATCTAAAGTGAATCCATCTTTCCAGTAACTTGAAGTATGTGGTATGGTTAGAATAACAAAGTGAGCTATAGAGTTGTGTATAAAAATAAATTTTGCTCGATAATGTACATTCAAGGTTCATTCATTAACAGTAGCATCTGTATATCATTCATTAATTTAAATATTAATAAAAGTGTGTGAAGAAGTACTAGAAGAAAATTATGCCTTGAGGAAAACCAAGGAGAGATATTTTTAATTATTAAATATTTTGGTCTAGGTTTTTATAATATTTACTGGGGTATATTAAAAAAAAAAAAGCCAAATTTCAGTAATGAGAGCCTGGTGGGCATGGTAATTTAGAAATTTAAACTTTCTTTGTTCTTATTCAGCTATATTTGACTTTTTTGAAGTTTCCTTTGTTGAATCAGATTTTTCTTAGTTCATTCCTGGAGCATGGGAAAGTCAATGTGAAGAAGAACAACACAGGAGCCATGTTGCCTGACAGGCATGGGTTGTGTCAAATGTTAAGTCACAGACTAATACCTAACATCTGTGCAAAGATAGTTGAAGTATCTATGTTACATAAATAGCAAATGATAAGTATAAAAGCTCAACGCATCCTAGGAGCCAAAAATCCCATTGCCATTGATAAATTAATCTCTTTGTTTAGTTGGCACCTCCAGTTCTGGATTTCTGCCTGCAGAAAGGCACCTGCTAACATTTTCATAACTAAACACACCTACGTTTTGTCTGAAGAATAACTTGTTTGTCTACCCCCCCCCCCCCCGATCCCAAGTAGATGTTAAATGTTCTTTTTCTAAAATTAGTAAGGGAAATTAAGGAAGGTAATTTTCTAATAACTGTTTTACATTTCTTTATAAAAAGGGATAATTGAATCTAGAAACAAGAGTTTTGAATGTTTCCAAGGATGTAGTTAGCTTAATTAAGTAAATTTGCAGTGTGGTCTTGTGGTAGGGTGTGTTAGTGATTCCCCAGTTGTTATAGGAAGGGTTTACTGAAGAGAACACAGGGGGCTGTCTGCTCTGCAGACCGTACTCAGGTTCTGGCCTGTCGCAAGCATGTCTTTGGATAGGTCATTGTTTTGTGATGAGTGCTGACCTGAGGGTCATTCTCCTGTTGTAGATTTTGATACACACAAGCCCGACACAGCAGGGTTATATCTTCGCAGAGAACAGCTTCTGGTTATAGCCTCTCCCTGTTTTGCAGGTAGGTTACAGGTTCACGGGTTTTGCTGACCTATCTCCTTGAACGCTACTCAGTAGTTGTAGTTGTTTTTGTTACTGTTATTATATGGTTATCTAAGCTTTTTAAGTTTTAATTTCTAGTTTTACAAGTAGTCTTTGTTCATTAAAACAAAAAAATAAAATAATCAAAGGAAAAAGAAAAGCACAGACAGTCTTAAATCTCATTCCCCACAGATACTTACTCTTAAGAGATGAATGTTCCTCCAGGAATCTTTTGTCACAACTTAAATTTTTAAACTTAGGCAGTGACATGAGTTCTGTACTGATAGAAGACAGGGCACCTCTCAAGGTCTATGTCTTTCACTTTATCTCTAAAACCTTAGGTCATCTCAACTGGGCTGAAGTAGCGTGCCTTTTCTAAAAGAGATTACATGAATTTACAACTTCATCATTCAGTAGTGATTATTTTGCTTAATTAATGATTAAGCTACAGATTATGATGCTCATAAATTTTCCTGTGTTACCTCATTAATCCATAAAGGCTCCTGTTTGCCATGATTTTGCACAGATGGGTGTGTGTGTGTGTGTGTGTGTGTGTGTGTGTAGAATTTGAATTTATTCAGAAGCCCTTCACACCAAAGAAATGAATTTTTTATGAAACGGCCAAAATCTGAAATGTACCAGATGACACTGACAGCCATTATTGATCTGAAGCAACCATGGTTATCTGTGGATTGGCAGAGGAAAACTTTAAAATGTGTGACACGAGTGGGTGCTAGATGTTCCTATCGGGAAGCTTTCTCTTAGAAATAAAGAAGTAGCAGCAGTTCTGAGGAACGAGCCTTTTTTCCCTCAGGAGCCCACATGTCCTCAAGGTCTGGACATGAGTAGAAGACCGTAGCAGCACAGTGGGAGCCGTGCTGTCTAGAAGCATTGCTTGCTCACACTATGGTTCTCTTGTTACCTCACTAGAATGTTTCCTTCTTAAATTTCCTGTGTGAAACAGACTTGCAGGCCACCGGCGAGCCCATTCTTTCGAGCTTTCAAGCTCTTTCTTGAAAGCGTTCGACTTGTTCTCTCTACATTTCCAAATACCCAGTGGTTGACTGTTTGGGTAATACTGTGGTATGGGTAGGTGCCTGGGTCTCGCTTGACCTGGCTATGACCTCGGAAGCAAGAGATTTTTCCTTTGCAGATAGCAATTGGTTTTGCCAGTACTACCAGTGGGTGGAATTGCTTAGGTAATAGCAAACTCATTGCCTACCATTTGCAGCAGAAAATTCATAAGGGAAAATCGGTGCAGGTTCTCTGACCACTCCGTATTCTCACTTAGAACTCGATTGCACCTCCTTGAGACTGTGGTACCCAAACGACCTCTAATAAATTCATTGCTATTTCAGATACTGCTTATACTTTACAGAGTCCTAAGATTCAGAACCAGATATGTGTAATTAAAGTGACTGATTTTTTTTTAAAGAATGTTTCATTACCTGCACAATGCAAGTTATTAACATAAGCGATGGATTTCCTTTATCCCTTTCTTTTTATTTATAAGGGTACAATGAGATATGGAGAAGTTTGTTCTCCTCCCATACCCACATCTTGGAGATCTGAAAAAGTGTCAGCAAGGTGACAGACGTGCTCAGGTGACTGCAGTAGCCAGCAGAGGTGGTTGTTCACTGTTGCCAAGTTTTTGTACTAACATGGGGCTGTCATAGAAATTCTAACAGTGTTCCTAATGACTTGAAGACATTTGGAACCATAAGACCTTCAGAGTTACCTTACTCATAAGAGGCAGTGTCTGGGTTCTCTGAAAGCGTTTAGCTTCAAATTAATCCTTATACTAGCTTGATTAAATAACTGTCAAGAACAATGCTTCAGAACACAATAGATGAGCTAAGAAGACCATCTAAACTGTCAGCTGTCCCAGGCTTGGATGGCTCTGGAGACTCCTGACCTTCTGCTTCTTGCAACTTCACATATTTGGTTTTTTGTTTTGTTTTGTTTTGTTTTTTTTCTTTCTGAAACCAAACTCATTTTCATCACAAGATTAAAGAAATTGCACTTGAATGCCTTCTAATCTGCCAAATGACGTGACTCTGTGTGTGTGTGTTTGATAGCACAGCTTCTTTACTTGATAGTTTGAGATAATGCAAAGTTAAGAAAAAAAGCATATTCTCATAACTCAGTATCTCAGCTTAAAATGCCTTTGTCTGCTTCCTGACCTCCCTGCCTGACCTGTGGCCGTTTTACTGGGCTTCCTTCTGCCTGCCCTTGTAATGTGTTTACTGTGGTTCCTTTCACGTTCAAACACTAAGGTAGGGTTACAAACTGAATGGGATCTAAATTCAGCTCTAAATCAGGGATGCCAACTTGCTTCAGGGTCTCCAGAGGAACCCCCTCCTTGCAGCCCTTCCTCCTGCATCTCCAGCTGCTTCCCCAGAAAAGCATGCGCAATCACATCTGACTTTCACGTGTAACTGAGTGGACAGCACATCTTGCAGTTAGTATGTGGCATCCTTATGGGGAGAATGTGGAAGTTATGGGCACAGATTACATCTTTAAAGAATTAAGGGTGGAGCTTTGGAGTGATGTCACATTCAAGATTGGAATCATATTGTGGACCAACAGTAACAGATTTACTAGGGAAAAGATGTGTTATGTTTATGACCTTGAATCACAAGAAAGACTTTCACTGGTGGTGGCTGTGGGGCACTTGGGAGGCAGAGGTAAGTGGCCATCTGAGTTCAAGGCCAGCCTGGTCTACAGAGCTAGTTACTTTAAAGAATGGCTATCTCTGACAACAGACAGTTGGTCTGTCAGCTCAGAAGTTCTCATTGACCAAGGATCTCAGGATCAACTGACTAGCAAATATTGTCTTAATGCTCTGCTCACATCTCCAAAAAGGTGTAGGTTCTTGCATACATTAAAGTAGAAACTTTAGAAGTTTGACTTTAGCCTGCATTTCTGAAACTCACTATAGAAATCCATCCCAGGCTTATAGACTGCTTATATAGGTGGGCTCTATGTCTGCTTTCATGTACCTTGTCTTCATAGCTGTTCATAAAGGAAAGCCTGGGTTTGTTTGCATCGTTAATTTTCCTCTTAAGCATTTTATCCTAGATTGAGTATATAAAATAACTCCTGAAAAGAAGGGACTGTGAATAGCAGAATAAAAAAGATTAGTGTGGTTATCTTCACAGGAAAAACATGGCTGGCAAAAGTTCTAGCTGTGGAGTATCCATGCCAGAAATTCCTCAGGCTTTCTCGGCGGTTGATGTGATCAGCTTTTTGATAGAATTACTGTACATTCCATTTTGACTCCCATGAAGTACACAGCTGCTGCACCCTAATGAGAGTCCCGTGTTGTGTTGGCTTTGGATTAGGAAATTCTATACACAGCTCCACTGGCCCCTTTGATGGGAAATGCCGTAAGAGGCTGGAGGTTTTCTGACCGATAATGGTTGGGATCATCTCAGCCTGTCTGTGCTCTCTAGTTCTGGTTTTCTTAAAAAGCAAACTCCGTGATATGTTCTATAAGCCCTTAAGTAGATTTATGACTTAAAACTGTTTAATAATCATATACATACCGCTTTTGCTCCAAAAAAGGAGAGACAATCTATTTGACTCGAAGAAGAAATTTTTTTTTTTTTTGGATGTAAGTAAAAATTTATTTGCTTACATTCTTCTAAAACATCTAAAATCAGAATAGCTTCTTGAATTACAGCTTTGGCAGTGAGTAAAGATCACAATAAAGAATAGTGTGCCCCAACTTCTCACAGGAGATTCTTAGTGAGAAATAAAATAAAGCATATGGCCATTTCATAAAAACCATTCATTTAGATGATTTACACAAGCTGTTTTGTGAAGTTCCTGAAACTTCGGATGAGAAGGAACAAGGACAGAAGGCTGCACAACGTAAACACTGGGGTCTACCCTAACCCAGGAGTCAATGGGACAGGCGCTGTGACAGGGAGGCAGGCGGTTGAAAGCAGCTGCAGTTCAAGTCCAGCCCACGATGCCTGAGTGCGTCTTACGTCCTTTACAGATTGCTCATCCAAATCTAACAATGCGCTCTCAAGCCCTGAGGTTATTTGCTAGGAGAGAACGCAGAGCCTTGGGCATATTACATGGTGGCCATGTACTCTTCCCACGAGCTACCACTCTAGCCGGCTTGCTGCTTTGAGGCAGGGTCCTCCTATGTTACTCGATCCCTTGACCGCACAATATTTTCCTGCCTCTCCTTCCTGAGGGACCAAGCTCAGCTTGTCTGCTCACTTTCCACTCTAACGGCTTCAGCTTCTTTTGCTTCTGTCTTTTCTTTGCACAGATTTCCAAGGACAGTCCCTAAGAACAGGAGCATTCCTATGGTGTGGTTGGAGGTGAACTTATCCCAGCAGTCCTCGGCTCTGTGGATGCCTACAGTGTAAATCTGGTGAGCCAGGTGGGCTTCCAGCGCAGCCGCAGCCACAGCAGCGTAGTAGGGGACGGTCTGATCATTGTTGGCTCCCGCCAGGCTCAGCGCTCCCACCATGGTAACCCCAAAACCACTGAGGGTTCTCCCTGAACAACAGTGCTGTGGACTTCAGGCCAAGCAGAGCATCATCTTTCTTGTCCTGGTGGGCATAAATAGTATCATAGATCAGTGTCCTCATAACTCCAGAAAAATAAAGAAGCAGGCATACTGCTGGATCACAGGAGGCCCTCCACAGCAGACCATCCAAATAACGCACCCCAATTAAAAGTCAAACCCAAGGCTAACTGAGACCAAAACGTGATTCTTTTCTTTAGTGGGTAGGTCACAAGAAGTAAGGACGCTGCTCCATTGCTTACCGATGGGCTTGTCCAGGCGGTTGAGGTACAGGTAGGGCTGCAGCGGATGGTGCCACGGCCGCCAGGCTGAGCTCACCCGCGGTTTGACCTGGGGGCCAGCGCTCGCTGCTCCCGTGCACCCGATGCCCTTGCGGGGCGTTGCCAGGGCCAGCAAGAGTCCGAGCGGACCTCGCATTCATGGGGACAGTATAGCCTGCAGTCCCCGCTCTAGCCCCACACCTCTCAAGCGCAGTATGACCAGAAGAAGAAATCTTTAGAGGCTAGAGAGATGAAACGGCCTAGCAGTTAAGAGATCCAGGAGTTTGATGCCTTCTGGTGTCTGTGGGCACTGTATGTATATGCTGTACCAGCATTCACATAGGTTCACACATACATATGTAAATAAAAATAACCAATCTTTTAAAAAAGATTTCAAAATTGTCTTTTAATATAACAAAGTCACCAGAATTCTTTTTGACTGGGAGTATTTTATAGTGAGAACCACATAAAAAAAGAGAGAGACTGCTTTTCAAAACTTCTTTCTTCATCCTGCCCACCAAAGGTTGCAAAGTATTGTTTCTTCATGCAAACCCATAGCTGTGAGCCAAGTGTAGTGGTGTGTGCCTGCCTCTAATACCAGGAAGGAAAATGAGAGTTCTACGCCACCTTGGGCAATACAGGAAGACCCTGTCTCAAAAAAAAAGCCCCATAAAATTACATAAAAATGTAGATGTGGTTGAGGAACTGTGAGTGTCTTTGCTGTGGCACTTGTGACAGGTGAAGAAATCCATTCAGATATTATTTTGCAGAAGGAGGAATGTTGTCAGCAGCTGGCCTGGGGATGTTCCAGGACTCCTTTATTGTTCCCTGTTTTGGATCAAGTCCAAAAGTGAAAATAATTGCCTTTGCACTGGGAAGTTGCCCAGCTGTTTGGGTGACTCATCTCGCACTGGAGGGGCTGGAGAGGACATGGACGAGTCGAGGTGCACACATGGTGAGCACACTTCACATACCGTTTCTGCGGCCACCTCTTCCAACTCGGGCTGGGTCTGTCGGCTGCAGTGATTGGGAAGCTGCATTGCAGCACTGGCTGCTCAGAGCCCACCACACCAAAGCCTCTAGGAAAGGCAGAGCCAGCCACCCAGGCAGCGCCGGAGCTGAGGGAGGAAGACATCCTCCATATTTAATGGGAAATGTTTGCTGTTTCAAAATTTGTTTTAGCCTAATTTAAAATGAACAGCTTCCCTCTTCAAAATAGAAATTACAGGCTCTCCTGGAACTTTCTACGACCAATTTATACAATGTATGTCGGGTTTTATCCATACTATTCTACAACCAACCTACAAAGAATGCACACAGTAGGCTTGCAACCTTTAGTTATGGCAGGCAAGTTCTTTCGGTATGTCAGAACAGTCAAGTGTTTCTGAACTGTTATAGCTCAAAATTAATTTTTCCATAGGAATAAAAGCCAAACTGGGATTGTCAGAAAACATAGATCTATCTCCATGTAACTTTGTGTTTCGAAACATGATTTTTAAACCCAGCAAATATGTGCTAACAGTAATTTCCATCCTAAGAAGGGTTCTTTATTTGAAAGTGTGGCTCTGGTGGTTGTTTTAGCATCACCATTTAATGGTGACATGGCTGTGCTTCACCAGCTGTCATTGTCACAGTGGGCTCAGAGTGGCAGCACACTAATGTAGTGTAGTGCCAGGGCTTGGAAGCCAGAGGCAGGAGGATTGCAAGTTTGAGGACTGCCTGGGCTGAACAGTAAGTCAGGCTGTCAGTGTGGCTCTGTGCACTAGAGCGTTTGTACAGACCGCCGTAGGCCCAGGGTTCATCCAAACACCATTACCACCCAACACTCTGGGGACTTAGGACTTTCCTGAGCCACAGAATTGCTAAGGTGACAATGAACAACAGGGAGAAATTTCAAATGCTGCTCCTTTGTGGCACTGTTGTAGCTCAGCTTGGAAACTAGCTTTGAAATTGTTTCTTGAGTATAGTTTATGTATGGGGTGCACATTTCACCAAAGTGTATGCATGAGCCACAACATATTATTGTATACAGGAATATTTAAGATGTTGTGATTCATGTCCCTATGAAAGAACCTACAGATGAGAAGAAATGTCCCCCATGGACGTGTATACACACAGCATGGTCTGACCTGAAAGCACTGTTTGCTCAGCTCCACTTTCTTTACATAATTGGAGGGCCAGAGTTTTGAAGAGTACTAACTAACCCGTGAGAGACTCAAGTAAATTCTCCTAGAGAGGATCGTGGGCTGGGGGTGTGGCTCACTGGCAGAGTACCTCAGAAAGGAAATAAGCGAGAAAGACCATAGACAGGGTTTATCAAGCCTTGACTAGGGGAGCATTTCCATAAAGGCATTTGAATGTTAATTAAAAGCTGTATTTTCTGGGTTCTCCCCTCAAGCCTGTTACTTTGGAACCCCTGGTAACCAAGCCTAGAAAATCTGCACTTATTATAACTGCTACGGTTTTCTAAGTTACAATTCCATTCTAGGGGCTAGCATCCACTCTCCACATTGTCAGCATCTCCACTGAGCATCCACGTCAAGACAAGAAGCCCAGTATGGCCTGCTCTGCTCCAGCAAAGTCTGACTGGGACTCTGGCCCACTTGGCATGCTTGTCTGTATTCCTAAGCTTCCTGTTTGTGGGCTGACCTCTCTACAGCCATTTTGCCCCCATCTGTGGACTATTAACTGCACACCTTCTCCTGAGATAACTAACAGCACTGTTCTGGTTAACTTTCATTTCAGGGAGTGGCTTTTTTCAGCCAGCTTCCTGGTTGGCCGAATGCCGTCTTGGCAGAGCCAGAAGAGACAGGCAACCCTAGACATGGCTATTTTCTCTAGTGACTTCCTGAGAGGACGATATCTCTGAATCCCTGCTTCATCTCAGTCTACATTTTCTTTTGGGAGTTTGTCTTGCCTCAAACTCAGTATGCTCTGAAAGGCCATTTTTTTTTTTAAGTTCTTGTTTAACTTGTAAATAATTCCTTACAAGTTAATCAGAAAATAAGTTAATAACTAAATTAGTTCCTCTTTATCTCAAGACCCTTATTGCTTAGGCCAGTGACCTTTAGTCTTTTCTTCCTTGCTGTGTGACACCCATGACAGTGTTTCAGAGAGCTGCTGAGAAAGCATCACAAATTTGTCTTTATTTTATGTCTGTTGTTGCCATTCACAGCTACCAGCATCCTTAGGAATGAGAGAACTAGCCCTTTCTAAAGGATCTCTTTAGTTACTCTCTTACATAATAGGAATAAATGTTCTTTATTAAAAATCCACAATTGTGTATGTTAACAGTGTGGAGGTTGTCATTCCACGTTGTGGTCTTTCTCCACGTGGCAGCCTACATGGTCTCTAAAAATATAAAGCATATCATACCCCTGTCCTGCTTAAAGCCAGACGGTGCTCTGCAGTGCTACTGACTAAATGATTTTTTTTCCAGTTATTTTTTTGTTTTTTTAAAAAAACGTAGTTGGTAACATGGAAACAAAGGAAAGCAGGAGGGAATTTTCTGAGATTATATACATTTTAAATCTATAAATACATTAACAGCTCATGTGGTAAATACTTGATCATTTGAAAAGTGAGAGTAAACTTAGCTGTAGCTAGTGTAAAGGTATTCAGAGCTTTAAAATGCAGTCCATTTTAAAACTAAAGAAAAGAATAAACGTAATAGAAGGCATTGAAGTTCACCAGTAGTCTTCCAGCCTCTCGGGTACCAAATAGATTATGTATCAGGATAACAGACAACACAGGAGTCAAAAGGGAGAACATATCATTAGGCTTTGCATCTGAAAGGAGAAGGACATCATGCCTTTTCACTGTTTCTAATGATACTGGAGCCAGTACTCATGTCATGTAAATAGTATGAAACTTTATATTTTTCAAAGTTTTATTTTAACTTTGGGGAATCTTCTATTGTTAACATGATTTAAAAAAATAAAAGAGTTTGGAAAAAAAATAGACAGACCGAGAATTCAGAGAATAGATGGTAGATTTCATTCTGAAATCCTGTACCCCCCACATCATCTATCATCACATCACCAAGTAGAGATTGACAATGTACTTGAATCAATTCATGACAGTGGATTTCAAAAAGAACACAATAATGATGGAAGTCCTGGCACATCTGTGGATGCACCTAGCTGAAGACAATTTAAAAGGATCCTTAGAAGAAATCCAGAGGGAACCAGATTCCAAATATGAAGTATAAATAATGTACATGGAGTGAGTGTGAGATACAAGGTATCAAATATGCATTGAAAGGACAAAAACTACATGGCAACGTGCGTAATTGTAAATAAGAATTTCACATGCCATTGATAATTTGAACACAATAGAGGGAGGGAACAAAGGCCCCTATAAAACCTCTCAAACGTCCTCAGCTTGTAAAGAGGGGACACTTGCCATCATATCTAGGGACACTCTTCCTGAGCAGTTAGGAGACAAGAGAAAGGGCTGTACAAGGTAGAGTGTGCCTCTTACCCTGTCTACACTGAAGAGGATCTTCTCAGAAAAGATCTCTGGCCCCATCATGGACATGTGCCTCATCCCATAAATAGGACTTGTAGAGAGACTGAGTGGAGCATAAGCTTAGAGGAATTTTTATCAACAAGCAGATAGCCACAAACTTCAAACTTTGCTATTACTGCTGACAGCAGGAAGAACCCATGTATAACATGGTCTTCTCTATATGTTGCGATACTTTTCTACTGAAGAAATCTGGAGTAAGAGCACAAACATAGAATCCACAGAAGACAGCAGCCCATCCTGGAAGGAAGGAGATCCTCAGGAGCACCTGTGTTGCCAATACAAGGATGTGAATATTTTGACCCGTGGGTACTCAGAATTGCACACTCTGAAGGGCTTCCCATGATATCTGTAACCTTGGAATGATCCTCTGCTTTCCAGTAATAGGTTTCTTTCTTTCTTTCTTTCTTTCTTTCTTTCTTTCTTTCTTTCTTTCTGGTACTTTATTTACATTTCAAATACTTTCCCCTTTCCAGATCTCCCCTTTGGAAATCCCCTATCCCATCCCCTCCCCCTGCCTCTATGATGGTATTCCCACACCCACCCACTCCCATCTTCCCTCACTGGCATTCCCCTATACTGGGGCATCTAACACTCAGTCCCAAAGGGCCTCTCCTCCAATGATGGCCAACAAGGCCCTCCTCTGCCACATATGTGGCCAGCACCATAGGTCCCTCCATGTACATTCTTTGGTTGGTGGTCCAGTATCTGGGAGCACTGAAGAACCTGACCAGTTGAAACTGTTGCTCCCTCCATGGGGCTGCAAACTCCCTCACCTCCTTCCTTATCCAACTCCTCCATCCGGGACTCCACGCTCTGACTAAATGATTTTTGGTGCTGCTAATTATTATGCCTTATAAAATCTCAGAGGCTCTACAGGCTGTGGCCATACAATCTTCGAAGCCACACCTTATTCCTGGCCTTGGACTGCCATTCCCGCTTTTCTGCTGTGAGCCTCGGCTGTGTTCATATCAATGCTGTGGGAGGTCAGGCTCCTTCTCATGAATCCATTATCAGCTCACCTGTCACCTCCTCCCTGGTGTCTTGTCTTGCCCTTCCTGACATATTTAACCACTATATCATGAAATCATTAGCTAACTCTCTCTCTCTCTCTCTCTCTCTCTCTCTCTCTCTCTCTCTCTGTGTGTGTGTATGTGTGTGTGTGTGTGTGTGTGTGTGTGTGTTAGTTGACCGCAAAGAATATATAACCTTGGTAAACAGATTTGTCTTCTCACTTTTTTTTTAAGGTTCTGGGATACTAAAGAGAACTTTGCGTGGAATAAGTTTTCTAAGAATAAACCCAGATGGAAACAATCTGATTAAGTCAGAGGTTTTTTATATATATACTCAGTTATTTTGTGTGCTCTCTAGGTCTTTTCAGGTGGGACCCTAAATTCTTAAGTGACCGTTGAGTTAAGATTTACATGTAACTGCCTGAAGAAAGAAAGCTTCATTAGTTTGAGATGTTGTTGTTGTTGTTGTTGTTGTTGTTATTGATGGCTGCGTCTGTGTGCATCCTGCAGACTTGGTCCAGCTATTGTAACAATGTATATTTCAGAGACAGTTCTATCCTTAGCCAATCTCGTCTAGTGACATCCACCAGTGCTCTCTGCTCATTAGCACCCATCTCAAATTCTTCATTCTTGCCCATAAACTGATCTGTAGATTGAACTGCAGAGTCATTCTCCAGCAGTTTCTCCCAAGATCTCCTCAAAGGAGGCTGGCTGTGCCGGGCTGCTCGGATTCTCTAATCTGCTTGCTGTATGCTGGTCTGTATGCCCTGATTTTTGTGGCCTGCCCCCTGCCTGTCAGAGCTTCAGACTATGTGTTTCAGACTTTCACCTCTTCATTGTTGGAACTTTTGATTAATTTCAAGAAGCCACTTTAGCATTTTTCTCAAAAACAGGTGCTACTAATTGTGCTGAGGCTATGGGAGGGTAGGTGATGTTTGGACAAAAATCTTGCATGTAACACAGGCTAGCTAATACTTTTAGCTTACAACTGAATTTTTTTTCTTTTTTCCTTAGCATCTTAAGTGTCATTAATCAAGAAATTCACTTAACTTGGATTTTTGGACCTCAAAGTACTGGAACTTAGACCTGGACCCTTTTCCAATCTTGTTTGTTTGTTTTTTTGTTTGTTTGTTTAAATCTCAACCATTTTTGTCTCTGAGTGTATCTAATGTGCTCACCTTGTTGGGCAACTAGGCTTAGAAGTTCTTTATCTTGCAAAATTGAAACTCCCAATTAAAAGGTAACTCTCCATTTCCACTCCCTAGCCCTGTGCCCCTGGAAGTCACCATTTTCCTTCCTTCTGCATATGTTTGGCTTACTCCACAATCTAAGTCACGTAGTATCTGTCTTTTTGTGGTGGGCTTGTTTCACTTAGCATAAAGTCCTCATTGTTTGTCCACACTGTAGCTTGTGTCAGAATTTCTTTTCGTGGCTCATGAAGACATCATTTAAACAATCTACATGTTGCTATCCATTCATCCACTGACAGACACTTGAGTTACTCCCGCCTCTTGGCTGTTATGAATAATGTTGCTGGAACACATGTGTAAAGCTAACTTTTTAAGGTTTCATTTTAGTTCTTATGGATAAACTGGGCCCCAGGTGAGATTGCTGAATTATGTGAACATGTGTTTCCCGCCTTCCATTTTATATCCCCTCCGTTGGCACACAAGGTCTAGGCTACCCACATTCTAGACAGCACTATATTTTCTGAGAGGAGGCCACACCTCTGGCATGGCACTGATAAAATGTTGAGCCAGGCTGCAGTCTGAGGTGTCAGGCAGAGACAGACCTCCTGCCTAAAGAGGTAAAGTGTCCATTGGTGCCTCTAGGAAAAGTACTCAAGCTGTCGTGGAAATCCAGCAGATTGACCTTCAAAAGTAAAGTTTATGAAGAAAAGCCCAAACATCAGCTGAATGCGTAGGAAAGGCTCCGCCTGACCTGAGTGAGATTGATGGGCCTGAGCTCATTTTTTCTTAAATAGATCTATTAAGCACATTAAGAGGTGCTCATGGTCTGCACTGATTTTCTTTTGAAGAATTACTCTGTGATTCCATCAGTGTTGCAAGTTCTTACAGCCTATCATATGGACCCATGAAAGGCTTTGATTTGGGGTTTTAAGTGCCACGGAGCAAAAATGACCAGGTGTCCTTCCAACAAAAGGGAAGTCTTGAAGTTTAGGTTAGGATGTCAGGGACGGCTGTGAGGCCATTCCCAAATGGCAAAGGAGCCGTGCCAACATGGAGCTATAAAATTGGAAACTCTTCAGTTGTCTACAAGTTCAGTGATGAACGTGCCAACCAATGAGCTCTGCTAGATGTCTCTTGGAGACAAAGCCTGTGACTCAGCCACAGACAACTGCTGTAAGGGCTATGCATTTGAAGGGTAACTCTCCTGAGCTCCATTCATGTACACTTCACAACTGGAATGCTAATAATGAGTTTAGTTAGAAAGACAATTCCTATGATGTTTGTTTATTTTTATTATGTATGCCTGGTGCCCGAGAAGTCCAGAAGAACACATCAGTTCCCTGGAACTTGAGTTACAGACAGTGGTGAGCTAGCATGTGGGTGCTAGGAATTGATCCTCGGTCTTCTAGAAGAGCAGCTAGTGCTTTTAACCTCTGAGCCATCTATCTCTGCCCAAATCCCCATGATTGTTAAAAATAAAAGTACAAAGATTTTTTTATTGGCATCGCCTCTGCTTTTCCTTTAATCCTGCAGGCTCAGTGTTCTGATGGATCTCTGTCAGGTATCTAGTGAGTCAGTTATATAGGCCAACAGGCCAGACTTATTTGTCTTTCTCATCTCAAGGTGGAGAACTGAGCTAGATGAAAACAGTTCTGTGTTGGATGTAAAGGGCCCAGGTGATGGTGGAGCTGGGCCTTGGCCTTCTAATTATGTTCATCTGACACACTGCTTGCCAGGCCCAGAACACAATCCTACTTTCTCAGTTAGGTTTTTGTTGCTATGATAAAACATTCTGATCAAAAGCAACTTGGGGAGAAAAAGTTTTATTTCATCTTACAAGGCTCGGGTCACAGTTGGTATTGATGGAAGGCAGAGCAAAAATTCCAGAGGTAGGAACTGGAGTAGAAACCAAGCTGCTTCTGTGGCTTGCTCAGTTTGCTTTTTCCTTCACCCTAGGACTATTTGCCCAAGGATGGAAAACCATCCACAGTGGGCTGGGCCCTCCCACATCAAAAGTTGATCAAGAAAGTGCCTCATAGGCTTGTCTATAGGCCAGTATGATGGGAGCATTTTCTCAGATGACTCCAGTTTGTGTCAAGATGACAAAACAAACAACAACAACAAAAACATCCAATGTACTTGGACTTCTATACATACCATCTTTTTAAAAATCAGCTAATGATATGATTTAAGGAATATCTTTTTCCTATTATCTCTTTCCGGATAATTATTAGGTCAATTGCTTAGTAAATAAAAATCCCCACTACAAGGCTCCTCATGCAGGTAGATGCCTGGCTTCAGGTGCACTCATGAATTTGCCAAGAGAAACAAAATGGAAGATCCTAGAGGGAAAATCCAGACCGAAAGGACTCAGTGGTCTAAAATTGAAGCTCCGTTCCCTCTAAAAGGAGAGTGGTTTGTTAGTTATCCTTGAGGTAGCTTGTTGTGTCTAGACCCCAGGAGTAGTCTGTGGCAGAGTCAGTGATAGAGAAAGGCATATCGCTATATATGTTCACAAATAAGTGAATATTTTACAGAACATACCCCACCCAGTAAAAATAATTAAATATGGGGAAAAGCGAAACTAATCTCTTTTCAACGAAGTATAGCCTACTATGCAGTGAGCGTTTATACTTACTATTTGTGGAATGATCATCTATTGACTTCACCCTCTTTGATCTGCTTATGACAGTAATGACTCGATTATGTGATGACAGGGACAATTTCCGAAGGAATTAATGTGCTGTTTTAAAGGGTGATCAAGATCTGATGGGCCTTTAGATTAATGTACCCAAAGGAAGATACTGGATATGTGAAGGAGCCGAAAGTTAATGATTAATGGTTCCTCCCTTCTTCGAAGCTCTAGTACAAGCTCCTGGAAGACTAGATAGAGATAGGCTTCTGAAGGACATCCGCAACCCATTCATTTTAAGGATGTGAGAAACTGAGCACCCCGGTGACCTCGCATCACCTCCTCCCTCTTCCCCTCCTCCCCCTTCTCCTCCTCCGCACATAATGTTCTATAGCATGCTTCAGGAACTCTCCCCACGAGATTGTCATTAATCATCTCTCAGGAGCATTTGCTTTCCTCCTGCAACTGTGTAAGCCACAAAAACCTGTAAAGTTGTATGGGTGGAGCAGGGCTACTGGCACTGGAATTACTGCTGCTCTGATAGTCCGATCCTACTCCAAATGCCATGAGTGTTCCTGAGGAGCTAAGTTTTCTGGGGAAACAAGATGACTAATCATTTTTGTGGTTCACATGAGGGTTTTTGGTTTGGTTTGGTTTGGTTTTTTGTTTGTTTGGGTTTTTGTTTTTTGTTTGTTTTTGTTTTTTTGCTTCAATGTCCGCCTTCACTTTACCTTCATTCATTTCAGCTTCTTTCTGGTTCATATAACTCAGGTTTTCTAGCACCCTGTCACTAATGGTAGAGTTTTGTTTGTTGTTCTCATTATAAAAGTCCAGACACCTGCATATTGTTCTTCCCTTATGAAATTGAAAATATCTCTTAGGCCTGAGCAAGCCTTCTCAGGAGTGGATTAGGTGGCACTGTGTTGGTCGTTGAGAAGATAAGTCAGAGGAAGAAAGCCCACCCATCACAAGACACTGACTTTGGAAAGTTCAACAGAACTCTCAGGCCTCACATTCTTACTTGTATGTCTATTGCTCATAGATGGGTGACTCTTTCCATTGGTTACTGACGTAGCTTCATGCACAGATTCATGGAGCAAGAGGACAGGCAAGATGGTATCTTGAAGAGGAACATCTCCAGAATGATCTTAGCCTAGAGCTAGAACTAACAGTTGCTCCCAAGATTAAGGGCTAAACTTCTTGGTGTGAGCTTTGTTCCAGGCACTGACACCGTTTTAGGGCTTTCAGGAGATTTTCTCATCAAAAAAACCGAGAGCCACTCCCCTAAGTGACAGTCTGATGAGTTTTCAGAAACAGCTCTGAGCTATAAGCTATAGATTGAAGTTTATGCTGCATAGAAACTGAGGGTCTTAGGGCTAGCTCACAAGCCCCTTGCTATCTATGTCTTTACCTATAAAACAGAGATGATAATTTCTCATGAAGCTAGGGGCTTGCGTCATCTAGGGGCTCCCATGTGAGACACCCTGAGATGTCTGCAGAGTCAAGTTTGAGCCAGCCAGAACACTGCTAGGACTTAAAGTCAAAGGTGAGTTTGGCACTTTCCTATTGGTCCTGAGGGAACTGGAGCCATACTAAGCAGATAGACATTTATGTGACTTAGAGGGAAATGTAATAGTTTCGGTAATGTGAGATCCTGGTGCATTTGAAAATGTACGGTCGTAAACTGAGGTATCAGATCCTACAGCCGCACGTCTGTTCCTGTGGTAGCTGCTGATGGACGTCTACCATGGTACCTCTTACCCACATGATTTTCTAAATTCCCCCTTCCCGTCTCGCTCTGCGCTCTACAAGTCTGGTTTTTTATCAAGTTGGTCATTCAGAGTTGGCCCCAGAGTGTCTGTATTTTGCCAGGTTCTTGAAACAAGTGGGTCATTTCCAAGTTGTACACTCCAGATGTAAGGACCTGCTCAGCTATATTTAATATGTCAGGTCACTGGGAGACAAGCAGTTAGCGTATTTAAACACCACTCAGAGCCTTAACCCTTTCTCTTTTATTTGGGGAAAAAAAAGTTGCTTGTATTTACAAGTTAAGGGGATTAAACTGTCATGTCAGAAGATGAGTCAAAGCCAGCCCATCCTATCACACATAATCAGAGCAACTGTCTGAAGCAGGAGTTCTCTGACTTATCAAGGGCGTGTGATGAATGGAGACATTCAACTGTACAATGCACATCCACCACAGTCCATGTCTTCTGGGGCACATTAGGAGCTATTTACAAAGTTTCTATGTCCTCTGAGATTTTTCCCACTGACTGTGTTCTGCATAAAACCTTCAGGACTAGTGGAATCCATACCTCAGCATGTAGCTTAGCCTAGAAGTGCATTAAATGGTTATGTGCTACTCATCAGTCACTTTTAGATGTCACTACAAACGAAAATGAACTGGAAGCTACTTCGTGATTCAGTATCACAGGTTAGGGTTCCTCTTCCTGGTAAACTGGGCTCACCTTTCCCACCACACACTCCCTGTCTTCAATTCCAGATACTTATTCCCATCCTGTTGCGTGACTGCTGCTCTTCAAGAAGGAAGTAATATCTGTGTAACCTTAGAACTCCAAAGGAGGCCGGGCAGTGGTGGCACACGCCTTTAGTCCCAGCACTCACGAGGCAGAGGCAGGCAGATTTCTGAGTTCGAGGCCAGCCAGGGCTGCACAGAGAAACGCTGTCTCGAAAAACCAAAAAAAAAAAAAAAAAATAGAACTCCAAAGGAATCTTTTTGTTTTTTTCTTAATTACAGACTAAAGACGAATCCCAAGGACTAAATATGAAACATTATAAATATTAGATATCGAGTTTCATCATACAGAGAAATCTCTCACTTTGTATGTTGCTTAAAAATAAAGCTGGTCTAAAAAGATGAAAGAAAGCAGTGGGGAGTTTAAAATGAATTTTCCAGTGACTTCTGGGGGAAGAAGAGGGTCTTATTGAACTCTGAGATCTGATCATATGTGCCATGTCCGTTATGATTCATCTCATGTACAGCTTAATGGGCCTTTTGAGCCACCAATATTTGGGAGGTTTTCCAAGTTTCTAAAAGTATCTGGTTTAATGTTCCAAAGAGAAATAAATGAATCAAGAGGCTGAGAGATTGCTCAGTGATAAAGAGCACTGTGTTGTTCCAGAGGACCGGGATTAAATTCCCAGTCTTACTTAACTCCAGTCCCAGGGCATTCAAGCTCCCTCTTCTGGCCTCCATGAGCACTGCAGGCCAGTGGTTCATAGCCGTACATCTAACTAAGTGTTCATATACATAAACTAGTAAGATAAAATTTTAAATTAATACATAAAGCCTATAAAAACACTTCTCAATAGTCAAATCTAAAGAAAAAAATCTTTTGATTTTTTTCAAGACAGGGTTTCTCTGTAGCCCTGGCTGTCCTAGAACTCCCTCTGTAGACCAGGCTGGCCTCGAACTCAGAAATCCGCCTGCCTCTGTCTCTCGAGTGCTGAGATTAAAGGCGTGCGCCATCACTGCCCTGCGAGAAAAATTATATAGTTAAACACTTCTCACAGTGGAGGGACAGAGTAAGTGACCAAGTATCTCAGGTTAGCTACTAGTTTAATGAACAGAAGCAATTCATACTTTGGATTGCTGTGTTGTCGAAAAACAGTTTAGCAAAGGAAAAAAAATATGTAAACAATCTTCCCCTACAGTTTGACATTCTCTACTGAGAATGCAGTCTTCTGGAGTGGAAGGGCTCAGCCCTTGAGCTGTGTGTCAGTGGAAGAGATGACGGGTGTGGAGATGACCTGACTCTGTCCAACATCTGCTGTCTGAATCCTCTCTTAGGGTAAATATGCATGACAGCAGTTGCTAGGTAGTGGTTGCTAGATGGATTTTTTGTTTGTTTGTTTTGTTTTGTTTTATCCTGTTCTGGAATCATTGGGTATTTGTCCTACCGTGCATATTGTCTGAGTCTAAGAACAATGTCAGCTCAGATTTTGTTATCAGAAATATCAGTGACCTCTCCTGTGTTTATAAAGAACTGCTGGGTCAGCCGTTGTCACGTTTTAACAAGTGACAGAATGTCAGACACTTAACTATGAAAGTAATTGTAACTTTGGTGCAATTACTTTTGGATGGATGGAGGGAAGGAGGGATGGATGGATGGATAGATGGATGGATGGATGGATAGATTGATTGCACAATTACTTTTTGCTGCAATTACTTTTGGATATATATATATATATATATACACACACACACACACACACATACACATATACATATACATATACATATATATATCCAAAGGTCTGCACCAAAAGTACAATTACTTCCAGGTTTCAGGGTTGGGTAATGAAATTGTCTTATGGTGTGTGTGTGTGTGTGTGTGTGCGCGCGCATGCGGCACCTGTATATGTGTTTCACAGGTCTGTGTCACCTACAGGATGTTACAGAGGTTTTGCTCTCCGAATGAGTACTTCAGTATCTGACCTTTGCTGTTAGTTAAATAGTTGGTGGTTCAATAACTGAAGAAGGATTTTCTCCAACAATCCCAGTGCTGGTTTGTGATTAATACACAGGGCAATTAACCTTGTCACAAGCACCTCTGTTGTTTATGTTTATCAGTGGTGAGCAGCCAGCCATTTAAGTAGTTTTTGAAAAGTCAGTCTAATACACGTTTATTTATTTATTTATTTTAAAAAGCAATATTGAATGTATACACCTGGAGTACAAAGAACATGGTTGTTTTGACAGCCCGTGGGCTGTTCCCTTCCCGGTTTAGTGTCTACTAGCTATTCCTGGTGTCTCCTGTGGAAATTCAAAACATACTTCCTTACTCTGAATCAGGAGGCCATCGGTAGCACTTTAGCTGAGCAGGGCAAGGCAATTGGCCAACCTCCTCACTGCAGTTATGCCTCATGCTACTAAACTTGCTAGCTGACCTAGATCGTGAAATGCTGGCAGACGTGGGGTTTGCAATCCCATTGAGAAAGCAGGGAGTCAGGACCAACCAGGTATAGAGTATCCCCTGCCCATCACCCCACCTCACACCCCTGTCCTCTGTCTCATCTCCATCCGCATCCCTGCTTATCTTCTGGGTCAGAGGCTCCTCAGCAGCATGCTCTCAGCAGCAAGCCCTGCAGGCCACCAGAACCTCTCTAGGAAGAGGGCCAAGAGAATGATTCCTATCAACTGCTCCTCTGTTGGCTCAGAAGACCTGAACTTCAGCTGCAAGTGTGGATAGAGCCTTTCTTTACAAAAAGGACCAGTGATGTGTCCCAGTGAGGGACAAGCCTGCCAAGCCTACCAGAGAAGCGTGGTCACGGAACCAAAACTGCACCTTTTTTTTCCAGCTGTGTGTGTCACACTGCCTCTAGAAGTAACACAATTCACAGACGAAAGAGGTCTTGCCTTAAAGCATATTTTAGTGATGCGTCACAGCACAATGCTGTTACAAAAACCACCTGACCTGAAGTACACATGGCTAAGATGAGGCAAAGCTAGTGGCTTTTCACAGATGGTGGTCACCCCACTGGCTGAGCTGCCCCCAACAATGCTCCCCAACGGCAGCATTGTCATAGTCCAACAATGCGCCTTTGCCCATGAACACATGGGCCCAATGGCTGGCACTGACACAGTCCCTCAAAAGTGCCACTGTCCTCAGTTCTGAGGCAGCCTTATTGTTCAGAACTCAGGGAACGAGGCTTAAGTCCAAATATGAGACAATAATTTGTGCTGTATACTTGATAGCAGTATTGTGGGTCATCGTGATGTCCAAGATTCTCTGCAGTGATTTTTCCCCCCCAGGCTCCAACCCTCAACCCTGGGGATAACTATTTACCCCCAACTGAAATTCTAGCAAAATGTCTGCTGTGCATTTCCAGACAATACACACTAAGAGCAAAGAAACCATTCCCAAGCCAAAGCAGCTCTCTCACTACATTGGCTACCCTACACAGGACATCTCCCAGAGCCATGAAAACCATTGTGCTAAACAGTTAACAACTGGGGGAGGGGGTAAGTTTAATTATTAGCAATTAAAAAGTAGTGATAAATTACAGTGACTTGCAAGGGTTGGAAGATTGTTTTGGATCTGCTCTGCCTACTTGCAGTCGATCTGGCAGCAATACAGTAGAGAAGCATCTCTGGCCACATGGGTTGGGTTTGGGGTATGCCTCATGGGCTGGGTATGGTGGTGAAGATTAGGATTTAGACTTATTATTATTAAGAATAGACTTATGCAGAGAGATGTAGCCAATGTGTTTTGGAAAGTAGCACACAGGTTTCCTTGCTTTAGGCTTCGCAGAAGTCATTGCTGGCTCCTCTACTGGTATATGATAGGAGATAAACATCATAAGCACCATGTACTGTCACAGTCCTACCCATGACTACCTGCACTTTTGAACCACAAAGGTGATTTCTGCACCAAGTGTTAAACAAGTCAATTGAAAATCACATTCATGTGTTGGATTTGCAGCTTTGCGCTACAAGAGATAGGAAGAAAGTTTCCAAATGACTTATACAGTGCAGAAGATTGATTTCTGAAATGCAAGAAGTCTTGAGCCAGGATAACTGGAACATAACTTCACTCACCACCTCAGCCACATCCAGACCAGCTGTTTGGCTATCCTGGCTTGACTTTGTCCTCATAGCTGCCAAATGCCTACTGAATTATCAAACAATGCATATTAGAGAGCAGAGAAACCTTTGCCAACCGATCACATTAGCTAGAACTGGCCACATGCACTCTCCTAAGAGAAATCTCTCCTAAGGAAACTAGGAGTGCTAAAACTGGTTTATATACTCAAGATTGCGTCTAAACTATAGATAAGGTGTTTGATTTTCTTAGAAGAATAAGATACTAGGACACCCTGAACAAAGGACTCTTAGTGTGGGAGAGGAGAGTTCTTTTTTGCAAGACAGGGTTTCTCTGTGTGGCCCTGGCTGTCCTGGAACTCACTCTGTAGACCAGGCTGGCCTCGAACTCAGAAATCTGCCTGCCTCTGCCTCGTGAGTGCTGGGACTAAAGGCGTGCGCCACCACTGCCTGGCTGAGAGGAGAGTTCTTGACTCTTCCTCAGACAACCAGCCATTGGATGGCACATCTGTGTTTTTTCCAAAGCGGCAGTGTCTAAGGCGTAAAACCGTACTTTGGAAAAGTTGGAACCTTTCATATTAAAGTTGAGCCATCATCTAGGGAAGCAAGGGGGGAGGGAGTCAAGTTACGAATGAAAGTTTCCATTATTCAACTTGTCCAATGAAATCCAGACCACTGCCTCTACCTTAGGGCTGTAGACTCTAGATATGGAGCCATCCTCACCAGGAGATAATACCTGTTCGAGATTTGAAAGGGACTAAGAGCCGGCCTTGGGGTGAATACCAATAAGCTTCCAGAGGGAAGAATACTCAAAAACCCTGAGGCAGAGAACAGGACATACGCAGTGCTGGCACACTGAGCAGAACTTCAGAAGGCCAAGGTGAGCGATAAAGAAGCCTTTCAGAATCGTGTGGTTCCTGGTCAGGCATGGGGAGGGGCATCTAGATACAGAGAGCCACTGAAGGATAAATTAGATCAATAACCAAAAAATGACAATATCTATCGAAATGAGGGACACACTATCCTTAGAGACACTGCTTCCAGTCCCAATTTAGACAGTAAGCAGGAAGTCAGTTTCATTTCCTTAAGTCTCAGCAAAGTCAGTGTTTATGTATATATGGTGGACAAAGTTCATGGTCTGATTAGCCGAGTGACTTGTAACTCTCATACAAAAAAAGTGTTTCTGTATCTCCTCTTGGAAATTCCATTAACCAACCTGGTGAGGATACCACTTCGTCCCACAGTGGATCATTCACGTAGCTCTCACTGACTGCTGGAAGACTGGAATCCTATGGAGAGAAGGGAAGGCCAGCACATCTCTCCACGGGGCCAGCCATCTCTCTTTGCATAGAGACTGTAGATTCCATCCTGGGTCACACACATACAGGGTTTGCTCACAGTGGCATCCCCTTGCTCCATTTGCTAAGTGCTTTCATGTTTCCAGTTACATTATTACATCAATGTGTTCCAAAATTCTCCTGTTTCCTTATCAGGCCCTGGTTGAAAAGGGGATCTGTTTGTTTTGTGTTTGTATTGTCAGTAAGACTTCCCCTCGTTGACATTTTATGGAACATGTGTGACTATGTAGAGGCAAGCATATCAAACGAAGAACAGTGTTAGTAGTTTGTGTACACGTTGGGTGAATACTTACTTAGCTCTTCTAGAGTGAGTGGAACTCATCGTGGGGCTGGTAGTAGAACTGAGTCTAGAAGGTGCTCCGGACACAAACACAGATTATCACAAAGCAAAAAAGACGTGGCCAGGACCAGCAGCTTGGATCCTGTTGCAAGAGCCAGGGCATCTGGTCCAGATGTGGAGGGAGAGTTAGCTTAGACACTAACAGACTTTCAGGGCTGAGAGCCAGTGGGACTTGGAAAGTGACCGGATTCAGACAGAACTGAGGTAATGCCAAGGACTACAGCTATTCTGTCTCCTGTCTGTGAGATAGTTCCCAGGAGGAAATAGTTCCACTTGAGAGCCTGGTGAGGAGGACTCAGTCTTCTTTCCATGCCCTCATTGTGGAACACAGAAGAAGAGCAAACAGTCGTCAAGACAAAGTACCAAGAGTTGTGCTAGCTCCTTTACAGGGTGTTTGAAGACGCACCCAGGTAACTGGTACTAGGAATCTTCTCCCTACTATGACCAGTGGCCAACCTGCCTTCTAAGTGTGGCTGTATTAGTTATACAGCCCATCACTGGGGGAGGGAAATATGGTGAGAGGAGCCTTAGGTGGCTGGTAATGTTTCTTCACAGTTGGATGACAAAGAGGAACTATGGCCAGGCTCTATAGCTTCAGGCCACCTCCAGTGGCATGTTTTGTCTAGTCAAAGGCTTAACCTTGTAAAGGTTCCAGCACCCTCCACAACGGACCACCAACTGGGGACAAGGTGTTCAAATGAATGAGCTTATGGGGGAGGGGGTAATTCATACTCAGACCATAACCAAGGTTAATGTCAAAGGTGAAATTGGTCCCCTGACTGTTGTTTCTCTTTTCTCTTCCTTTTGGAAGTATATTCGGTGCTCTTCGAACTGGTGCTTACATGCTGTACATTTTGATGACCAAAGGCCTGAAGCAGTCAGTTTGTGACCAGAGTTTTTACAATGGACCTGTCAGCAAATTCTGGGCTTATGCATTTGTGCTCAGCAAAGCACCCGAACTAGGTGAGTGTCTGTTTCCCTTTCCACCCCCACCCCCACCCATTCAGCTTCACACGCACGGGACTTGCTAAGAATGGACAAAGAAACACACAATGTGTCTATCTGTCTGTCTTTGCTGGTTGCTGAGAAGCTAGAATGCCTGAACCTTTAAAAATTTGAGTGACTCTCTCCCACCCCTCTGCTCCCTCCTTTTAAAGTCAGTGTACATTATGTATATTGATGGAAAAAGAGTTTTCAAATGCCAATTTCCTAGCAATACTAAAAATAGGCCACTCTCGGGGATTTCTAAAATAACACATGGTCTCTTCTCTGAGGCCCATTAACAGCCGAGCTAATATTAAAATCGGGGAAAAAGACGAACGGCGTCACAGTTTCCAAGTCACGGAGATAAGCAAACGTTTATCTCTGCAGTCAAGATTGAGACTGGGAAATCAAGCTTCGCTTTGGGGGCTCATGTTCTTATTAACTGAGCTAACTATTGACTTCTGCCACTTGGTTTTATTCATCCCCGAATCTGGTCCTGGGGAAAGTGAATGTAGGCTATCTGCTAGAAATGAGTGGAAATTCTCCCTCTGCTTAGGGATTCTCTTCGCCCTTTGGTAGTCTTGAAAGTAAGGGTGGCATAGGTTTGCCGAAGCGTTGACAAGTTATGTCATGGACATGTTATGAATAGCACAGTTTTCTGGAAGTATGTCCTTATTGCCAGAGTAAGGAACCCACTGGTGAGAGTGGGCTCTGAGTGAATCTGTAAATAGCAGCCACTAGCTCACAAACTGGTGTATGTTCTTCTGGAGGAAGACAGGTCACCCTTCTATCTGGATTCCTAATATTTTCAATCCAAGATTAATAATTATGGCTTTAGTGGAATTAAATTGAATTGTGGAATTAGAAGGTACAAATGTTCTTGCTGCCTCCCCCCCCCCCCCTCCCCCCCCCCCCGCAAACATAGACGAGAGGGTATAGATCTATCAGGAGACTTCTGTCTGTTCTGACACGAATGTTTTGTAAGCTTCTCACAGTTTGTGGTCACACATCCATGTAGATACAAGTTCTCTCCAGCGTGTTGTGGAGCAGCTGAGCCATGTGTCACAATGTGATGTAAGTCTGCTGCCTGAGTAGCTGGCAGTTGGATTGATGGCTGTCTTCCTAGGTTGAAGACTAAGGAGGAGTAGCCAAAACAAAAGCTCTACCTACAAAGCTTTCCTATGAGGATCAGGATCCGAACGCAGGTCTTGCATGATCCAGACTGAATACATAAACAATGATATGTGTACACACACACATACACACACAGGTAGCACCACGAACACAACTTGAGAATAAGATGCATTGATAGAGATTCAGTCAGTCAGTGAGTTTATATAAGCACCTCCTGTTAGGATGTTAATCAACTTTACCCAGAATTTTACAATATGACAACTACAGACCAAGCCCCAGGAAATTTTGTGTGACTGTGGGTGTGTATTTGTACACATCTGTGTGTGGGAAGTAGTTATATGCATGCCATAATGTCCATCTGGAGGATGGAGGACAGCCTTGTAGGTTGAGTCCTTAGCTTTCACCATTTGAATTAAGATCTGGGGCAGTGGTGGGGCACGCCTTTAATCCCTGCGCTTGGGAGGCAGAGGCAGAGGCAGGCAGATTTCTGAGTTCAAGACCAGCCTGGTCTATAGAGTAAGTTGCAGGACAGCGAGGATTACAGTGTTTTTCTAGAGTGTACACCATTCTAGTTGGCCCCAGGCCTGTCTCTACCTCTTCCCTTAGACACTCGCTCTACGCATCAGATTTTTTATGAGTTCTGAGAATTCCAACATAGGTAGGTCCTCATATTTCTTGTTGAGGTTGTTCACCTTGACTAACTCTAACTATATATAGATACTATACTAGCAGTTCTCTACTGAGGCTAGTGTGGTGACACTTGTCCTATGGTGACATTTGTCATACAATCCCAGATCCTTCATGTAACCTCATGGGAGTTAAAATCCTTCTTCATGGAAGTATTCTAAGACTACAGTTCTTAGTTTAACAATCTAGACCAATGGCCTCCAAGTACTGTACATCTTGTGTCATGGTGGCCATGTCTCTGGAGTCAGCTGCTGAGTGTCACGGGTCTAAAAATCCAAACAGTAAATAAAAAGCACTTACAGAGTGTTTGCCTGTGTGTTTTGAAGGTTAAATGAACCCCTAGTCTTTTGCAATTTTTATGTCTTACCATTATCACTTGATAAGAAAGGTTTATTCATTAGTGGTGGCACACGCCTTTAATCCCAGCACTCGGGAGGCAGAGGCAGGCGGATTTCTGAGTTCGAGGCCAGCCTGGTCTACAGAGTGAGTTCCAGGACAGCCAGGGCTACACAGAGAAACCCTGTCTCAAAAATCCAAAAAAAAGAATTACTTTTAATTAAGTTTTGTTATCCTTAGATCCTATCTTCAAGGACTTTGTTCTAAGAATTATGAAGTCCTTTATGAATACCAAAGAGAAAGGTACACACACACACACTCACACACTCACACTCACACACACACACACACACCATATAGTACAACTATAAAACTATTTCTAGTCCCCCAAAGCACACACCTGTAGTTTTCACTAGTCTCCTCTCCCCCCCCCCCGGGGGGGGGTGTCAAGCAAACACAAT
>JADRCH010000052.1:5003749-5024915 GCA_019843965.1 Rhynchomys soricoides | reverse complement strand
CTGACTCCTCATCACTAAACTCTTAACGATGGCAATAAGGGCTATCCAGTGGAAACCATGCACTTGTTTCAATGGATTTAAAGGACTCCACTCTACTAGTCAGAGCAAAAGAGCTGGCCCTCTGCTCTTCTTGCCAAGTGGCTACCATTTGAATTCTATTAAAACCTGCTGAGATTTGCTTTTGTTAAAACTTGTAAACATCTGCTCTGAATCTAGGCCCTTGCTCTGTTGAGATGATTGTTGTTTTGAAGTGCTGACTCAGCAGCCCTTCAGCTAACCTTTCGAAGAGTGGCTCAGCCATCTGTGACAAGCCACATACACAGAGTTGGATCAACACATCTCTTGGTGGCTGTGATTGATTGCCTTGGGAGGAGAGCTGCTATTGACTTCTCCATAGGCACACAGAGATCTTGGGTATGAGAAACACCATGTCTTGTCTGCTAGCTGTCTCTTGGCTGAAAATAACTGAGCCAAGGGTTGTAGGAATCACCATAAACAGGATCATGAGTCAAAGGATAACAAAGATAAATGACAAAGCAGACACCTTCAAGAAATCAAAGCCCTTTGTTTATACTTGGCCAGCACCAATTCCAAACCAAGGCATATTTGCTCAAGAAAGATTGGCTGGCCAGTATCGAGCCCATCACAGTCTTTGGGTATCATGCACTTCTTAGTTCCTCAATAGCTTCTGCCACACCTACAAACTCCTTGATTTGGCATGACTCAGGAAAATGAAAAAACGATTCTGGACTGTTTCATCAGAAGAACTACATTTGCATCAGAAGGCAAGGCTATGCAGCTAAATGGTAATAGCAAAGTCCATGGAGTCATGGTTGGACCTTCCCCCGAACCTCAGAGTACTGTGTGTGTGTGTGTGTGTGTGTGTGTGTGTGTGTGTGTAAATAATGGGAAACCACCCTTGCTGAGGATAGTAACTTTGATATGGCTTTCAGTAGTTCAGAACCATTGAAGGGAGATCGTTATCTTCAGCTTCTACCATCCTGAACATGAGTTCTGAAAAAGACTCAGTGTAAATGTAGGTGGGTATTGTTTTCAGGATGTCATGACAGATTGTTCTCTCTTTCTTACATTCCTCCTAAAGTAATCAGGCCTCCTGAGACACTCCAGCACACAGACAAGAGAAAGCACAGAGTACTTCAGTACTGCAGGGCCTGCTTGCACTTCCACGAGGTCTTGTTAGATAAGAAGTGTGTCCTACAAGAGTGATATGATAGGATGGTATTTAAAGAGTTAGGCAGGATGAAGTGTTTATTATTTTATGGCAAGTTGCTTTTACTACAATTGGGTATTGTATCAAATTGATATTTTTAATGAATGTTAAGAAACTCATTAAAAACCGTCTTGATTAGAGAACTAAGTTAGTTTTGAAGATGAAATTCCCTAGACTCCCACCTTCATTCTACTTCTAACAAAGGTCAGCTTAGAAGTGCTGGCTGTATTGTAGTCCAGAGAGGAAAAGAAGGCACAGAGCAGTATAATAGTGGCTTAGGTATACACATGAGAGTGGCTGTCACCTTCTGTCATTTTTGTCATTATAGGCATAATAAAATTTTCAATGGAAATTTTATAATAGGCTTAGAAATGTAACCACTGGCAACTTGGCTTTCCGTTCTAAACAAATATTAAGTTATGAGGTTTAATAATTCAGCAGGGAAATAAATAATAGTTGTTGGTGAATAGTTGTGGTGATGCCACCACAGCAATCAGAACCTTGAGGCTTCCCAAGGCCCAGAATCACTTGGCCTTGTCTGTACCTAGAACTACGGGCCATCCACCAAGTATGCATTGTACTGGTTCCATTTAGCTGTCATGAAATCTTGGAGTGTTTTGTTGGGCACTTGAGTTTGCACTTCAGTCCACCTCCTGGTTGGGCTTGCTCTGAGACCAGTCACCTGTCCCCCTTCTGGTCATTTTTCCTATTATGTATGGCTGAATCTGGTTGGTAATGTCCATTTCAGATCAGAAGCTGGTACAATGTTTTATAGACTATCTTGAACAGTAGCCTGTCTTGCTTGTTCAAGATGTCTGCTCTACTCCTTAGAGCCAGCCTTGATCCTCACTCACGTAGCTTTGTTCTGTTCTTGTTTTCCAGGTGATACGATATTCATCATTCTGAGGAAGCAGAAGCTGATCTTCTTGCACTGGTACCACCACATCACTGTGCTCCTCTACTCCTGGTACTCCTACAAAGACATGGTAGCTGGGGGTGGTTGGTTCATGACTATGAACTATGGCGTGCATGCCGTCATGTACTCTTACTATGCCTTGCGGGCTGCTGGTTTCCGAGTCTCCCGGAAGTTTGCCATGTTCATCACCTTGTCCCAGATCACTCAGATGCTGATGGGCTGTGTCATTAACTACCTGGTCTTCAACTGGATGCAGCATGACAATGACCAGTGCTACTCCCACTTTCAGAACATCTTCTGGTCCTCTCTCATGTACCTCAGCTACCTTGTGCTCTTCTGCCATTTCTTCTTTGAGGCCTACATCGGCAAAATGAAGAAAGCGACGAAGGCTGAGTAGTGTCAGAACTGAGGAGGAAGACATAGCTCAGGGTCATCACGAAAAATAATAGACAAAAGAAAATGGCACAAGGAATCACATATGGTGCAGCTAAATCAAGACAAAACATATGTATGAGCAGACACTAAGCCCAAAGCAGCTTGGGAGTAAAGATTAGGTTGTAAGTTTATGATCCTTTTCTGGGTGAGGACTCGCTGAGCGCAACTCCATCTCAAAGTACTGCAGCTGAGGGACCCCTTCCCTCTGATCTGTCAACTCCGGAACACACTAGATGCCAAGGCAGCCACAGGCAAAGAGATTAGTGGACAGCAAGCAAAACACTACAGGAAGGAGGGGGCGAATCTATTCAAAGTTTTTTGTTTTGTTTTTCTCTAAGGATAAAGGAGTTTCCCCTTTTCAAACTATGTGAGCACAGACACAGACACAATCTTTTCAACATGAGACCAGAGCTGGTAGAAAAGATAAACATGGAAGAGACAGGGTTTATATCTAGGACAGCAATGCTTTTGCAAAAATCTAGGCCTTTTAAAGAAAGGTTAACTTGTAACTCCTGGACAAAAGATGTCTTAATTATTTTTACTGCAATTGAAAGTATAAAGGTAGATCTCTCCCCTTCACTGCACAGCCTTGGGCCTCTGTGTTTGCCTCAACCAGACAGAGGACAATACTTCCCTATGATACTTTATTTCTGGGAGAAAGAAAACCATGTAGTTGAAGTTTCACACTGACAATTGTTATTTCTGCTCTTCGCTGAGAATTGAAGCATCTATTATTCAGTTGCCCCAAACTTTAGGACGAAGGAGTAAATGCAGAATGAAAAGCAAGAAGCTTATTGGCTGGCTTGGAAATGGAATCTTGTTCTATCTATAACAAAACTCAGCCTATCGTCCCTGGGGCTGGAAAGGGAGGAAGGACTATGGGAAGAGACCAGAACTGAAGATTTCATCCAGTACACAGGCAGCGTGTTCGCCTCCCTCCCTGTTTGACCTCACACATAATCCTAGCTTTCTAAATGAGGCCCTGTGACACAGCCCGTGTTTTCTATATTTTTGTGACTTTCAAAAACAGATCTGCAGGGCTCTGCCTGATTTGGGGTAAACACTGTGTTTCTGCAGCCTCTGCATTTGCACCCTTAAGCAGTGCAGAGGCATGAGAAGTGCCCTCTGCTGGCTTAGTGAGAAGCTTCAACAAACACTTCATAATAAGTTGAAATAGCTGACCACAAAGGGCCTGCATAGATTAAACCCTAAGTTCTAAGTGCTGTCAAACACCTGACATATATTTGACCAAATCAGAAGAGAGAGAACCTCTATGCTTCAAGTGAGCTTCATAAATTTTTAAAGTGACTTTCACTTGGGAACTCAGAAAGTCAATGTATTAAGAGCCATATTCTTTAAGAAAGAAAGAGAGAGAGAAAGAAAGAGAAAAAAGCTAGACAATGTTATCTGTAATATTTCAGTCCTCTACAAGCCAAATAAATGTGTCGATGTTCCTAATTTTTCAAAGACGCAATTCCGTAAAGTTGTTCAGTGTGGTATAATAATATCCTAATTGGTTAAGTAGTTTAATGGTTAGGCAAACTAGCAGAAACAATTAGAGGCTACTACACTACGTAGATTATACACGCATAGCCACATACACACAGAAGTGTGAGGTACACAGAGCTGTAAAGCCCAAATCAATAATAACACAATTTTTGGCTAGCAGAAACTATCACCTATCTTCCTTTACTTGAGAGTGTACAGTAAAAGGGATTTTTTTTTCAAATTATTTTTATATTATTTTAGCTTTAATTGTGCTGTCATTCATAAAGCAGCTGCTCAGCCTTTCTGTGAGAGGTGGCATAGGTGTTTTTGTGTGGCTTGTTTTACGTGTGGAATTGGAAAAGAAAGTTGATTCCGTTCTGTGGGGATGGGATCAAGAGTGAACAAAGAATCCATGCAGCTCAAGTCATGACTGAAAGACCAGGGGAGGGAGCCAAGCAGGGGCTGGAGTCAGCTGTGGCATCCATGTTAACATTGTGTGGTGGCTGGTGGATGAGACCTGATCGGAGGGATGTATTGTTATTCAGGTAGAAGTTGACTGGAAGCCACTACGCCCAGTGGAGTCTTAGGATGTACTTGTTCCTTCAAGCTTTGTAAATGCACAGTAGTATACAATAATAAGCCTTTCCCTTGCCTTATAGAAGAAAGTGAGCAAAATAATGAAAATCAAGAGGCCACCTATCAGTTGACTCGAGTCTAATCAAAAGGCCAGCCTGAGGCTCATCTGGTTGGTTCAGTTTAATTCAGATATTTATCATAGAATACAGGTTACAATATGGAAATCTCATAAGCATAAACTTTAAAAAGACTAAGCTATGCTTCCAAAGCACTTTAATCTCAATGTTCGCTTCATGCTCTCTTCACTTGTAAAATACTTAGACTCTTCATTCGCAGGATGAATATATAAGTTTCAAAACCAGCTAAACTATAGCTACAGGCAATTCCAGTGTTCATCATGGGAAGAAAAAGCCACATGTTTTTTTAAAAAACAGAATTCTGATATAGGCTCAGCACACAGTTTTTAACATATCAGCTTAGCTGCTCTAAGATATGAGGCTGGACCACTGGCCTATGACACATCTGAAACCTGCCAGAGAATTGACTGCCACATAGATAATACTGCTGTCGGTGAACATTCCGGGCAAGCAAGTTTTTTTGTAGCTGCCCCACTATGCTGCAATAGATTATCTTTCTATTGAAGATTTCTCACTGCATTCCAATCCCAGTGTGGTGAAAACTTAATTCCTGGATTGAATGAACACAAATCCGAGATTTCATATAAACGTAGTTGCATTCACTAGGTCTGAGCATCAACTCAAATGTGTTGAGTTTGCAATGAAATTCTAGTGAGAATCACTCCATTCACATAGTAGGAGATTTTATCTGGACCGTCTAGTGTCACTTGTGAGAAAATAACAGCTATCATTATAATTTATTTATTGTATTTATATCCAGTGCCAGGCCAAAGTATTGATTTCAAATCCCAGCTTATTTCAAGCAGTGTCCCCCCTGCTTTCTACTCCTGCACTATAGAAAGTGGAGACTGGAGGAGAAATACTTTATAAGATGAGACCAATTGATCCACTGACCAATGTAGCTCAGGCAGAAGCTTCATGTGGGAGGAACATCTCCAGGAGCCTAGGAAAACACTTCCAGAGAAGATAACCACAGATTATTTGTTGTTTTTTGTTTATTTGTTTGTTTGTTTTATGTCTTCATGGTAAGATAAACCTGTCACAGAGTTACAAAGCATCATTACACTGGAGTAGAATGATCCAGAAGTCTGGCTATATTCCCAGGCTGCTCAGTTACCTGGGAGTGTCTGGTTACTATCTTGTTCTGATAGGACGAGCTCAGGAACTGCCAGATACAGACACCAAGTCAGCCCCAGCACATTCTGAGAGCCTTTTCCAGGCATAGGTAATGGGTCCTTGACTATTGGATTGCCTGAGTGTCAAGTCAGTTCCCAGGAGAATGGAGACAGAGTAGACTCCACCAAGCTTTGAGCTGCATTGGCAGGCTTGGTGTCTAGACACATTTCCTTGTGGAAGTGTCAATGCTGGAGAGCGACAGTTGTGAGAAGATCATGTTGACAGCCCAAAGCTATCTAATCTTCAAATGCATCTTTTTCCAGTCTTTGTTTTGATAATAAATACTTTGCTATCAGTGTGGGACAACTGTAGAGTCTGTGGTCATGTGATCTACAGCTTAACATAATTCTTTCCCTGCCATCAGATATTGATTTAGGTGAGAATTCACAACATGTCATATGTCACTTCTGCATATTGAAGTGGCATCTAATAAAGCAAGGGCATCCTGTTTCATCTGAACACAAAGTATGAAGCCCTGCATCCTAGTTAGTTATTTAGCCACCGTCCTCTACCTGATAGAGACACAGAACAGATGTTGGTGCCTGTACAGAATTCTCAGTGCTTGTTTTGACAGACCGTGCTTAGAAACACGTGTGAGCCATAAAGCAGGAACCACAGATGAAAGGGACAGTTAATGTCTACCTACTACGGGCATCATAGAAAACCCGAAAGCCTGTTGTGTGATCCAGTATTGACCCCATCCTCAGATACTTTGACAGGATTCTCAGAGCGGTGGGTACCCACGCTTCCGTTTTCCCACAAACACTTCCTAGAGTTGTTCTGGTGGGTGCAGAGCCTAGAGTGTTCTGAGTGGGTGGGTGGGGGAGTCTTGGAAACTGTACTTTGATTGCAGGTCAGACAAAGCCAAATCCAGATATTTCTGTGTCACTCACCAGTTTTCCACACCCACCCACAAAATAATTGCATTATTGTCAAGTTCTCTGGGAGTACCTAGCTGATTGGTCCTAGAGAGAAGGATGCAACCAGGTTTGCAGTCCAGTTAGGTCACTTAAGAAAGAGCCTAACTCATTAACATCTATACAGTATTATTTCTCCAATGCTTGGTGGCACTTACGACTTTTCTGCTTGACAAAGATGAAGGTGTCACCTGGTGGTGCCTCCTACTAGTGTGAATGTGTTTCATTTAAGTGTGGGCCTGAGCATGATAGGGCTGGGCTTTGCTCACTGCTACTCTGAAAATGACTGGCGTTCTGCTTCTTAGGCCCTAAACCCATATTCAGAGGGAAAATTCACTATCAAGCCTCACAGCGAATCACAGCAGTGTTGAAATTCTTATTTTCAAGTGCTTATCTCACAACATTGAAAAATATTTTTGGTGTATTAAGATTTAAAATAAAGTCATCATAACTTTTGATTTAAAATTGCCTCTAGTTTTTGTTGGTTTTCGTCTCTGGTCTGGAGCAGTCCAAAGAGGACAGCTAGGACACTGTAGGCCAACCAGAATAATCTGTAAAGTCATTCCTGTATCCATGTGCTGCTAGGATACATGAATGGCTTAGATTGCTCTTGCTATCTCTGGTAACCTATCAATGACACACAAGGACTATGAACATGTGGATGTCAATTCCACAAGATGCCTAAATCCTCCAGAATGATTTATAGCATCTTACAGATGACATGGTTCTGCACCTTTTGGCTCTTCATGAAGTCTTATTGAGACAGATGAAATAGACTCCTGGTTAAAACCACTGTAGGGGAGATGGGAATGGAGATAGAGTCCCATTAGACATTACAATTTTGCTGTAGCCATTCATTAGACATGAGGTTGAATATAAATGAATAAAAAAACCAGTACACGGCACTGAACTTAGTAATGTTGTAAGACAAAGCATTTCAGGGCAAAATACATTGGAGAAAATGTTTAGAATGGGCAGCGTGTCCTTTGTCACACCTCAGTGGGCAGTCCAGATGAGGCACCCTTTGACCCTAAGATACTCTAAACATTTGAAGTCTGGGTGCTCTACCCACTGTTGGCATGCACTGTTTGCTGTTCAGTGGTTTATGTCATTCTTGGTTCTTTGGAACCTTGCTGGGAGGCACTGATGTTTTAAAACCCAAGAGCCTGATGTTTGTGGAGATTTTCCACAGCTGGATGATGCTGTTCACCTTATCTCTGAATGTATCATTAAGAACTTTTAAATTTCTGTTATCACCTGTTTAATGTACTTAATTCAGGGTTGATGGGGGATAAATGCATACTTTACAAAAGTATTTTTATTAATATCAAAAAAGGAAGATAACCAAATATGAACTTCTTATAGTTTCTGTTCTTGTGTGTCTTAAGAAACAAGTTTCAGAAATGAATACACCAAGCAAAAAAAGTATATCCAAGGTTACCCTACTGCTGCCTAGCTATCGGTAGTGCCATGACTTTGACACTAAGAAATAACATCGAGCTTCCTACAAAAATAATATGAGAGATCACCACACCGGTGTTACCATTGTGTGGCACTGGAGTGGGCTCGGGTTTTGTTTCAGAACTTTAATTTGGTATCTCAAGCCAGTGGTCACAGTGGACATCCTACATCAATGATCAGATCAGTTAAAATAACCAAAACGGCTCTAGTGGCCTGCTGTGCCTGGTATCTCCCAGGCTTCACAGATCTGTACTGAGGCTTTGGATGATTTCTGTAAGAGACTGACACTCAATTGGCAGACACAGCTAAACACCGGCGTGTGTGAATGGGTGCATGTTTGCATTCCATAGAACACAGAATTAATTGCCAACTTTCCTTCTCAGTCTGTATTTCCTGTTTGGACTGACTTGACTGTAAGCCCCTGCTGCTGCTTCCCACCGGAGGACCAGCCAGTCACAGACTACAATCTCCACAACTACCTGAACAAACCTTCCTTCTTTCTAAGCTGATCAGCCCAGTTATCAATCATAACAAAACGCTGGTTGCTATAGCCCTTTTACGTCTTTAAATTGCCTTTAGTTGGAGGTGGATACCTCTAGGATTCTATTTATTTATTGTTATGTATTTACAGAGTCTGGGATTTTATGGAAGAGACCGTGTGACCCACTACGAAGTCGCAGGGTTAAATCCATGTGGCAGCCTCCTCCTGACTCAGGCCTGCCTCTCACACTGGGATTCTGTCTTCTCTGCTATCTTCAGCCTCCCTGGGTGGAAACCCTGGGTAGTGATCTGGGGTTTCACACACAGCTTCCTTTCTTACTGACTACACTAATTCCTTTCATACTACAGGGGAAACTACTCCCACCCACCCCCATCCCTGAATGCGCAGGGTGCTGCTTTGCCATGTTTTATTCATGAAAATTCCAGTGGGTGTTTGAGGCAGCCAATACCTCTGTGAGGAGGAAGAAAATGTTGCCTGCATCCTCTGTGGCTCATAGTTACACATGAATTGCTCTAAAATATCAGAGAATTTTTGTAAAATGAGCATTTGGTCTCTCCAGGAGAGAAGCAATTATAATTTCCACTGAGTTTTCAAATAATAAAATCAATAGAACATAAATAAATTGACTTTTCATACTGATTTAAGGAACCCTACCAACTCATCTGGTCATTGTATGTAACCTGACTGGGAGCCACTAGCCTCTGAGGGACGGCTCCCCCCTCCCATTGTGGCCCCACAGATCACCCTAACATCTGCCAATCTCTTGCCTCTAACACTAGAACTCACCAGAAGGGAAGAAAGCTAGCTGTCTGGAAGTCAATCAAGTATCCTCCTCCAGTCTTTATTAAACCAGTTATTGCATTTTTTTCTCCTGGCCCTGGAAATCTTTCTACAGAGCCAGGTTCCCAGCCAGCAGTTTCTTCTCTCATCAGTCACCTCTGCCTTAGCTCTGCAGTGAGATAAGATGGTCTGTGAGAAAGCTCCTCCTTCCACCAAGGAGCCAAACGGGTCAGGAAGACAGCAGATTGAGTGGGGGTCTCTGTTCCACTCATGGGCTGGTCAAAGGTTTTCCTGGGTAGAGCTCACGGGCCTAGTTTCTTCTTCTCTGTGTAAATTAATGTCCTCAACCCCATGGTGAGTGGACTGCTGGAATCATTATATCAGCTCTCTACACCTGTCCAAATGGACCTGAGACCCATATGGACTCCTTTGCTCAAGACCCCAGTTTTCCTCCTCGGGTTACCTTTATCATAGGTACAGACATTTCTGAGATTGACTGACGTCACCCAGACCATCAGCTGAATGAAGGACACACACACACACACACACACACAGTCTGTAACACTCACAGGCTCCAGGAATTAAGGCATGGATTGAAGTGTAGCTCAATGGGAGGCAATGTTTGAAGCCCACCAGATATAAGACCAACTAGAACTTGATCCTCCGAGTGTTATTTATCCAAACTGAAGCTTGAAAGAAGCAATAATTTCTCCCCAAGGACCAGGCCACCATTCCTCCTCAAAACAGGAGATTCTAGTCTACCAGTGTCAGTAGGAAGCATGCCTCACCCCCACCCCCATCCTGTCCCCACCTCTCTGCTGTAATTCTTGGGAAAACACAATGTAGAGGCTAAAGAGATGGCTCAGCAGTTAAGGGCAAGCGCTGCTCTTCTAACTGACCTGAATTTGATTGCCAGCACCAGAATCAGGTGACTTATACCGTCCTGTAAGTCCAGCTCCAAAGGAATCTGTCTCTGGCATTCATGTGTCCCTGCACTCACATGCACATAGATGGCAAGCGCATTCACGCGCTCACGCACACACATCATAGAGTGAAAACATACTTAGTCCTATACAAGTCCAACCTTTGCAGTGGGGATTGGCTTTTTGAATTAAAAGCGCAAGCACAATAGCTTAGGCTGTATTTATTCCTGGCTCACAGCCATCACATGCGACTCCATTCCCTGGCTAGAGCATGCACGTGAGTAGACGTCCCTCATCCGTGTTCTTCCACTTCATGAACCTTGTCAACTGCCGGAAACAGGATTGATTGTCTGTTCCGGCGTGTCCATTTTACTCCAGATTTCTAGAGACTGGTGGAGAACTAAAAATTTGCTAGAAGAATAATATGTGGTTATTAATGTAATTCATGCCACAGTAGGGCTCCAGCTTCTTCACGCCCAAGCATAGGGAGGAGCAGAAGCCTCGTGGTTCCCATCGTAAGCATCCATCTGTTCATTCTTTGTGTATGTGTAGTTCGGGTGGAAGCTGAGGGTCATGGCCACTTCCTCACCAGTCAGCCACCCTATTTTTTGAAATGAGATGTCTCACAGATACCTTGAGCTTGCTGTGACCAGAAAGCCCCAGGGATCTACTCCACCTAGCTTATTTTATGTGGATGCTGGGGATCCAACGAATGTCCCCAGGCTTGCATGGAGAATGTTTCCCTAACTTAGCCATCTCCCCAGCCCCGCAATGTTCACTTCTAGACAGCAGAGCTGTGTTTTAGACCTCTGCATATGAGCATTCTCTTATCCCACTGGGAACGTTGCCATTTCCTGTGCTGCAGTGTCTGGGATTAACAACCATCCTCTTTCGGGCTTGAGAGCATAGGTCTGGAGATGGGGATAGGTATTGGACCATTCTGGGCCTTGGTTTTTCATTTAAGCAAAGGATGGTTCTGACTGGGTAGAGGACTGATGTAGAGTATGTATAGAGCCTTTAGCTCAGTTGTTGATACCTGGAGTTGCTGGCTGGATGAGTGAATGCCAGTCAGCATCATTGCATCCACTGTTGTTTCTTCTCTTCTCCAGCTGTTACAGTATCATTGCATCCACTGTTGTTTCTTCTCCAGCTGTTACAGTATCATTGCATCCACTGTTGTTTCTTCTCTTCTCCAGCTGTTACAAATTGCCCCAATAATACTCTGAATATCCATCAATCAAGTTTCCTACCCATTCTTTGTTCAAAATATGAACAATAATCAAAACTTAGAGAATCAGATGTAGGTGTCAATAAACAAATGTGTTTCAATAATTATGCCATATTTCAATTTGGGTGGTATAATGTTCGGTTTGACATTCTTGTTTCCATTTGGTTTTGTACATTCATTCAGACCTTTGAGGGGGGAACAAAGGCTTCCTCTGAATGTCCACTACTGACTGATATCTTTCTAACTTGCCCTAAGATGTTCATTTTGTTTGTTTGTTTTGACTATAGGCTCTAACAATACTGTGAGAAAAAAAGAATTCTTAAGGCACTAGAGAGTTTCTGTATTTTCTGTAGCTTAAATGTAGCTTAAACTTCTGGGTAACACAATTTATAATTAGCAGGCTATTGTACAAATTTAAACACCCAAATTTAAAGTGGGATGGCTTTCCATCAACGTTAGTGTGCTTTTGACGGGCAAGTTGTCAAGAACGGGCATCTTATCAGTGCCTGGAGGTCAAGAGGCTCTATTGCTGAGAGTTGAAGGCCAGACTCTACAATACCTAATGAGCAACTTGGACTTCATAGCGAGGTCTTCTCCCAAACAGACAAAAACCTAGGGGAACAAAAGAAAGAAAAGAGAGAGAGAACATCTGTATCCTACACAGGGTTTCTTCTGTAAGAAACTTGACCTCAGGAGCATAGCCAACTCCCTAAAGATTATTATTTTCAAAACATCCCAGCCAGGATTTCTCCTATAAAATGCTAAGTTAACTAAACATGCACCTGTCCTTCGAGCCTGTGACTGCATATTATTCATTTAGAAGTATGACCTGACACACACTACTCGCTAAGCTTCTGTTTTTAAGTATCTGTAAGGAAACCATGGGCCGAACGCTGTCCCTACTGTCAGCTGAGGAATCGAGTTTACCTCTGTCCACACAGAGTCAGCGAGCTGTTTATGGGGCTTTGGTTAAGCAGTTTGTGTTAACTGTGGGCATTATATAAAGCTCATCTCTGTTAGACATACATTTCCTCTAAGACCTCTGTGCACTTCCCACTTCTGCATTATTTTACCATTAGATTACAGTGACTGCATTTCAATTATAAAAGCTGCCCCTGGGCAATGAGTCAGTGGAGTTGAGGCTTCATTAGCGTCCAGCCTGCAGAACACAGACTAATATTCAACGCCAACAGAATTTTGCTTCTCTCTTTTTTCCTTCATTACATAAAGTTTACTTGTCGAGAAAACCACATCTTACATCCAAAAATTATGAAATGGCTCACAGTCAAAGCTACCTGTGTATTTTAGAGAGCAATGTGACATAGTTACCGCATTTTGAAATGCTCCTGGTAGTCTGATCAGTAATTGTATTGGCCACCAATCAAACCTTTTATCAGGAGAGTTTGGGGAGACAAAGGGGTAGAGAGAGGCCAGAGCAGTGCACTTCGCGGACATACTCCAATGCCTAATTTTTCTACCAGACTTATTTTGAAGCAAACCTCAGTAGGGTCTATCATGAAATATCCCATACAAGTCCATAATTGACCTGGAGAGATGGCTAAAGCCACGTCCTAACAAACCTTACATCCTGACTTCGGTCCCCAGGACAGGCACATCGTGGAAGGAGAAAACTCTCAGAAGTTGTCCTCTGCTCTCCACACGTGCTGTGGAACAAGCACACAAACACACACACAGAAACATACACAGAAACACACACAGACACACACACAGACACACACACAGACACACACACAGAGACACACAAAAACACAGACACACACAAAAGAAACAAAATTTTAAAATGAAGCCTATGGTTATCCCCAAGAGGCCTGCCTGTCTCTTTGCTTGAGACAGAGTCTCCTCCCTTTGTAGCCCCAGCTGGCCTTGAACTTGTGATCCTCTTGCCTCTGCCTCCTCAGCACTGGGGTGGCAGGTGAGCAGCACTACATTCAGCTTCAAGACATTGCAGAGACATTTCCTCTTTTTTTTCATTTGCAGAGATTTTCCAGGACTAGCCTGTTCCTAGGAGAGCTCCCTGTTCTGAGTTTTCTGTTAGCTCATGGCATCTTTTAGCTTTTTCTTCTGTTCCCTGACGTTGCCTATTAGTGAGAACTGGTTGGGATACACGCGTAGGGATTTCATAAGAACGCTAGAGGTGGTTCTCAGGCGTCTGGGCTGCTTCTACCGGGAGGCACACTGTGTGTCTGGGTGCCCATCCTGGGAACAATTCTCTCCTCATAAGCTTGCCTTCGCTACCTTGCCTTTGCCATGTGTCATTTCTTCCTGCTGTCCTCCCTACTGTCTGAGTGCCGTTTCGATGAGTTTCCTCAATCATTTATTTCTTAAAAGATGAAACACAAGTTTAGTGCTGTTGTGCCATTTTTCCCATATGTATCAACTAGACTTCTTTTGTGTTAAAACAAAAGAAAGAAAGAAAGAAAGAAAGAAAGAAAGAAAGAAAGAAAGAAAGCATTCCCTACCTTTGAGTAGTGGTTCTCGACCTTCCAAATGCAGTAAGACTTAATCTTTAATACAGTTCCTCAATTACTTTGTTGTTACTTCATAACTGTCATTTTGACAGTTATGAATCATAATGTAGGATATCAGACCCAGAGGGGCCAAGGGTCCACTTTCTGAAGGCAGTCTGAACTGCATTTATACAGACAGGATGGGCAAGGCTCTGATTCTTTGCTTAACCAGTTTCCAGATTTGATACACAGCTACCATAAATGCTCATGAGTCCTGAATTTTTTTCTTCGACTCTCTCATTATCTTTGCGAAAACCTTGATTTTTCTATATTCAACACATTTGACCCAACTGGAGTCCTTGCCAGCTCTTGACTTCTCAGATTCTCCCATCTGTGAGCATGGCTTCCACAGTTTCTTGTCATGTCCTCAGTAGCCTGGAACAACTTCTGTTTTTCTTCTAGCCTAGCGGGATGTTCTGTGCTTTGCAAGCCCAAGCCCAGAGTCAGCCACTTCCCCAGAGATGCAAAGCTTCCTTCAGTGGCAAAGCATGGATATTTCCTACAACTCTAAATTACTCATGTTTTTGACACCATCTGAGTTGAACTACTTTGTCAGGTTGAAAACAGAGACTTAAGACCCTATGTGTATCTGCGTGCAGAAATCATTTCAGTCAACAGCTGCACCAGGAACAGACAGTAAGATTACCAGAGAGCTTTGCATACTCCCTCCCCTTCTGCAATATCTCCATTCAATTCCTACAAGACCATTTTGTCCCCAGTTAACACACTGAGATGACTTGAAGAGCAGAAATTTAATTGTACAATCAGGTGCAGGTAAACCTCAAGGCGCCAAACGTGTTCTTTCACCATTACAAAAGCAGGTCAGGCTTCAGAGAAATTTCACAAAGCCCACCACACAGCATCCTACAAATGATAATGACAGTTGCTTAATTATGTTTCCATTAAATAATTTAAAAGAAGTGTTTTGATCATAATTTTAATATTTTATTCTACATAAAGCTGAAAGAACAATAAGAGGCATAGTGTCTCAGCAAGGGCAAACATTGATTTATTCAGTCAATAAATATTTATGGGCCTGGAAATCTAAGGCACCCATACTTGGTTCTTATAGATGTGAGCTTTAAAATTTCTAAACTAGGCATTTTGGAGCTGGAGAAATGGCTCAGCAGTTAAGAGCTCTCCGTTGTGCGATCATGAAGACCAGGGTTTGGATCCTAGATCCTATGTAATAAGTTATCGTGTGCATTACCTGTAAATGCCTTTAACCATAGCTCCAAGATATCTATCTATCTATCTCTCTCTCTCTCTCTCTCTCTCTCTCTCTCTCACACACACACACACACACACACACACACACACACACACACACAGAGGCGAGCACACACACACACCTCCTCCCACCTCAACACACATACAAATGTTTACAGATACATAGACACACAATTTTTTTACAAGTCAAATAAAAAGGAATTAAAGTTTTATTTTTATTTATTTTTTCTTATAATGGAGGGGGTTTTTTTTTTGATACTTTATTTACATTTCAAATGTTTCTCCCTTTCCAAATTTCCCCCTTTGGAACCTCCCTATTCCCTCCCAATTTAAAGTCTTCTTTCTTTCTTTCTTTCTTGGGTTTTTTTTTTTTTTTTTTTGGTTTTTTGAGACAGGGTTTCTCTGTGTAGCCCTGGCTGTCCTAGAACTCACTCTGTAGACCAGGCTGGCCTCGAACTCAGAAATCCGCCTGCCTCTGTCTCCCAAGTGCTGGGATTAAAGACGTGCGCCACCACTGCCCAGCTAACATTTTAAATAAATAAAATACCGTGTGTACTCAGGCTGGACATGATGTGAATATCTGTAATGGGATATAAAGGGGTATAATGTGAAGAGAAAGGGTCAGGAGTTTAACGTCAGCTTCATCTATAGGAGTTTGAGGCAAGGGTGGGCTACATGAAACTCTCAAAAAAGGGGACTTAAATCAATTACAACCAGGCTGTCTCCATACTGTCAAGGATGCAATGGTAGTTTCCTGATAGACACCGGCAGGACTTGCCTGATTTCTCCAGCTGACAAAGCCCCAAAGTTCTTGGTCGTTTGTAAGTGACAGCCCATTCCTTGCCTTCCACTGTGGTATGGGCTCTGCTTTCAGGTCATAAATCTACTTTATGTTCCTTTGGCTGCCAGCCTGTCGTTGTCACTGCCCCACAGCCCCGGCCACATCACTGTCCCACATGTCCTGTGGCCGTGATTGAGCCAGCTGTTTTTCTCCATGGCTGAAGGCCCTGGAGACTTCCAGAAGGGAGGTTCCCATTTGGCTTTGCCTCCTTGTCAGTGAACACCTTGTTACCAGAGCAGTGACTCGTTGCTGCCTGCCGCTTTTTCAAGTGTCCCTGTTGGCCCACTTCTTCACGTTAAAAGGCATGTGTGGCTTTACAGGACTCTGTTCTGGTCAGTTTGAGTCCGGTGTCTCCTTTAAACCCCTCTCAGACCATTTTCTGTGTTCCCAGCCAAGTCCCTCACCTCCAAATGTCCCATTGCTCATCTCCGGATTACCTGAGAGGGGAATAATGACCCCGTCCGTCCGTTCTCCCAGCTGGGGCACAGCTGTCTTTATTAATCCCCACAGGCAGACACTTGAGGTCAAACTCAGCCAACTTTCTTATTCGTACATCATACTTTGGTCCTGTTCAGCCGGCACAGATTGAAACAAAATCAAGCAGAGACTTTAGGAACATTACTGGGGACTCAGAAACAGCCAGCCCCACATTGACTTTTACCCAAAGGCAAGCTGTGAAACAGAGCGGACAGGTTCTATCAGAAACGAATTTAGTTCTTCCTGTAACTTTGCCTACAAATTCTTTCTGTATTTACTCATACCCTGGAACCTGCATAGCAAATAGACAAGCAGGGTGTGCTCCAGGCTCAAAATTTCTAGATCAGTCACCAATAAGCTGTGTGATATGTAGTCAAGCTGGTGTAGTTCTTGCTGTCCTGATTTACTTACCAGTCAGATGTGGATGGTAATAGCATCTTACTCATAAATAAGGATCTTCCTTGAATGTGAATGTCATGCCCAACTACTGCTCTTGAGCAGAATCCAAGAACCCTTTGGCATATCCCCCGCCCTCTTCATTACCCCCCTTTAGATGACCAGGAAGGAGCCCCTACGTAGCTCACTCCTCACAGAGCGCTTGGAGGGACGGTTAAATCTCCAATGCAAGAGACCATAACTTCTAAATATCTCTCAAGCATGTTCTTCAAATTGATACCTATCCAGTTGCAAATCAGTCAAACCTAGGCTGGCCATCCTTCTTCTCTTGAGAGCTACTCAACCCAACATTCTTTTGGCAAGAAAAGCACTCACACCTTTCGGGGGTTGTTTTGTTTTGTTTTGTTTTGTTTTGTTGTTCCTTTCCTGAAAGACCACAGTTCTTTGTGGTCTTAGAAATACATATGCATGCTGAAATGTATGAGTCGTTCCCTTTCAACAAGATGCTATAGCTCACTGCCCGGAGGCCACAGGCTTGGGTCTCTGTGGCTTCCATTTAACAATATTTGTAATTGGTAGCTTGAACAAAAGCCAAGTGCTTCCTGCACCCATGTTTGCTGCAACAGTTATAATATTTTCTAAGAAAAATTTATAAATGGGTCTCACTAAATGCAAGATTTCTCCAAATTCCTTCACGTATACTGAAGTGTGGAAGAGAATCAGATCTTCCAAAAGAACACACACACAGCCTTTCCTCCTATGAGAACTACCTGGAGCAGTCCAAGCCTATAAAAATATGCCTGAGGCTTATTTTCTTGTAAATTATAATTAAGTTCACATCTATAGTTCAATAGATCACTCTGGAGATTTCCCAGAAGCTTTCACGGGGAGAAAATAGATGATAAGATTAAATGACTGCAGCAAAATAGACTTTTCTACAGCAGGCTTTAATTAATTCCAGTTCCTATAGTAAAGCACGCATTTGTGAATATATGATATGGAGTCATACCTGCTTGGCTGCTTAGAAGCAATATATGGTGGATTCATCCATCCACTTGGCAACCCTTGCCCTGGGTTACAGCAAACTACATAAGTAAAGTTGTGTTGCTTAAGAAACCAGCGTGTGAAGAGCCTTTTGGAAAGGGAGACAAGAACACGGCTATGAGTCTTGGATTAGCATCCATTTAATGAAGTTTGCTAGCGTCCGTCCTTCTTCACAGGCTTTTGCATGTAGATGCAGTTTTACATTACAGAAAGAATAACTTTACCCCTGTGCTGTGCAGTGGGCTGGGGTACAAGTGTCTATCTGCATGCCTGTGGATGTCTTCCTTGATCATGTTTTCCTTTTGAGGCAGAGTCTTCCCTAAACTGGGAGCTCACCAGTCCCAGCTAGTCTAACAGCCAGCTTACTCCAGGCATCTACTGTCTTTAGGCCCAATGTGCTGGGCTGTCACACTGGGTGGTTTCTATGTGGGTGCTGGGGATTTGAATTCTGGTCCTCATTGGTAAGTTCAGCCCACCTGACAGCCACTGACTACAACCATTATTGTTATCATCACTGAGATTATCAGGGCAGTCTAGACTTTTGTGACCTGAGAAATTTTCCTTTATTTCTTTTTTATTAATTAATTATTCAATTTATTTATATCCCAGGTGTTGCCCCTCCCAACAGGATTAGGCGCACCCTCTCCCACTGAGGCCAGACAAGGCAGTCCTCTACTATATATGTGCCAGGGGTCTCAGAGCAAGCAGCCCATGTATGGTCTTTGGTTGGTGGCTCAGTCTCTGGGGGCTCCCAGGGGTCCTGTTAGTTGACTGTTGAGTTGCCATCCTCTTCATTTCCTTCAATCCTTCCCCTAACTTTTCTAGGAAATTTCCTTCTTAACAGTGGCTGGGAAACATGCAATTTCTTCTACAGTCTTTATTCGGAGGCTGGGGAGATGGCTTGGCAGAGAAAGCTCTGAGTCCAATAGAACTCACACTGGTCTCCAATTACACTAGGATGCCTTTCCCATTCAAGGCAGCATTCCTTCAGCTCTTCCGAGGAGGCAGCTGCCCCTCCTCTATTCTTCCTCCGATACCCCACTCTGCATCAAGACCTTCAGGTCTCCACGTTTTCTAGCTCCTCCTCCTCCTCCTCCTTCTTCTCCTCTTCCTCCTCTTCCTCCTCCTCCTCTTCCTCCTCTTTCTCCTCTTCCTCTTCTTCCTCCTCTTCCTCCTCCTCCTCTTCCTCCTTCTCCTTCTGCTCTCAGCCTTCACTTCAAGTCTTCAGAGCAGTCTTCATAGGGTCCAGTACCTCAAGCTGTGACTCATCTCAGCAGCTATAACCAGCACAGAGTCATGACTGTCTCCCCAGATGGACTAGAACCCTACAAGGAGATACTTTTACAGCAGTCCTTTGTACCACCTCTGTAACATAAGTGGACACCGCTTTGGTTTTTCAATTTCTTTACTTAATTTGGAGTGCACAGCTATAGAGGCTACAAGCAAGAGAGAGATGGAGGTTGGGAGTGAAGAGGTGAAGCCTTAGGGGCAGCAGTTCTCAATCTGTGGGTCATGGCCCCTTCAGGGTCACATATCAGAAATCCTGCATGTTGGGATATCCGACATTATGATTCATAACAGTAGCAAAATCACAGTTATGGGGTAGCAGTGAAATAATTTTATGGTTGGAGTCGCCACAGCATGAGGAAATATGTTAAAAGGTTGTGGCAGCAGGACACTTGAGAACCGGTGCTTACTGGTAGGGACAGGTAAACACATGCACTATGACAGTAGAGAAGGAAACTGTAGGATAAGACAGGTTTAAACAGGAATAGGAGTAGAGGAGTCTGGGAGGAATGAGATGGGGGCAGGGTAAAGATGTGGTGTGAGAAGGCTCAAGGAAACTTACTACTTTATAAGCCAAATAAGTATAGAATTGCTTTTTAATTGAATGGAAATACTCTACACATGTGGATAATGTTGCCCCCAGAAGTCATAGTGTTGGTATGGAGATGCCTTCCCATAACGTGTTGGCCACGGAGACTTGAGAGACTCCCCAAACAATACTTGCTGTAGCTAGATCTCTTGGTTGCCTGCCAGAACTCAATGGTAAAACCCTATTGCTGAAGACTTTGCTTACGGAGCCCAGAGAAATCAACCTAGAACTGAGCTGGAAGCTACCTACTTGTGAGCTAGCATTCATAGAGCTGAGAGGTACTGTGTAGGCTACTGAGGGAGAAAAATCACAGTGGCCTAATATGCCCATGGACTACACATGTGTAACTTCATGGAAAGGAAGAGTCAGTTTGACTCCTGGCTTCAGAGGGATCACTCACCAAGGAGAGGAAGACTCCATGACAACTTGGTTCATGATGATGTAAGCATATGGTGAAGGCTTTTCACACGACACACCAGGAAGCAGGAAGCAGTGTCCACCCCCCACTGACCTTCCTCCTCCAGCTGGGCCATGCTTCCAAAGTTTCCTTCCCAACTAGCACTCCATCTAGGAACAAGCATTCAAAGCACCAGCCTGTCAGAGGCACTTTGCATTTAAAGTTTAACAGCCAGGGCATTATGGTTGGCCATCACAGGGTAATATGGCTACCTTTTCTGCTTGTCTACCCACCTGTATCTTCTCTCTGTCCCCAATTCCACTGTGCCTGCTTGTTCCTTAGCAGCACTCTGTTGCTTTACTGTTCATTTGGGTTCCGGGGTGTCTGCCTTAGTAGAGTTAGAAGTATTGCTATCAAGAAGGATCCCTTGGGTCCCTGCTTAGCAGTGTTTAAGGAAACAGCTTTAACTCCCCAGTGATTGACCCCAGCCCACCTTCCAGGAACCCCCCACTCATCATTCAAAAGCATGCACAATCCTTCGAGCCTCAACTTGCTCATTAGGAGTAATTGCTCTTTGAGGCACATGAAATGTTCACAGGAATAAGTG
>JADRCH010000052.1:4975425-5003739 GCA_019843965.1 Rhynchomys soricoides | reverse complement strand
GGAATAAGTGGGATTATCCAGCTTTGCAATGGGAAGGCACACTTATTGATTCTGTGATTAGGAAGTCTCTAAATATAGATGTGGTGATCTTGGGCTTCATTCTAGCACAGCCGGTTGATCACAGGCACCTTTTCCAGATGGCCCACAGGACTGAAGTCAGATGGCTCCACTATGCTGACAGGAGTCTTAGTCCTCCAGGCAAAGGTGTGATATCTTCATGAAAGGCCATATCAAGGAGGATTGAGACCCGGAAGCAGAGTTTCCGTATCTCAGTAGCAACAATTAAGAGGGCACAGAGAAGGGACGACAGCAGATCTCTGATCTCTCTAGCCTATTTGCCAAAAAATACGGGGGGGGGGGGGTGCCTTGCAATCATCTGGCTGAGCTGAAACTAAGCCACTGATTACCACATCTGTATTTGCAGTGCCAGGGCAACAGCTGGGAAACAGTCCTGCTTCAATCGCTCCCACAGCCCAGCCAGGTCCATCTCACCATAGGATCCAGTTCCCATAATGCCTCTCAACAAACCGACTGGCATTGTCTCTCTCCAAAACCATCTTCTTCTCTGTTGAACTCTTTAAACATCCTGGTTCTGGCGGTGTCTACTACAGCCAATAAAGGCCATCTCCAGAAGTTGCAGCAGAGAGAAACATTCACAGAAACCCCTTTCCAAGCCCGACATGGCCTGGTGGGGACAGAGTGACATGGATCCTGCAACTGGGACAGGGCCCTGCTGTGAGCCTCCAGGAGTGTTGATGGCTGCTGTGGGCATAAGGCTTGTTTGAGTTGAAGGTGTGGCTAATGTCTCCAAAAAATAGTAAATTCTGGGACCTTTAGGACAGCCCTTAAGGCTATGGGAAAGAGCAAGAGCTCTAAATACATGAGCTCAAATATCTATCTAATTTCTCAACTATACAAAACATAAGGATGTAATATGAATTCTGAGGTGCCTGACCCTGAAGGGACAAAGGCAGCTGCACTCAGAACCCGCTAGTCAGAAAGATACAAAGACAGTCGTATTCCCGAATTCAAGGTCAGCCTAGGACAGAGGGAGGTTAGGCCCAGGTGTGGTAAAAATGGTAATTTCAGGGCAGGGTCCTACCTAACTAGTTTATCATCTGTGCTTAACTAGAGCAGACATTCTCTGAATTGTTTTGCAATGCTAAGAAAAAATGTGTGCTTACTGTCTATCTCCTAAGAATCAGAGGGCTGGGGGTCTTGATTTGCTGACTCATAGGGTACTCAAAAGGAAACCAGGAGTAAACGATTGGATTGATATGTAAAAATAAAAGACACTACCTGTGCTCTGCCGGAGATGAGATAGCCAGAGAACTATTTTAGGATAAAAAGAGAACTGCTCCTAGAACAGACAGGCTTACAGACACACATGCACACAGACACAGAGACAAACACACTCACAAGCAAGCAGAACATGGACAGAAGCTTTTCTTAGAATAGCAAGCAAGCATAATATAGACAGAGAAATCTCCAGAGAGAAAGCAGACAAACATAGAGAGAAGCAGACTGGAAAAGCTGTATCAAGCAGCACACAGGTCATCAGCTTGAATCCATGATTTGACTTTGAACTGTTCCTTTTGCCGCTCCCAGAAACCCCGTTCTTAGAAGGGGTTCTTGGCAACCCCTGTCTTTGTTTGCTTTCTGTTGCTGTAAGGAACACTATGACTGTTCCTGCCTTCTTGCTCCAGCTCTGTCCTCTCACCCCTTCCCCCCTCCCCAATCCCTTCCCCCTCTCTCTCCATGTGCTCTACTTCTCTACACTCTCTCTCTCTGCCTCTACTACCCTCTCAACTCCCCTCCCTATGCCCTAAATAAACTCTATACTAGAAAGAAAGAAAGAAAAGAAAGAAAGAAAGAAAGAAAGACAACGACCAAAAGCAACTTGAGGAGGAAAGGATTTATATCTCCTTACACATGTAGGTAACAGTCCATTGTATCGAAGCCCAGGCAGGAACTGGAGCAGAGGTCTTATGTAGCCCAGGCTCACCTGCCTATTGTGGTACTACCCAGAGTAGGCTGAGCCCTCCAACATTAAGAAAATGCTCCATAGACATTCTCATTGTCTGAGAGAGCAATTCATCAGCTGAGGTTCCCTCTTCTGCAATGACTTGAATTTATGTCAGATTAAAGTACTTATCAGGAGTGGCAGCTATAAATGACAGGGACCAAACTTATACTTGTTTAAGGGAGGTTGCTGGAGGTAAATATGTGTCCAGAATCAAGAAATTCAGATCAATACAGCTAGCTGGACCAGGTAGCAAATGAGGTCAGTAGAGATCTTTTTCCTCTCTGTGTCTCCAACTCTGCAATTCTCTCCAAGGGATTAAATCTCAGTTGGGTTCTCTCAGGAGACAGAAGCAGAATCATTCTGCCTTATCAGCTTTAGCAGCTGAAGCAAGAGAGAGCCGTTGCTTCTCAATAGCACCAGCAGAAATCCCAAGATTAAGCATTAGCAGTCTGGCTGAGATTGACTGCCTATCTCCAAACCGATACACGTGAACAGAAGGATGGCAACTGTAAACTGGCCAGGCTGGGTTGCAGAGCCAAGAAACAGGGTCAACCCTGAAGTGAGAGTTGGCTTGTGCTAAAGTCAAAAAGAAAAACAACTTACTATGCTGCAAGAGTGGGGAGCGAGTGAACCCCAACACAATGGAATCTGCCAGTCTCTGCTTTGGTGCGTGTGTTTTGAATGAAAGAGACCTCCATAGTCTCATAGGGAGAGGCACTACTAGGAGGTGTGGTCTTGTAGGAGTAGGTGTGGCCTTGTTGGAAGAAGTGTGTCACTGGGGTTGGTGGGTTTCAAATGCTCAGGCCAGGCCCAGTGTCACTCTCTCTTCCTGCTTGCTGCTGATTGGATGTAGAACTCTCAGCTCCTCCAGCACCATGTCTCCTTGTGTGGTGCCATGTTTCCTGCTATGACAATAATAAACTAAATCTCTGCACTATAAGCAAGCCCCAGTTAAATGATTCCCTTTATAAGAGTTGTCATGGTTGTGGTGTCTCTTCACAGCAATGGAAACCATAACTAACACTGAGAGAAAGATCAGAAGAGCGGACAGGTGGGGGCAGGGGGTAAGAGAGTGGCAAAGGAGCTTCCTGAGTTGATGATAATAGTCTACACTTTAATAGGAGTTTAGGTTGTATGGGGGATCTATCCATTTTATCAACACAGGTTTTATGCTGAAAGAAACAAATTGAAGCAAGCACTGGACTCTCTTATTAAGGATCTACAACTGAAATATTTGGCAGAAATATACCACTATCTCCAACTTAACATGAAATACATTGAAAACTAAGATAATTGATAACTGAATCAAAGGATTAGCAGAGATTAGAGAGGTAACAAATCATATAATAAAATGTTGATGGTGAGCCGGGCAGTGGTGGCGCACGCCTTTAATCCCAGCACTTGGGAGGCAGAGGCAGGTGGATTTCTGAGTTCAAGGGCAGCCTGGTCTACAGAGTGAGTTCCAGGACAGCCAGGACTACACAGAGAAACCCTGTCTCGAAAAAAACAAAAACAAAACAAAACAGAACAAAAAAGTTGATGGTGAACTCTTAAGTGCTTTTATGGCTGTTCATGGTAAAATTTTTTATACTTAGCTGCAATTTGAAAACCTTCATGGAAAAATATTGAATAAAAAAAAGCATCTGATTATTAAAATAAGCTGTTCGTGCCCATATGTGATGGTGAGTTTTAAATGTCAACTTGCCACAACATAGAATAATCATCTAGAAAGAGAGCATCGATTGAGTAACTGTTTTTGTCTGGTTGGTCTGTGGGCATATCTATAGAAGATTGTCTTGATTGTTCATTGATGTATAAGGACCTAGTTCACTGTGTGTGTCATTGATCTCCACGTGGGGATTCCAAACTATAGAAGAAAGTTGGTTGAGCATGCTGCTACCTGCCACCCAGAAAGCAGTGTCCCTAAGGACCCTGTCATGCTTCTTTGGCTATGACGTGAGGTCTGTGGCTAGAGCTGATGCTGTATGGAATAGCATACAGACCTGCCTTCAGATTTCTGTCCTGGTGTCCCTCAATGTTAGAATGTGGCTTGGAGTTATAAGACAAATGATCTTCTCTTCCCCTGTGGCCAGAGTCATTTATCATCACAAGCAAGGGGCTCATACTTCTAATCCCAGCAAGCAGGAAACTGAGGTGTGAGGATGCTGAGGTTGAGGCCAGTCTGCTGTACACAATGGGATACTGTTTTAAACAAACAGAAAGCAAGTGTACACCCCAGCTGTACACTAGCATGGACTCACCACCCACAAGCACTGCCTTAGCAGGAACATTGTCTTCTTGTTGTCTAGACTTGCAAGAGAATCTGATCCAATGCTTTCAGTCTGTAAAACTAAAAGGAAGATTTATAGTTTAGGGTCACATCTATCTCTCAGCTCTTCATGTCAAAAAGTACACTTTGCTTCTAACTCTTCTAAAGTGTTCTTCTAAAGTCTTCCGAAGCAAAGGAAGAGGGGGCTGGGACTTGTGAATGAGCTAGCTGCTTCAGAAAAGAGAGTCAGGAGTCTCAGTCACACACTGATATGTCTCCAACTTATAGGCCTGGTAGAAAAGCATCAGCGCTGATCATGCCGGAAGTCCTGTGGGCACTTCTGTGTAGAACATCTCCAAGGATACCAATCAAGACCAACAAAAATGGCTCGACTAGGGTTTGCAGTATTTTCATCTAATGATAAGTCAAATCAATAGTCATTTAGACCAAAATATTTTTTCTGACAAATCAGTGGCTGCCATTCACAAAATTTAAACAATCCATAATGAGAACAGACAGAAATCTAAAAACAGCAAAGCAAGCAATAGAAAACCGAATTAGAATAGGAGACTTGGGACATAGACCAAATAAACAAAACGGAAAAAGAAATTAGCAGTAGCAATTACTATCTTGGCCAAGAGAACAAAATGTCCTAAAGACAAGCACTCAGCAGTCAGAAGACTGAATAGCGATCCACATTAATGGAATCTGTGGGAGAAAAGGAAAACTGGCTCACGGCTGTCTATTTACTATGGCATCAAAGTCTTCAGTGCCTGAGAATGCAGAAATCTTTCTAATCGGGCAGATAGAATGCCTGTTTATTAGAATGCTACATTGAATGCATGTGCCCTTCTATAAACTACAGCATTAAAATTATTAAAGTGATATTAGAAAACACAGGTCAGGGAGATGGCTCCGTAGGTAAGAGTACTTACTGTGGAAGCAGAAGGTCCTGAGTTCAAGTCCCCAGAACTCGTGTAAAAAGCCAAGTGTGGTCACATAAACCTATATAACCCAGTGCTGCTGTGGGAGAGGAAGGAGACAGTAGGAATGTGGGTGTTTGTGAGTGTTGGGGGTTGGGGAGATCCCCAGGACTTGCTGTTCAGCAGCCTAGCTCCAGTTTAGTGAAAGACTCTGTCTCAAAGAAATAAGGTGGTCCATGTTACCTCCAAGGGCCATGTCTGGGTCCATGGCCCTGAAGCAGTGGGGATCTGTGTCAATGTCCGTGGCCCATGTTACCACCAAAAGCCATGTGGACATCCCTATTCTGGGCTGCTGTCTGGGGCCACATTGATATTCAAGGGTTATGCAAAGCTGGTCCTGCCCCTCCTCTGGGTAGTGCAGGAGAGCTGGCCCTAATGGTGTAAGAAGCCAGAGAGTTGTTCCCAAGCCTTTCCTGCTGTAAAGGTGGAGGACAGGGGCCCAACCTGCAGCACTTGGGAGATTGGGCCCTAAACCACACTTGGGCAGTGCTAGGAACTTGGCCCTGATGCTATGAACACAGGAGAGCTGGCCCTGCCCCTCTCCTGGGCAAAGCAGGAGAGTTGGCCCTGGTTGTGTGAGCACAGAAGAGCTGGCAAGCTGAGCAACTCAGCTACCACCCAGGCCAAGATCCAGGGTTCTGAGCTCACCCACCCCAACTGGCATCTCCAGTTATGCCTCTCTTCATGTGGGTGGGCGAGCTCAGAGCCCTGGGTCTTGGCCTGGGTGATAGCTGAGTTGGTCATGGAGCATGTGAAGGGACCAGTCCTGCAGAACCAAAGCTACAGTATCTCTATAACAGGGCAAGAAAAAGCTATATGAGATGAGTCCCAGTGAGGATGCTGTACTGATAGTGAAGCAGAAGTCAGAGGCCTCAAAACAGACCCATGGCTTATTGCAATGAACATTTGCAAGTAAAGCTGTTTGCACAAAAGGGTGTACTGTGTGATACACTACAGCTTTCATGAAGAGATGGGTTTCGTTTGTTTTTTTTTTCTTTTGGGGGAAGCTTGCAAGGGTGGAAGATGGATATGAGGGGACAGGGAGATGAGTTGGGTTGTGGTTCATAATGTGAAATTCACGAAGAATCAATGAAAAGCGAAAAAAGAAATGGCAGTCATAGAAAATGAAAAATTATCAAGCTAATGTGAAGACTAGGGAAATATCTTTATGCCTTTAAAGTTGCCTCCCAAGGAAACAGAGCAAATCTCTGTGGTTACTCCAAAGATGAATTACAGAGAGCTAAAAAGAAGAAGAGGGGAAAGTACAGAGAGGCATTGCCAAGAAAATTAAGAATATCATTGGGTTTTGTTACGTATCACCGGTGAAACTGAAAAGCCCTTGTGATACCGCGTGATGAATAGACTCACCACAAGCATGGCACGGATCCCATGTAGTTCAGCCCTCCAGATGCTCGTGGTTCCCGAGGACATTTCTGCTTCTTCATGGGCTCTGAAAACTGAGTCCTAAAGTGATCCTATGTGAGCATCGTTTTGGCCCGATGAGTCTCTGGGAGTACTCTGATTTTCTTTGCTTCCAGATTCCTATCAGTTGCAGTTCTGATTCTTAACTGACAAAGTGAGGATGTGGAAACAGGCTACGTTTCTGATTAAATGAATGTACCAGAACTCTGAATTATGTAAGACCTCTTGCAAACCTCAGATGGCTCATTCGATTTCCTAGGACTCAAAAGTCAATGCACAATAGGCCCTACTCCAAAGATCCAAGGCTGAAATAAATTATGATGGGATTTCTTCTAAGTCCCACAAGCTAGAAACATTTCTTTATTTTCCCCAAGACACTCACCAAAGGACGTTCTCACAGTCCAGTCTCATCCATCCCTGTCATCTCCTCTGTGTTGCTCACTCCTTCAAGTGTCTCATCCTTAAAGACTGCCCATGTACTTGAAAGTAAAGGACCACTGGTGCCAGTTGGAAAGAGAAGGCATTGAGATGGGGAAGTGAAGTTTGAATGCTGCCATCCATCCCAGGGCCCCCATACTGAGGATGCAGGCATCCTACCTGGGATGCACAGGGCAGCAGAGAGAGAGAGGAGGCTTTAGTTCTGAATGATAACGTGCTCTTGTAGATGTCAGTCCCCATTGGGATATCAGACTCACAGACCTCAACAATGGTTGTCCTAGCCTACCCAGAGGAAGTGAATAGAAAGAGACAATTTGGCCAGCTGCAAATTTCACGTAAATAAAAGCCAGGTTGCATTGACTATAGGGTCTCACATAAATACTTTTAAAAATGCAGTATTTGGGAGGCTGGAGAGATGGCTCAGTGATTAAGAGGTCCTGAGTTCAGTTCCCAGCAACCACATGGTGGCTCACAACCATCTGTAGTGGAATCCGATGCCCTTTTCTGATGTGTCTGAAGACAGCTACAGTGTACTCATATAAATAAAAATAAATCTTTTAAAAAATGCAATATGTGAGAGAGTATGTGTTCTCACTGTCTCTCTGAGATGGCAGAAGCACAGAATATAAACTATGAAAACATGTTTCAAGCAGGTAAATTTATATTGTACTGGGCTCACCTGTGCATTAGAAACATACTAAATATGTTCACATGTAGACACGGCTTAACATGAGTTAAGAGAAGAGAGCCAGCAGTGCGGTTAAATCACAGAGTTCTCTGTCAAATCTGGCCTAACAGGCCATTTCTACACAGATGAACTAGGAGTTTTAGTGAATCCTATTGGATGCATGTTTTGGTATTTCTGCTACCTGGTATACTCATGACTCTGGAGGAAAGAGCCAATCAAGGTGGCCCAGCTTGTATGACTCATATCTGTTCCCCTGCCAGAATCTAATTGTTCAAAATAAACATGTGATTCATGGTGAGCAGAACTAGACCAAGAAGATAAAATTCCCTTTCCTAAGAACTGGGAATCGTAGAGTTTAAGAAATTTGAACAGTTACACCTACTTAAAGTGTGATCTGGGGACTGGCAGCATCTGTGACAGCTGGGGACTTAGTGAAAATGTTGATCCAGTCTCCTGGACCCACTGGGCCAGTATCTGAAATGATCCCTAGGTGATTTTGTAGGCACTGAGGTTAAATCTGGAGGATGAGTACAGTGGGAGGGGACATTTTCAATGACAGGTTGTACTCTGTTATTTTCAAGGTACACTAAACACTGGCAAGCCGAGGTTAAAAAGACATTAAGTTCATGGAATTTGTCCAAGAGCTGAGGACATCAGAGCAAAATTGAAGATACTATCAGAGTCAGGAAGTCCTCAGAGAAGAGGCTGGAGGAACCGGTCCAGTGCCACAGGCTCCCACCCCCCCTCATGTCCACAGGTTCCTCCCCTAAGCCCACAGGCCCCTTCCCCTTGTCCACAGGCTCCTCCTCCATGTCCACAGGCTCCTCCCCCATGTCCACAGGCTCCTCCAGATTTTGAGGTACCATGTCTGGAACCAGGCGAAGCTATTTTAGATATCCTATAACCCTGGAGATCAGAGCTCTGCTAGCTCTCATGGTTGCATTGACTCTTTGTCAGGGAAAGCTTCCTAACGATCACAGCTGCTTTGCAGCTGGTTTTAAAACACCACACTCTGGTAATCAGTTTTCTCCAACGTCAGCACTCCAGGATGGACCCAGTACCCAGCAGTAGTTGGACAACACAAATGGACGCCATTCTTTTTCTGTGCTTTTTGTTTTGTTATTTATTTGTCTTATTGTTTGTTGTTGTTTGGTTGGGGTTTTTGTTGGTTTTGTTTTTCATTTTTGAAGGTTTTATTTTTGCTTTTGTTTTTTTTAGAGAGATATATAGAAAGATGAACGTGATGCTAGGTAGGGAGGGAGGATCTGGGAAGGGTTGGGGAGGGTTTAGAATTGATCAAAATATAGCTGGAAATTTTTTAATGAAAAAATAAATCAATTTAGATTTTTAAAAAACCCACATTTCCTGCAACTGCTATAAGTTAAAAGGGGAAACACAAGGATTCTTAAAGGGCGTATGGGATGAATTCTAGGGGACCAAACTAGATGGCTTTTGGTACAGGCTACGCTTTTCACCAATTGCACCGATTTCAAGGTCAAGATCTTGCCGATTCTCTCTTCTGATCATGAGTAATTGCCGAAGACCACATTTCCGCATTCACCTTATTTTTCTGAGAGCTATGCCAAGTTTTATGACAGTTTTCTGATCAAGAAAAATGGCAACACCTTTATGAAAATAAAATGCCTTGTGGGCGCCACAAGACACGTTAGAAGAAACTTATGCTTTGGGATGAAGGGAAAACAAGGCAGTCCTCAGGGATCTAATTTGGCAGAGGCTGCTAAGCTGTAATACTGGAGTACCTTGAAGCCACGTGGTTAAGACTTCTCCTTCCTATCCTTTGTGCTTTTGATTATTTTTAAATTCTTAATTTCTTAGAAAATTGCCTCTGTCCATTGTGTTATGAATGTAAGCAGTATAAACAGCATTTGTTATCATTTCCGGCTAGGAACAAACAGATGTACTTCTGTTCATATGTACTGCTTCACAGTGTTAATCCCACCAGTCAAGAAGGAGACCATTAACACAATTTTTGAGCCAAATTTGAAGCAAACTTTAATTAAATACTGTCCAGGATGACGGACTTTGGCCAGGTCCATTCTCGAGTTCCCAGAAAAATGGCGATGGTCACATTCTGCAGATGTTTATAAAGGCAAACCCACCCGTATTTCCCATCAGATCCAATCAGGGGCAAGCGTATCCCTGACGTATTTCCTGCCTATGTACCGCCCACCTCCACGCTAGGCGGTCCAGTGCAGTTGGCCAAACAAATTTGTTTAGGGAGAAACCTGTGGCTTGTTATCTTAAATGAACAATAGCCTCGAGCATTTCAGGAAGTATCATCTGTCCTTGGGCAGGGGGCTTACAGGTTAAAGGCATTTTTGGACTTAAACAGTAATTAAAACTTAAAACACTACTTTGGCTCTCACAGTAGTGAACACAAACCAGCCTACAGCATTTGAAAATCAGCATTAAAACCGAAATGACGGTTGCAGGGGAGGGGGTTGTCCAGCAGAGAAGGAGAGCGAGTCAAAGCGGAAGAGGAAGGGTGTGCGTGTTCCCTCTCCGCCGCCTTCTATATCTTTCTTTCCTAATTTTCTTGTGCGATTCCCAGGGCCCTATTTGAATGCTGCCCCGCTGTCTCCTGAGCCCTTCCTGGTTCCTCTTCCTCAGACCTCCCATGGTCTCACTGGCTTTTTTTATCCCGGTGTGTAACAGAAGCGGTGAAGGGTGTGGTGAAACCTATTTCATCCCTGGCTCAGTACAGACTCTGCTAACTGCAGGGGAAATTCCTGTTTAGAGAAGCTTGTTATAATCCAGCCTTGTGTGCTCCATGGCTGGGGGCATCACTGGCTCAGCAAACCCTGGCCCTGGAGAATGCCAGCAATGTGAGCAATTCTGCTTGGGAGTCCCAATGTGCTCAGTAGAATTCAAGGACAATGTCCTTTGTGTTCCTTTTGAAATTGAAAAAAGAAAAATAGAGAAGACAGTAAACATCGATTTTTCTCTACAGAGAAATAACATCACCACATGTCTACCTTCTGAGGCCTCAGAAGGCCGAGTCCCTGTCATATAGGTATCCTGTCTTACTGTAAAACTACCTATCAATGACCCTTTTTCATTATAATTTTACCATTGACACCTGCATCCATAAACGTGTGTGTGTGTGTGTGTGTGATATCCATCATTATTATGCTTGAGACCAGGATGTCCATTGACCTGGAACTGGCCAAGTGGGCTTTGTGTAGAATACATTGCATGAAAACACTGTATTTGGACCATATCCGGACCCCCCCCTTAACTCCTTCCACATATACTTTCGCCTCCCTACCCTCCCACCCCCTGCAACTCCCCACCCCCTGCACCTCCCCATCCCCTGCACCTCCCCACCCCCTGCACCTCCCCACCCCCACCCCCACCCCTGTCTCATGTTCTCTCCCCTCTTTCTGTGGTTGGCTGCATAAAACCTATACAAGATCAAGTTAAAGTTCTAACATGGAGTTCCAGGAAGGGGTTCACGAACCCTCACCCCTGAAAGGCTTCTGGAGAAGAAAGAGTCAGTTTTAGTTTCTTTAAGGGTATGGCTCCTGGTAGGTCAACACGCTTTGCAACCATAAGTATATGCATGGAGAGCATAAACTGAAATCAATGGGGCATTATATTATTCAAAAAGGACATGTAGGGCTTGTTAAACCTGAGTTCCGGGGATCAAACTCAAGTCTTCATGCTTGCAAAGCAAGTACTTTACTGAATGAGTTATCTCCTCACTCACATAATGTATCATTTAAATTTCTTTGCTTACAAAATTTATATGAGGGGCCTGGAGAGATGGCTCAATACTTACGAGAATTTGCTGCTCTTCTAGATAACCCAAGTTTGATTCCCAGCATCCACATAATGCCTCACAACTGCCTATAACTTCAGCCTCAGGGGATCCAGTTCTCTCTTTTCAAGCCTGCAGGCACTAGGCATACATGTGGTGTACAGATAAACATGCAGATGAAACACATAAACAATTTAACTAAAAATATAGATGTAGAATTTGCTTCATACCTTTTTCCCCAGTTAACCCATGTAATGGCTTGAATGGGAATGCCCCCCAATAGGCTCATATAGTTTAGTACCTGGCTTTAGTTGGTGAAACTCTTTGGGAAGGACTAGGAGGTGTGGTCTTGTTGGAGGAGGTGTGTGTCGCTTGGGAAAGCTTTGACGTTTCAGATGCCTATACCATTCCCAGTCTGTTTTCTCTGCGTTGGGGTTGCTGTCTCAGGATGGGAACTGTCAGCTCGTGCCCCAGCACCATGCCTGCCTGATGCCATGCTCCTCACCATGATGGTCATGAACCCTCTTTGAAACCGTGAGCTCCCACACTAAATGCTTTCTTTCATAAGCTGCCTGGGTCATGGTGTTTTATCACAGCAATAGAAAAATATCTAAGACAACCAAAGCAAACACCCCTCTTCATTTTTCCAGCTATAATTTACTATTTTAACCATTCTTACAGTACTCCATAATAACACTACATCACAATTTTACACACGTGACTGCAGGTATTTGTGTGGTTTTCAGTCTTTTGCCATTAAGAACTCTCTCTTTAACACCCTGAGAAATATAAGCTGAGTGAATTTCTCCTCCAATACATCTAAGATTAGAATTTCCAAACTGCAGACTCTCAGTGTTTAGCTGCACTAAATCATGCCAAAATGATTGTAGCAATTAACACTCCGATTAGCAGTGTGTGAAAGCATCGATCATTCCATATTCTTGATGAAACTTGGATTTGTGTCACTAAAATTTCTGCCAGTGGCTGGCTGTGAAATAGCATCTTTTTTGTGGCTCTTCTTTTGCACTGACTACTGGCATGACTGATTCCCTCCCTCTCCCTCTCCCTCTCCCTCTCCCTCTCCCTCTCCCTCTCCCTCTCCCTCTCCCTCTCCCTCTCCCTCTCCCTCTCCCTCTCCCTCTCCCCCTCCCCCTCCCCCTCCCCCTCCCTCCCTCTCCCTCTGCCTCTCCCTCTCCCTCTCACTCTCTCCCTACCTCTCCCTCTCCCTCCCCCTCTCCCTCTGTATGTGTGTGATTTGTGTCTCTTCTTCCACCTATTTTTCTATCCCATTGTTTCTTCTTGACTATATGTAGTACTTACATATTTTAGATGCGTATCCTCTGGTGTTGGTCAATCATATTGAAATTTCACTTAAAAGCTTGCATCTTATATTTTCCATCCTTGTGGCATTCCTGTGATGAACAGTTACTAATTTTAATGACATGTTGCCCTATTGCTCTTCTGAGTCTTGATTTAAAAACCATTCCTTGAGCCAAGTATGATGGCACATGCCCAAAATCGCAGCACTCAGGAGGCAGAGGCAAGAAGATCACAAATTTAGGCTAACCTGTCCTATATAGCAAGTTCTAGGCCAGCCAGGGCTACACAATAAGACTGTCAAAAACAAATCAAATAAACAACAGCAACAAAACCATAGCGTCAAACTGCTGTCTAAATGCTTCTATTCATGGACCAATGCTGCTTTCTTCCTTCCTGCTTCATGATTGGTCAAGGTGTAGAGAATAAATAACTGTGGGGTGCTTAGTAAAAAACAGGGACAGAGTCTACCGCCTGGAAAGCTTAGGAAACATCCAGAAGAGGGGTATAAAGATTTTAAGAGCCAGAGGTTGGGGAGAAACAATGAGTCAGTGTCCTCTAGACGTGGAATGGCCATTGCCCTCAAAAACTCAGCACAGAGGTAGTTACCTGCACAATAGCTCCCTCCCCCACTGAGAGACTGTGCACAGACATAGGGATAGGTGTCATTTTCTTCAGAGGTGTAGCAACTGAGAAGTTGCCCCTCTCCAGTAGAATAATCATGCTCATGAAAGCAAACATAAATTCAGGGAATTACAAAAAAAAAAAAAAAAAAAAAAAAGGACATCCAAGGTTACTAAAATGTACTACAATAAACTCTCCTCAACAGTTTATGATTTTTGCCTTTAAAACGTAAGTTTCCACTCTACCTTAGATGGGTGTGTGTGTACAATAGAAGACAGGAATGTCTCTCCTTTGGTTTCTGATTGGATAACCAATCTTCTTGGGGGTATTTAGTAACTAAGAGTCCTTCCCTCCCCACTCACTCCCTTCATTGATCTAGGGGCTGAGCTTTCTACTGATCTATTTCTTCTGAAGCAATACCATACTTAGTTACTTCTGCTCTATAAGAATCTCTGGCATCTGATAAATAAAACCTTCCTATTTAGTTCTTTCTCACACACACAACAATTCACATTTTTATGCCATTCTGCATGTATTTACAATTTCCCACACATCAACCCTTTGTTTGTTTTTTGCTATACTTTCACTATTCTGTCTGGAATGAACTTCTAGCTAAACATTTCTCTCCAATATTTGATTAGTGAATGTGGTGGTTTGAATGATTGTCTCAGGGAGTGGCACTGTTTGGAGGTGAAGCCTTGTAGGTGTGTCACTGTGGGGGGTGGGCTTTGAAGCTCCTCCTAGTGCAGAAGAGTTAAGACTTCACCTAGCAGCCTTCAGATGAAGATGTAGAACTCTCAGTTCCTCCTGCACCAGGCCTGCCTGGATGCTGCCATGCTCCTGCCTTGATGATAATGGACTGAACCTCTGCACCTGTAAGCCAGCCCCAATTAAATGTTGTCCTTATAAGAATTGCCTTGGTCATGGGGTCTCTTCACAGCAATGCAAACCCTAACTAAGACAATGAAGGGGTTCTTATTTCCAATTCTTCCATTTTTTCTGGATAGTCTTTACCTAGCCTTTCCTTCTGAGCTATACTTCGCTGAATATGGAGTTCAATGTTGTAAATATGCTGCTCTATTTTCAATTTTTCATTCTTGTTGTATTGTAGAGGTGAGAGCAAGCACACACATGTGCCACAGCACGTATGTGGTGGGCAGAGAACAATTTTTGGGAGCCAGTTCAGTCTTACCATCTGGGTCCTGGGGATCTAGCTCTGGTGGTCCACCTTGGCAGCAGAGGTAGGGAAAAGACACTGTAAAACAGATTTTACCAGCTGAGCCAGCATGACTGGTGAGATTTGTGGACTCTGGCTTACTACTTTGAATTATTTTGTACTGGTTTTTTTTTTTTTTTTGCAGACAAGTATATCATTGGAAAATGATTTTATTTTTAATCTTTATGTATTTTAAACATCTGGTCTTACCACTTTAGAATATTACTGTGCTGTCAGAATACTATTTAAGACACTCAACACAATGTTTGAATAGAAATCACAATGGAGAGAAGAGGGAACAAAAAGACGAGGGTGTCTGCTGTGAGAAGGTGCCTTTTGTATATGACAGGGAAAGCATACCCCTGAAATCTCAACTATGTGGCTGCCTAACCAAGACCTGAGTGATAGCCAGTTGGCATGTCAGCAGGAATAGGGAAATCTCACAAGTTCCCACCTCTGGATGAACACTACAGGAAACTAATGGCTGCTGAGACAGAGAGAACCAGAAAGTGATGCGCCTCCTCACTGGCTATTCAATCCCAGTGGTCCATCCTACAAATAAATACATAAGAGCAACACCCAATGCTAAATGGACTCAGCAGGTTGTATTTCTATATTTATTATGCGTGTGTAACAGTGATAATTAAAGAAAAAGCGGCTAAGTATTTATGAGAGATGGGAGGCACAGGAAGGGTCGAAAGGAAGGGAAGTAGAAAACTAATAAATGTAAATACAGTACATATATATGAAATTCACATAATAAATGAATGGCGCATCTCTGTCTTGGTACTGCTCTGGGGGGAATGCCTTCAGCATTCCAGTATTAGGTCAAATGTTTGCTTAGGTTTTAGGTGATTTCCTTCATCTCATTAGAGAAATTCATTTTTCCTATTTTACTAAGAAATTTTGTCATGAAGCATGGTGAATGTCTAGGAACATACTTTATGCCTGTACCATGGTTTCTTTTGTGTTGTAATTGAATAATTTACGTGTTACTTTGAAATATTCACCCATGTTTCAGTTATTACATAACGGACATTTGGTCATGAGATGCTTTTAAAACTAACTCACTGTCCGATACATCACTAATCGTTGGCGCCGACCTTTGTAATTGAGTTTGGTTTTTAATCACTCTTTTCTGTTCTGCCCTAGTCCACTGAAGAAATAAAGGTTAAAACAAGGTGAAGAGTACTTCCCCTTTTCTCTTGCACGATATAAGATACCTGCATCCTGAATATCTGGTTGCATATGCTTGTTGTCTCAGCCAGGGTTCACACAGGAAGCAAATCACAGGATATTATTCAATAGGTACTTTATACTAGAAATGAAATCCTGTATAACTGCAGGGGGCATGAGAAAAGTCAGGTCTAAGGGGAGAGCATAATCATCTATCAGTACTTGTGAGGCACGGGAAACATGGGCAACTAAGAGCTGTGGGAAAACCATGGGGCCAGCTCCCACCCACGGTGGTAGCATGCAGTGGAGTTGGTTTGTAGGAGGGTGATGCAACTGGGTGTGGTGGCCGGCCTGAGTTCACTGGCTCTCATGGGATCACTAGAAGGAGAGAGAATCAACAAAGGACATGAGGGAGCTCACTAGATGCAGCACTCGGGAGAGAGGCCCGAACCTCCCCTGGGCAGCACAGTAGAGCTGGCCCTGGTTGTGAAGGTGCAGAAGGGCCAGCCTTATGGGCATGAGAGAGGGAGAATTGGCCCATTGTCTGGGCAAAGTGAGAGAGTCGACCCTTGGGGTACAGCACAGGAGAGCTGGTGGGCTGACCAACATAGCTTCCACCCAGGCCCGGATCCAGAGCTCTGATTGGCCCACCTAAACATCTATCTCATCTATGAATTGCTGGAGTGTGGGATGGGGCCCAGCCTGTAAATCCAAAGCTATAGGATCTCCATGACGCAAGACAACTACAAAATATCTGAGAGGCATCCCAGTAAGGATCCAGTATTGATAGTGTGGTGGAAGCCAGAGGCCTTGAACCAGACCAATGACTCATGTCAGTGAACATTTGCAAGTTAAACAGTTGGGGTAAAGGGATGTACTTCAGGACATGCCGCAGCTTCCACAGTGAGATTTATTTATTTACTTATTTATGGAGGTTGTAAGGGTGGAGGGCAGATACAAAAGGGGTGGGAAGATGAGTGGTATTGGCTTACATGATGTGGAATTCACCAAGAATCAGTGAAAATTTTTAAAGGTCCGTGAGGATGATCGACAGCCTGGCAGCAGTCCCTGTGAGGATGAGTGGGAGGAGCAACTGCGCCTGCGCACTTCTCAGTGACCAGCTGCGGACAGAGCGTAGAGGATGGGAGCTCCCACCTGACCCTGCATATCATGGCTGGAGCGGGAAGCCTGCAGAAGGAGGGAAGGCACATCTCCAGAGTGACATACTGACCAAAAAAACCACACAGCGCGTGTATGCTCTAACCAGACCAGAGGCTGCTGGTGTGACCTGGATAAACATTTGCAAGGGTTTCCATTTTAAAAGTTTCCTCATTAGTGCAAAGCTCAAAGGAAATGAGGATTTTCTGGTTCAAACACAGTGATATATTTTGAGGGACCGTGGTCTCATATTCTATCTTGAGATTCTAAAAGAGGTACATTCAACGTACGCAAATGGAAGCCAATTAGTTAAGGCTTCAGAAAGGTTGACTTCAGAAAGGATGACTTATTTTTCTGGGGTCAGTTAACTTATCAGAAAGAAAAAAATGGGTCTTATGAACTTGCAGGCTATCCATTGTCAACTGAAGCAAAACTAAATTCTGAAAGAAAAAAAAAATGGCCAGAAGAAAGTGTCACTGAAGAATTAACTAAGACCCTCAAACCTCAAGTCATCCTGCCCTCAAATGTCCACAGAGGTTTCTACAGCACGTCCACTTTGAAAACATGGGTGCTCATGCCTTTTTGTTCTGAGTACATAACCCAAATCCAAAGACTTGAGGATAAATGAGTGGTAAAGATAAACAACGGGAACAGTTCATGCCTGGCCTGCACAGCCTGAAGCCCCAGACTGTCCAAGCCACGGTCTGGACACCCATATCCTCTGTGTTAGCCACGCCTTAGAAGACACCCCACTCTTCTTTACAGTGACAGGTTTAGTGAATTTGGTTCCAATCAAACTATAACAAACGTCATCAAATTACAATAAAATGCTGATGTTTTAAGGTGATTTTTATTTAAATAATTAGAACAAATTGATGAAAATAAATCAAGCAATTTGTTTACAATCTCATATCTTAAAATAAATTTTAAAAATCTATGCAAACACAGAATTTACTGTTTTCGCTGGAAAAACTGCAAGAAGAAAAGACAATGATTAAGAAATGCCGCCACCTCTTAGGACATGTTTTTAAAATTAAATATTTTCATTCAAAGATTTTTGTAGTATAAAAAAATAAATGATCTAATTCTGAAAAAATCAGATTCTAAGTTACAATCATTTTTACTAATTTATCACAATTCAGAAGGCAAAATTATGAGCATGGGCCACACTTGTAGTGTATCTTAGCAATAGTTATAATGTTCCAAGCATTTCATGAGATTGAGCTAAGAGTTCTTTCTATGTAGCTGACAGAGCATGTTACCTCTTCTTTAACCCATTTCTTCTGAGGCAACAAGGAAAAAAGGCAAACAGTCCAGTGAAGAAGACACAGCTTATATATGCATGTTTTGACTTTGGTTTCTAATGATTTTCTCCACTTCTCTTTTGAACATCTTCAATGGGACTGCTTAAAGCAAGAAGCAAAAGTCACAGCTATGCAACTATGCAGCCATCTTCAGGACCCTGAGTAGTGATTCGCCATGGAGGCTGGAGTACCAAATCTGTAGCAGTCTCCCATCCTTCGGCCTGGTTTGTTATTTCCCCTTCTGTATCTTCTGTCTACTCTGAGTTTCTACTGATCTGGCTCTGTTTGCTGTGTCAGGCCCAGAGCCCTTTGTTGATGGGATCCATTAGTTGACTGGAGAGAATGCAGCTTCTCAGCTCCCATAGCTAGAGGCCATTCCCTGTAGGAGGGTAAGTGGGAGTTTCTCTCCGTTTCCTGGGGTCCTTTGTCATTCGATGGTGGAATCCAGCAGCTTTGCCCTGTGCCTATTCCATATATGTGGGGCTTCTGTCTCCATGAAGTCAGATGCACTAACCCTGTTCAAAGAAGATGGGGGGACAGGGAGGGCAAGAGTAAATACAGAGGAGGAGATGAAGAAGAGGAGATTTCATTGTTCACAATGTCTAGACAAAGAGATCCTTGTAACAGTCATGGGATGATAGACTTAAAACATAAGAAACAAAGGAACCCATTAGCAACCTGTCTGGGGCTTAATTTTTATTTTATTTCTATTTTTTAATATTATTTATTTAATGTATATGAGAACACTGTAGCTGTCTTCAGACACACCAGAAGAGGGCATCAGATCCCGTTACAGATGGTTGTGAGCCACTATGTGGTTGCTGAGAATTGATCTCAGGACCTCTGGAAGAGCAGTCAGTGCTCTTAACCACTGAGCCATCTCTCCAGCCCCTAGAGCTCAGTTTTTAAAATCAGCAAAGCCTCAGTTGGTTGAGATGATCCAAAGAGCTAAGAGTGCTCTCTGGCCTTTCCTGTGTACATCCCATCTCCACACCAGGGCCACGAATGCCTTAGAAGAACATTTAGCTTCGAAATACATTTCCTTCCTCCCAGCATGCTCTTCTTTCCCTCAACCCAGCGCTCTAAACTTAACCCTCGCCCGTTGGTGCTGGCTGGGCTCAGTGAAGATGGCTCTGTGCTCAACCACTTCTACTGTGCTTCCATGCCTTTCGAGGAGCAGAGGCAGCACTGGTTCAGAGCCAAAACTGACTGTCAGCTCTTTCCTCACTATCCCTCCCCCCCACCTCTGTGTGTACTTTCACTGAAAATATCTGTGGGACAGAAACATGACGGGAGGTTGGACTACTCAGGTGGGAAGCTAACGAGTGGATCAACACAATAGGAATGTTCTAACCCCAAGCCATGGTTCTCAACCTTCCCAGTGCTGCCACCCTCATGCTGTGCTGACCCCCATCCATGACATTATTTTCTTTGCTACTTTACAACTGTAATTTTGCTACTGTTATGAGCTGTAACTGTGCATTTCCCAGCAATCTTAGGCGTAATTGACCTCCAAAGGGGTCGTGGCCCACAGGTTGAGAACTGCTGTTCTAATCCACTCTGAGCTAACGGTGTGACTCCCCTACCTCTGGTGTAACCACATTTCTGTCAAATCTTTGAGCTCTGGATTAAGTTGCAAAATCTTACCACGTGTTCCTTCTAAGCAGATTTTCTCTGAAAGAAATGGTGTGTGGTTAGCTGCTCAAGGAAAAGTAGTAACTACAAGACAGCCCTTTACCTTCTAACAGTGCTAGCCACAAAACTTAGGCAACTATTGAAAATCTGAGTTTCAAATCTGAGTTTCAAAAGTATACAGTCAACAGTCACCATACATAAACATTTGTTACAGTTTTTATTCAATTCCTTAATGAGCCTTAATACACTGATCTTACTCAAATTAGGCAATAATTTTTTTCTGAATTTAGTATTTTAGGTTACAGCACAGAACATGTTCAAAATGGAAATTTAGAATGAGTTTTCTGTAATAAGACCTCAGGTTCTCCCTACTGGAGACTGGGAGATGGTGGGATGGTGGGATGTGTGATGGGAACTATCAGGAAACACAAGTAGCACTGACACTTAACTGGTTCCTGTTATCAGCAGGGGACCTGTTTTTGTTGGCTCAAAGATTCCCTTTGCCTTCCCAATGGCTTATGATATAAAAGCATGTTCAGCACTACCCTCTGGGTTGTAAAAAGGACAATGATATCTGAGATCCAAACCCAAGAGACAGATCTCATTACAAGTCCTGGCAAAAGGATGTGCAACTGTTTCTAGCAGAATAAGCTCCAGGAGAGCTTGAGAACTTGGCTTGATTTTATGGTCCCGTAGTGGTCTGACCGGATTTCTCAGCCAAGAGTCTGGCTGAGGGCTAGCTCCTGATAAGACTAGAATATGCTGAAATCCCTAGGACAAAGCCAGATCACCTTTCAGTAATAAGAACACCCCCACCAGCCCATGAAACCTGTTTGGGGACAGCCATTTCCACCTCCAGGGGAGCTATACCCACAGCATCTGGTAGGAACCAACACTAGGGATGGCTTGCAGTCCTAAGTAGCTCACACAAAGGGGCTAAGTCCTGTGGGCTTGCTCAGAGTGATTAGCAGACTGCAGTGTGCCCGGGGAGGGATTACACAGGGTTCATAGGAGAGAGAAATGCAGTCAAATGTGTTTCTCTAAACTCCATGGTAAGTTAACCCCCAGTGCTCACTCACCTTAGACAAGGTTAATGGCCTTTTGTGACTAGATGACATTTCTCAGTGGAAAACACTTTTGATCAAGGTAAAATACCTACTCACCCGGCTTCAGGGAGGAAGACAGGCCAGCATCGACTACTGTACCATTCCTACCAGCTACCGGCAGGCTCCCACTCTTGGGCTCTTGGTGTTCCTCTAGGACCACAAACTGCAGAAAAGAAATGGTTCAGGGGTAACTGCTGTGACCCAGACGACACCTCGGTAAACATGTAACTGCAGCCGATGGCGCCCACGCAGAAGGTGAAGCTGGAAAGGTAAAGGAAGGCCTTGCCAACTGTCTTCAGCTAATGAGAGACTCCATCTTTTCATTTTCTTTTTATAACTTTACTGTGTGTACAGGTGTTTTGACTACATATGTGTCTGTGCATTCGTGTATGCCTGATGCCCATGGAGACCAGAAGAGGGCACTGGATCCCCTGGAACTGGAGTTACAGATGGCTACGAGCCAGCATGTTGGTGCTGGGATCAAATCCCAGTCCTCTGGAAGAGTAGTCAGTGATCTTAGCTGCTGAGCCATCTCTCCAGCCCGAGATCTTCTAGAAAGTTACTGGAAACTTTGCATTAATTTCTACTAGGGCACACAACTATTTTTACTGGAGAATCTGTTCTGATTCTGGAATCTTGAGTTAAGAATCTTGGATCCCTGGAGGGCTACTGTTTTGTTGCAAATTGCACAAGTATCCATGGGTGTCACAAGTACTGCCCATCGGCCAGATGAATAGCGTCACATGTATGTGTGTATGGGCTACCACTGTGTGTGTGTGTGTGCGTGTGCATAAGGTTATGTATAATTCATTTAAGCATACTATTGAGTCCCATGTAACTAGGTCACTAGTGAGTACAGATGGCGAGCTGCTAGCATACATAACGACTATCTTGCAGGGACCCCCAGCTGTCTGCTCATAGGTGAGCAGCTCAGGAGGCTGAAAGAGAACACAAGAGCACCTTACCCAACAAACAATCATTTTTGTCATTGTTTGCATGGTTCAAACTCACTGCACACTTGCAACACAGGCTGAGCAGAGTCAACTGGCCTGCACTCAAGCCAGACAGGTTAGGGATGAAAAGAAATCAAACAGAAAGAGGAAGAATAGAAGTAGGCCATGCTCTGGGCACAGGACCCAGGCTGGTGAAGTCCTTCCTTGTCAATAAGTAACCAGGTAAAGGACTGCCCCAAGGTTTGGACTTCTGTGTAGTTTAGAAAGGAGCCCTCCACGGGAAGGACCTAGAACTCAACAGTAAAGAGCACAGAAAAAGAAAATCTCTGTGCCTATCTTTCTCATCAAGAGAAGTGCAGGGAGGTTTAAGGAGTGGGGCCAATTAGGCCATAGGGACAGAGATGCTGGTGATGAGGGTGACTCTCAGGAGTTATTGTCTCTCTCTTTTCATCCCTCACAGCACTTGTCACCCTTAGTCTCCTCATCATTAATGGTCTCTCTGCAGTGACATATTGCAGAATCAATACAGTCGCCTGCTGTGTAAGGGTGTAGGCTCGTTATTTCTAGCTCCAGTCAAGATGCACGGCAAACTTTCCAACCATGTGCCTCTCTACCAGAAAGAAGCACACGGGCTCCAGGACTCTGGTTGCAATGGAAGGCAGCTGATGGGAACAGATTTGTTTTTGCTGTTTCTCCTCCGGGTTTGGGAACTCAGCTCTCCCCAGCTCCCTCTGCATGTGCAGTGGCAGTTGGTGTGGACAGCAGTAATGACAGCTGGGAGGGCAGCTCAGCAGCCCCAGCTTCTGAATGAAGCTAGGAGCCGACAAGCTGCTTGCCACCAAGGCATGGATTTTTGATTTTTTTTTTTTTACTTAATTTTATTTTTTTATTTAAAAGAGACACACATGCAGAAACCATTTCTCCTCTGACTTAAATGAGATTAATTAGACTTGCAATCTAAATCTCTACAGCCTGTCAAGTGCAATGTAGGTAATTTAGCTGTCCACAAAGTCATGAGATCTCAAGGAACTGAGCACTGCCCGTGTCCTAAATCACATGGGCTTCATGAAGATCGATCTTAGCATCTTCAGAAAGCTCTGCTGAGGAAGAATGGAGTTATACAGAGGAGGAGAGGCCCAGAAGTCAAAGCACTTGTTGAAGACTAGCTGGATGCTAAAGCTACAAGGCCCTTGAGAGCAGCTGGCAGCGGGAACGGACTTCAGTTTCTCTGCACATCAGGAGGAAAGATGAAAAGGAAAGGATACTTATCAAGCAAGTCTGAGCTTCATGTGCTTTGGTAACATTACCCAAGGTTGGGGACAAGAAGACATCCCAGCCCCACTGCTGTCAGGCCCGTTACTGCTCATGTTTCTGCTTGATTCTTCATAAGGGTTCTTTGGGTTTTTTGATAGCTGCTTCTGAGTCCTGAGATAAAGCCAAAAAAACCTGAGACAATCTCAAAATAAAAACAAAACACCTGTCCCACTCGGTGATAACCGGGAGCAACTATTTTGTCAAATTAGATCTATAGATGGCGCAGACATAGTCAAGCACTCAGCTGAAAACTGGAGTCCTGAATGCAGCTCTAAGGGGCGGTACTGTTAAGCAAATAGCTATAGAGATGCTCGCAGGGACTTAGGCAACTCTGGATGCATTGCAATCACAAGAAAGAGTTCTAACAAGGTTTTTTTTGTCAAGCAATAGACCTTATCATCTGCGTATTTAAACACAGGCTTGTGTGCGTACCTGTATGGAAGTGTGCCCTCATGTGGAGGTGACAAGTAGACCTTGTACATCTTTCTCAATTGTCTACCTATTATTTTTTGAAACCGTATCTCCAGGAAACCCAGAGCTTGCCAATTCAGCTAGGCTGGCTGGTCATGAAGCCCTAGGGATCCTCCTGTTTCTATCTCCCCCCCCCCCCCCCAGTGCTGCTGATATAAGTACACAGTGTGCCCTTCTTGATTGGATTGTATTGTACTGAACACAGGCGCTAAGGGCTGAACTTGGCTCCTTAGGCTGCTATAGCAAACACTTTACTGACTGAGTCATTTACGTGAGCCCTTCATCACTTTTGTTATTGGACTATAGCAGTGTGAAGCTGAAAAACCACCATCCATTAGCCACTAGCTTTCAGTCTACACCCGCCGCTGTTCAGGCATGCTTACTGATGCGTCCATGAGATCAGAGCTCTCTGGAGACTGAGGCAAAAGAATCGTGAGTTTGACGCTAGTCCAGGTTACATAGAAAGACTTTGTCTTAAAAAAAAAAAATCCAAATTTCTGAAAGTTATTAAGTCACATGTTAATACACCAAAAAACCAAAAGTAATTATATTATGTGTTAACTTAAAATTTTCTTTCTCTTTCTTTCGAGATATGGTCTCACTATATATGTATATATGTGTATATGTATATACATGTATATTTGTATATGTATGTGTGTATATGTGTATATATGTATGTGTTTGTGTGTGTGTGTGTGTATATGTATGTATGTATGTATGTATGTATGTATCTATCTCTGGCTATCCTGGACCTTACTCTGTAGACCAGCCTGGCCTCACAGGAGATCCACTTGCCTCTGCCTCCTGAGTGCTGGGAATAAAGGTGTGTGCCACCACTATGACTGGGGAAGTTTTGGGGGTTTCTTTCATTTATTGTTTTGTTTTGTTTTTTTTTACATCTATCTTTGTTTGACAATCTTTCCAGGAGAATAAGTCATCCATTACTTAACGTTCTTCCTACCAACATACAGAATCCAAATAATAGGCTAAAAAGTGCAGTTATGGAGGTTCCAAAGGGGAGATCTGAAACATTTGAAATGTAAATAAAATATGGAAAGAAAAAAAAAAAAAGTGCAGTTACACTGATGGGCCACCAAATTAAAAGTTCAAGAGCTTCCCTGGGAATCTTGTCTCCCAGAGGTGATGGAGAAGGTTTTCAAGTATAGATGCCTCTTATTTGGAAGATTACTGATCATATAAAACAACAGAGACTTCAGGTAGTATTTCTTACACCCAACACACAGGCCTATGGTACACGCTAACTCACACTAACTCAGTCTAACAATAACTCTTGAGAGGAGTACTGTCTTTCCATGCCTCATAACAAAGAAAAACCAATGCCCACAAATGTGAGGGCATTGAGAGTACTCAGGCGCTAACTGGGGTCTGAGATGTGCAAGTTGATCCCAGAGCCAATGCTATTTATGCTACAATATACAATATACAATATACAACATACAACATACAACATACAATATACAATATACAATATACAATATACAATGCTATAGCAGGGTATTAAGGGACGGAGCCTTGGCTGATTATGCTCAGTTTTCCAGGATGGGAAACAGTTGTAACTTGAGTGCTTGTTCAGCTTTGGTAAATGTGGTTGGATATTTACCTTCTGATGGCAGTAGGTACGTTACATATCACCAGAAAGCTGACACCTGGCAGGTAGGTGGACTGCTGGACAGTTTTATAAAGCCCCCTCAGCCTGAGTCCTGTGATTCCCTGGTTTTTTGAAAAACAACACAGACTATCATAACTCTCCCTAAGCTGTTTCAACTGATGGCAGAGCGACATCATCACTTTAAAGGAAAGGAACAGGAGCACTGAGGCGCCTGCTCCCCGACGACGCTAAGGCAGTGCTTTTCCATGAAATACATGCTACTGTCTCACAGTTTTAAAACCCCTAACTTTAAATTACTGAAAACGAAACCCAGTGACCAAAATTCCTTTCCAAGTTAGGGAAGATCATGATTTTTCTCTAACAAAAAGTAGGTTTTGTGAGTAATTACCAGCAAGCCACCATGAAAAATTATAGTTATGCCTGCTGATTGGGCATGCAGTGCTAACAGAAGAGACTGGACTGGTGAATTGTGGGAGATAAGTACATCTGAAGTGAGGGAGTAGCTTATGTGCAAGGTCCTGGGCTCAGTCCTCAGCATCACCAAAACAGGACCACAAATCTTATACATGTGCAATGACTGGGAAGGAAAAGGCAGAGCACTGATGTTTTAGTGCAGCGAAGTCCAGACTTTTGAAAAGAGCTCTCCTCCTTTTAAATGCAGTAGTTTGCTCAAGTTCATCCCAAGGAAGTATGCATTTCCTGAGGGAGCTTAGAGAAAGGGTGTCAAGTTTCATGGTAATGAATGGTTACCTGTAGTAGTAAGCACTCCCCATCCCCAAGAGGAGCAGCAGGACCAGAGCCACCACGCAGACAGACACCACGGTGATGATGTCATGCTTCTGCCCATAGCCAGCATGGCGAAGCTCCCACCATCGTAAATCGCGGTGCTGACATCGCTCCCCAACATAGCCAGCGACACAACTGTTGATGACACGAAAACAGAGGTCAACCAGAGGCCTCTGGCACCAGATTCTTAGAAATTCAATATGCATTGTCTCTAACCCTGCACCTTTCTAGATGCAGCTTGGTGAGCTGCATCTCACCAAGCTAAAAGTGCGAATTCACAACATCCCCCTCACAGGCTCTCCCTTTTTCTCAACCTGTCTTTGGGATGACGGGAGCTATTTGCATACTGTCTCTATGAGGCATAACAGAACACAGACTACAGATAGACTCTCAGGCTAAAGTCCTAAGGTGAGTCCCTTTCTAAACCATCACAAACAAGGAGACACATGGAGCCAGACTGCAGCAGTCCTAGGTCAAAGGAAAGAACTAGAAAGCAGAGACCCTTGTTGAACATCAGGCTGTAATAGAGGCGCATACACAGGCCCTGCACTGGAAGCAGAGCCCCTTAGACTACGGAGGGACTATTTATTTTTGTAAAACTCACCACTGGCCTAAGAGAAATTGTGGGAAAAAAATAGAGACATAAGAGGTGGGGAGCTACTCTGAAGGAAAAGGGCCATTTGCCTATAAACTCCTTACTGTCCAGTGTAATTGTTACGTTAATTATCAGATACCAGCTTGTTAGCAATGCTAAAGTAAGCGAAGCAATGCTGCCATCTACTGGAAGTGCTTGTTACTGGAAACCAGAGCTCGGAGAAACAACTGCATTTTCTTCACACCAGAATTAACTTTTTTAAAAAAAATCCCATTAAAATTCCCTTCTCTTAGCCCCAGACCTACCGCCAACCCACCCATTTCTCCACTTCATCCTAGAAGAACCCGAGGGATGGATGCACAGAAATGATACCAGCAGCTCTGGCAGGAAGACCCAGCATGGAAGAATGCTGTTGAAAGCTCCAGAAGATCTAATCCTACCTTAAGCCCATCACAAGAAAGTGGAAACTCACTTCTTCAGGAGGGAAGAAAAGGAGCAACACTTATTAGTCACCATGACCCACACTGTACTACTTGCGGTTTTTACTTGCTAGTTTTTAAACCCCCCCTTTTTTTGTAGACGCCCCCTATTTTATAGGCAATGAAACAGACTCAGCATCAAATAATTTGCATGAGGTCACACAGTTAATGATGGCTGTATTATGCTGCCTTTCACAAGGCTTTCCACTCCACTCACCTCTGAAAGGACCATGGAAGAGATGGCCGGAGCTGAGGTGGGGCCTAAAGGTTGCTCAGGCTTCCTGGGGACTATTTTTAATTCTAGCTCATTTTGGTTATAGCTATTTATTGACAATCCATAGCAGTCATTAGGAAAAACAAAACAAAACACCTGTTGGATGCTAATGGGCTCCACTTGCAAATCAAAGTGATCTTGGTCTTGAGGACCCCGTCTATGTCAGTCAAATGGCCAGTGCTTCTTCAGAGTGTGGGGCACAATCACAAGTCTTTTGGATTATTTGAATTATTAATTAGTTTGGCTAAACCAAACAGAAGGTTCCATGGGTAAATACATTTGGGTTTCCACGGTCAAACATTATGAAGTCACTCTAGACCAAGTAATGGTAAAGCAGCTTTTTAAGTGAATTGTGGTCACAAAGCCACAAGGAGTGGCAGAGCTGGGAGCGTTCTCTAACCCCACCTGTCTTCAAGAAACCTCACAACCTGCTGTAGGGGTTGCAGCCTTGAAAAAGATGTGTCAGAAGGATGTTTAGCCAAGGCCAAACGGGAAAGAATGAAGACCTCCTCTGAGCTCAAGAGTTGGAATGTCCCAAGACTCCAGGCCAGCAAAGTTATAGGGAACCGGTGGGCGTGGATGCTTCAGGCCTTACTCCCCAGCACGGAAGGAACTACCTCTAAGAAGAGGCCCTGTGCAGAAAGACCAGGAGTGTCCCTGATACAGACA
>JADRCH010000052.1:4959555-4975415 GCA_019843965.1 Rhynchomys soricoides | reverse complement strand
AGAAAGACCAGGAGTGTCCCTGATACAGACACACTGACAGGAACCCCAAGACTTGTTACTGTGGAATTCATGGATGTGAGGAAGGCTGACAGGACAAATGGAGGGAAGCACTGGAAACTCGTTAAAACCCATTTTTATCAAATCAATTAAAAAGAAAGTTATGCTCCAATGACCGTGGACACCAGTGACTTTAAACATTGCTTTACATTAAAGGTTCTTAAGTGTGAGGAACATCTTCAGTTGTGGGCTGTTTATTTAAGATGGGGCCTCCTGTGACCCAGGCCAGTATTGAATGGAATGACCTAAAACTCCTGATTCCCCCAGTATCTCCCAAGTGCTGGGATTGCAGGTGTGCTCCTGTGCCTCTGCCCAGCTCCAGCCTAACGTGTTTAAAACACAGCCGAAGAAAGATGATGTTTTCATAGGGACTTAATGATAAAAAGAACCGTGTGTCGATGAGTCGGCAGAATCAGATTGGAGGAACAACTGCACTATGACTATGCACTCCAGCCCTTTAGAATTGTTCATACCACAACAGGAATCTAAAGTTAACTGCCATAGACAGTCAACGACACATTCACTTCTATAATTTTTGTATTTGGTATAATAGGATTAAGTGTGTAGATAACCACTATTTGATTGCTAACATTAATTAACTATTAATTAAAGTGAATTATTATGCTATACTTGAAAGCATCTTGAGTTATAAGATAGTGGAATGGTAATATAAACTCAAAAGCAGAGCTCTACTAGAATTGAGTCCCTTTTACTAATATTTCCGAACATCTCCACAATTTTTGTCAAGCTGATGTGATTTTAAATGTAAGACCACACTCAGTCAAAGAATATAGCTTCTTCTTCCTCCAACAACTTAGTTTCTTTTCATCATTATTAACAAAAATCACAAAATTGCTTAAGGCCGTAACACCCATTCCGGAGGGCCACGGGTCCAGGCACATGAGACCTTACGTGTATTCACACATCTGTCTTTCCCTTACATTGCCTTGAACATGTGAAATTAGTTAAAAGTAGAATGTAGTCCTGAACTAAATCCTGCCCACTTGGGTTTGTGTGTGGATATTTGTGTGGGTGTGTGCACGTGGAGACCAGAATTTGGCATCAGGTGTCTGTGTCCTCTGCTCTCTGCCTCTTAAAAGTCATTATTTATTTCTTTGAGAGTATGGGCACATAGGTGCCCCAGCGCATGTGTGCAGGTCAGAGGATAACATGCACAAGCCTCTTCTCTCCTTTCACCATATGGATCTCAGGGACTGAACTCAGGTCCTGGACTTGGTGGGGGCAAGTATTTATTTGTCCAAGGAGCCTACTGGCCAGACCTTCCACCTCATAATTAAGGGCACAGTCTCTCACTGATCCAACAAGAGCCAGGGATTCTCCAGTCTCCACTTCTCCAGTGCTGGGATAAAAGCGCTCATTGCCCGACCTGGGTTTTTATATAGAAGCTAGAGATCTGAACCCAGGCTCCCTTCCTTTGCTGTAAGCACTTTACTGACGCTCCCTTCTCCCCAGCCCTGCATATAGCTTTCATTACACAGGAAAGGCTTTTCTGGTGAGCACCATGGAGTATCTCAGAGTTCTGGGTCTTCAGAATCATTTCAGGTGAAAACTTGGCCTATCATATCACTCTGGGAGCTAAAGGGGAGCGAACAGCAGCCATTTAGTCCCTCAACAGCTGTTGCCAAGACAACCATGAAACGTGAACTACTAGAAAGAAAAGAAACCTCCCCCCCCCCCCCCCCCCCCCCCCCAAAAAAGCTTTAAACATCAGCGGCAGCAAGTTCAGGGTGAATCTAGGTGCAACATTTTTATAAATCTAGAATCTGGCTGAAACCAAATTGGTTTTAGTAAATTTCCTACAAATCTGCTTTCTTCATGTTGAATGAGGAACTGAATTTCTAGACTATGTTCATCAAATTATTTATGTAAAAAGAAAGACATCACTGCCTATAGAAAAATCTCCTCTGTATAAATTTTACAAAATTCCTGAAAGTCATGGGCCACAATATCACCATGGGCCATCAGAAAGACACTTGACTCACTTGCACGCGTAGCTGTCCACTGTTTCAACATACATACACACGCCACCATGGAGGCAGTATCCATCGTGTGATGGTGGGCATTCTGGGTAACTATTTCGGACCAAATGGCGGCCATCTTCCCCAAGGAGAGGGGGTGAGGTAGAGTCTGGAATAGTCAAAGACATTATTTTCATTTTGAGTTTCTGTACACAACTTGTGCTGTGGTCTCTTGGTGACAGCAGAAGTCTCAGGAGTGTTGAGTCTCACCTTCCTAACCAAGCCTGTGTTGCCCACCAAGAGCTAAATCCTTCTCTCTCTTGGATTATCACACTGGAGGCAAAGAAAGAATGGACAGCCCTAAATCTGAAACGAACAACTGGGGACTTTTGGATGGCTCACAAGCTAGCCAGCAACACACAGCTCATTGCCCTCCAAATCTAGGGAGTCACAAACATTTACCCCACAAAATGCCTTCTTCTAAAACTGATTTAACTTTAGAGGGCCCCCTCAGACATGAGACTATAGACTGATGGGAAGAAAATGTTACAATCATGGAGGAAAGTCAAGATGCAAAGCCTCTCGGTTTTGAATAGTTTCCTACTCCTTAAAGGGAAGGCACTGCTGCTTGTAACTGACTAAGAAGGTTTTCAGTCTACCCTCAAACTCATGGCAATCCCTCTGCCTCAACCTCCCAACTCCCGGGATTGTAGGCACCAGTCACCACACCTATCTTCAGTACCTTTTAAGTGGAGAAAATTACCTGAGGAAAAAACCAAAACAATTCACTATAAAACCCAAAGGCCAGGTAAGTATGAACTTCCCTGAAGACGTTTTCTGCCTGCAGAACTGAGAGGGCAAGCCCTCTCCTGGCTGCCAGAGCCTTTTGTGGGGTGCTGCCTATGGGGGTGATGAAGTCAGTACCGGTGACTGTTTTAAGAGAAACATAAGCTGCCTGGATTCCTAATTCATGTCAAGACATTCTGACTTTAAAAAATCAATTTTAAAATCCTTGAAAGTAAGCTGGCCATGGTGGCCTACACCATTAATGCCAGCACTTGCGAGGCAGAGGCAGGTGGGTTTCTGAGTTCCAGGTCAGCCAGGACTACACAGAGAAACCCTATCTCAAAGAATTAACAACAACAACAATCTGTGAAAGTGACTCTTCTCCCGTCACGGTCCACACTACTGAAAAGTAGCTAGAGGTACCTGTGCTAGACAGTATAGTGCCATGGTCTGTACTGACCATATTGAGGTGTGCCGCCTGTGTAAAATACATACCCGATTTTTAAGATTTAGCATCAACATCTAAGTAGATTTTGTACAGATTTTATACAGATTAGCTCTCTTTTTGTTTTTTGTTTTGGTTTTGTAAGGACCCCAGAGTGAACACCACAGAGTTGGGGATCAATACCATGTTGGAGTTGCCTTGCACACCAAGGAGGGAGAACGACCACACGAAGCCTGTTCGGTGAGCTTTTATAGCTTTTAGAGCAGCAGCCATTAGGCACAATGTGATTGGAGAACAATGTTACTTTTAAACTGATTGGTCTTTAGGGAATGAGGTAGTAGGGGCTTAATCAGCCCCTCCCTTCCAGCCTATGTGCTCTCTATGAGTCCAGGAGGGGAGAGATGCCTATGTGCTCGGGGGCTCTGGTGGACTTTTCCAAAGTTCCTGAGCTGACTTCTTCAGTTTTGGTTTTTTGAGACAGGGTTTCTCTGTGTAGCCCTGGCTGTCCTGGAACAAACTCTATAGACCTAGCTGGCCTCAAACTTAGGGATCCACCTGTCTCTACCTCCCAAGTACTGGGATTAAAGGCATACACCACCTTGCCCAGCTAGTCTTAACATTTGTATATACTGAAATAAACAAAATATTCTATTATAAGTTCAGATATAGTCTTGACCTGTCTAGCCCAGCTAAGTTTTTCCACAGTCTCTGAAAACAACAAACCAATGGAAAAGTAGTCACAGAATTAAGGAGAAACACCTAGACTGAACCATGAGTGATGATGATGAGGATGATGACGATGATGACGATGATAGGTTTATTACAGATGCTGTGAAATGAACAAAACCAGAATGACCTCAAATTCTGCAGCCCAGCACCAATCTGTTGATGGAATCTAGCTCTCCAGCCAGATTAAACAATCCCCAAGGCAAACAAATGGAGCATAAGATTTCTTGAGCCAAGTTCCCCTCGGCTGATCTGGACACGCCCATCCCTCATCCACCTACCAGAGCAAGTCAGTCCAGGTGCTGATGGGTGACCTTCGCAGGTGCAGTTGTAGCCTCCCTCCGTGTTGGTGCAGGTGGCATTCTCGCCGCAGTTGTGCGTCCCCTGCTGGCACTCGTCAATATCTGTCCCAGGAGTCCGTGAGAAGAGAAAGGGCATGCAGAAAAGAGGAGGGTTATGAAACCATGGAGCCAAGCTGTCCTGAAGGGGTTTCTTCACTGGTGTGGTGTTTCATGTTCGGGGCCCTGTGCATGTTAGAGGTCCTGTCATGAATGCTAGAAATAAGGACCACTGTGTCCATGGATTTACACTAACTCAGGGATCTGGGCTCCTGACAGGGTTTCTCTCCACTTGGAAGGAAAGACTTCAAGAATTCTCCAAGCCAGAGATCAGTGAAGCACCTCCAGCAAATAGCATTTCACTTTTGCAACTAGATGCTTATTCATTGACATAAATGGCATATCAAGACAGGCATGGCGGTGCATGCCTTTAATCCCAGCATTAGGGAGACAGAAGCAGACAGATCTATGTGAGTTCAAGGTCAGCCTGGTCTGCAGCATGAGTTCCAGGACAGCCAGGTCTACACAGAGAAACCCTATCTTATAAGTATGAACTATATAAATAACTAAGGCCCCCTTTAACCCTGCTGGCAGCCTATGTCAGTCTCAGCTGTTATTGACCTAACGATTAGGTCTTTCCATTGTCTGCACTAAATTAGGAGAGCTGCCTCAATATACCCCAACACCTTGTATCTCCTCCAGGCCGCTCCCAAACACCAGAGGCTCTCCTGCTCCCAGGACCAGAAGGCGATGAGCCCATGACTGTGCCACTTAGGGCATGCCAGAGGCTTTTCTGTTGCCGACAGCTGTGCTGTCCAGTATCGAGAGAATTGCCCTCTGGGAGTATTAGGCTAACTGAATCTAGTCTTCAGATCCAGATGGTGCTGTCAGTATAAAATACACACCAGAGTTTTAAGTCTTAGTGTGCAAGTTAAAATATAAACATCAAAAATACCAATTAATAGTAAAATGTTAATATCTTAGATATAATAGAGCACACAAAATGCCCTATTAAATTAATATCAACTGTTTCCTTTGAATGTTCATAAAATAGCAGCTAGAATGAGAGGGAAGTAAAAACAGTAGCTGACCCTCAGACTTCGTCTTCTGTGTCTGTAAGACAATTCATCTGCTAATAGAAGGGACTGAACTGCCTCTCCATACATGAAGACCTTGACAACTGACCTCCCAGTGACTGATCTGAGACAGGCTCTATGAGGAGGTGACTAAGGTAAGAACAGAACAGGAGGGTGTCCTGTTGGAACTGAGTCTTTAACAGGTGAAGAAGCAGCACCAGGGTTTCTGTACACCACAGAGGAGAGACTGAGGCAGTAGTGAGAAAGTGGCTCATTCACCAGACCACACCATCCATCAAGTGGGGCCATAGCCCCTAGAAAGCAAGTTTCTGTGACCTGAGCCACCCTGTCTGTACTGTGCAGTTTCTTTGCTCACACGCAGCTTCCCACTCCCCAGATATATGATTTGTTCACATCTGGATGCGCCTCAACCCTTCACACTTCTGCTTAATCAATATGGATTCATTCTCTCCAGTCCTGCCCAAAACGACACTCCCTTCAGGAAATCTTGCCCAAGGCCTCAAGCGGACATTCCTGCCAGTTCTCAGCTTCACTGTGCTTCTGTGTCTCTTATCAAAGCTGCCTTTCTTTCAGACCCTGGTCTAACGGCAAGCAAGAACTGGCTTCCTCATCTTGATAGTCCTCACAGCTCCTTTGTGCCTAATGGAGGCTAAGGACATTGAGCAGCTGCCCTGAATGGATCAAAGTAACCTCTGTTCCTTATTTCCTATGGTTTTTAATTCTTTCTTTTTCTGCAAGTTCTGAGATTGAACCTCTGGTCCCACATATGCTACACAAGCACTCGACCTCTGAACCATGCCTCCAGCCCTTGAAACAAACCAGAGCGCCTGCTGTAATCTTAAGTTTGAAATCCTCTCTCACACTTTTGTTATGAGCCTACCCTTTTAACAGCTAAGCCACTCCATGCTGGGCAGTGGTAGCCGACACCTTTTAGCCCAACACTCAGGAGGCAGAGGCAGGAGTATCGCCGTGAGTTGGAGGCCAGCCTGGTCTACAGAACGAGTTCCAGGAAAGCCAGGGCTACACAGAGAAACCTTGTCTGGGAAAACCAAACCCATCCAAACCAAAAGAACAATATCAAAAATAAAACAAAACAAAAAACAAAAAAAGAAAGAAAAAGAAAAAGAAAGAAAAAACAAAGAAAAAAATCCTCTCTCAACTTGAGTGAACTCATTCCCTCTAAAGCAAAGACAACATTATACTGTTGAAACACTTTCTTTTTAAAGATTTTATTTATTTGTGTGTGTGTGTGTGCATACTTGTGGAGGTCAAAGAACAGCTTGCAGAAGTTGGTACTTTTTTACCTTTATGTGACTAAACTCAGGCCATTGGGCTTGGACCCACTGAGCTGTCTTACCAGCTCAACAACACTCTTCTATAGAAGGTATGAGCCATGGCTTGAAGCCAATCACCTACTATGCTGGCTTACTTTGTGTCAACTTGACACAGGCTAGAGTCATCTGAAAGGAGACAAGCCTAATTAAGAAAATGTCTCCATAAGATTGGGCTGCAGGCAAGCCTGTAGAACATTTTCTTAAGTAGTGATTGATGTGGAAGACCCAGCCCATGGTGGATGGTGCCACCCCTGAGCTGGTGATCCTGAGTTCTAAAAGAAATCAGGCTGAGCAAACCATGGAGAGCAAGCCAATAAGCAGCACTCCTTCATGGCCTCTGCATCAGCTCCTGCCTCCAGGTTCCTGCCCTATGTGAGTTCCTGTCCTGACTTCTGGTAAGTAAAGGACTTACCTGGAAGTGTAAACTGTAACCCTAATTAAGACACCCATTTTCAAATACACACACACACACACACACACACACACACACACACACACAGAGGGGGGGGGAATGTTACATAGAAACACATACTGAGGGCCAATGGTAGAAAACACAAGCATACCCATGGCTTCTACGGTCCTGAAAACTTCATGAAAACTTCATGGAACCAGGCAGGGCAGGGCCATGACCCCCTTTGACATATTTAATATTAGGAGGTAGGTTAGTAAGAGTGGGAGTCTTAAAGAGCTTAAGTCTCTAAGAAAATATACCTTCTTCTCTTCAAAAGAAATGAAATATGAAGTCTGTTTGCCCAAAATATCTGTGAGCCTGCTTAATTAGTGCAGTGACATTTTCCTGACTGACTGCCAAATCTGTGCTTTAAAGTGTGTTTTCAGAGGTCTGTGGACTGCACAGAACTAATCTGATAAAGTCTGGCTTAAGCCAACCAGATCCACAAATGGCTAGTCATGACCTTCACATGTGAGAGAAAACACCAGCATTGAGTTTACCAGGGCATCTGCCCTTCACTGTTTGCTTTCAGAAGATGGAAAAGAAACATCGTAGAAGAGGAGCTGGGAATCCCTGGGAAAGCAGCTAGTGAGGGTATGGAAGGCAGGCCTCCACTTGTGCAGTGCTGCTGGGCTCCTGACACCCGGGGCAGCAGAAGACATCCACAGAGTGAACTCCCAGCCCACAGCCCCACCCAGCCCTTGGCGGAGGAGGATGGTTATGAAAAGGCTTTCAATCATTCTGAGCTTGCAATGAAATGTCAGTGCTAGAAGTTCTCATCCACTGAACCATCAGAAACACCCCAAACCTGCCTGGAAGCCTCCTGTCCCTGTCTTCTTGCACACAGTGATTCGTAACACACCCACTCCAGGCTCTGCAGTTCACGGAGGTCCAGTGGCTAAACTCAGTAACAAAGAGGTGCAGACCAACTGCCCACCGGTGGCCTACAACACTGAGCACTGATGAGCCTCCATCCTCCAAGCCCCAGAGAATGAACTAGAAGGGCAAAGAGGTAGACTTACCTCAGCAGCTCAGCTAGTGCAGTTATAGCCAGGAGATTGTTTCCTAAGACCTAAACTACATCTGTCTGCACAGGTCACAAACTGGTCTTGACACGTGTTTCACTCCAATTCTATCCTGTCCGCCCTCAGCCTGCAGCAACTACAACTGTTGACAACTTTCTTTGGCTTGCCCCTGCCCCTCCCTTGTCCACTGGCACCTGTGCTCTCTCACCGAGACAGTAGATCCCGTCTCCTTCATAGCCTTCTGAGCATCTGCAGACATAGCCACCTTCAGTGTTGATGCACCTGGAGGAGCTGGCAGGACAGTCCGAGCTACCTAGCTCACACTCATTTACATCTGTGGGGAGATTACGGGCACGTGAGATGATTTCTACCCTGTGGGTCTCCACCCAGCATCACGTATCCTGCGTATCAGATAGTTACATTACAATTCACAATGGTAGAGAGATAACAGTTATGAAGCAGCAATGAGGTAATATTATGGTTGGGGGTGGGGGTCCCCAAAACAAGAGCAACTGTATTAGAGGGTTGCAGCATTAGGAAGGTTAAGAACCCCTGGTTTCGGCAATCCTGGAAAGAAATAACAGGCATAGTAAGAAAGACTGAGCCTTTGTACAGCCAATCGCTCAGCTGCTAACAGGTACTGTTTGTGCATAAACTGCAAACCCTGAAGTTCATTTCTCAATGAATTTTCATGAAGTTCCCACCTGTCCAAAGAGCTAAGTATGTGTAAGTAAATTACTTTCTTCCAGAGTTTCAGACGACAAGGACTGACATTTTCCCTGTAATCATTAACTTACTACCAATATAAAATAGTTGTCAATATAAAGTAGAAACCTATCTATCATAACCTATTTGTTTCACTAAAAGATATATACCAGGCTTCTCGGAGGAAAATATTCTATTTTTAGGAATCCGTAAGTTTGACTTAAGCTCAAATTCATGTTTCTCTTAGTGTCAACTTCATTTTTTGCTTAATTTTTAATACAATGTTAGTGTATGAGGTAATATATGTAAATATGCTTACGTGTCTCATTTCCTATGCATACAATCCCTTCTTCCCCCCCTAACATCAAATAATTCATTTAAACCTACTAATTACTTACATCCTTGTGGAGATCTTTAGTTAGTAAAAGTAAAAAGAATGCTTTTGGTTTACGATTTCTCAAGTTTGTACGTTTGGCCTTTGCTCTTACCAGAACACAGCTTCCCATCCCCAGCAAATCCCTTCAAACACTGACACACAGCAGTCTCTCCCTCTGAAACACAGCGAGCGTGGCTGCCACACCCCCCAGGGCCGCAGTCATCTTCATCTGCAAACAGCAAGAGCACATGTAATTATTTCCAGTCTTCAGAGGAGGAAGTGGACCTCAAGGTGCTGGACAGAACGTCCCAGCAAATCCTTCCTCCCTGAAGTTTGTGTGCGGGCTAGCCTCCAAACAGAAAGAACCGGTTAGGTCTGTCTGCTGTGTCTGATTTAGACGGCACAGCTCACTGCTTCCATGTGCCTTCAGTTGCATGGTTTTGTATGCTTGCTGGTTTTGATTTGCTTTGGTTTGTGGTTGTGGTTTTGTTGCTGCTCTAGCTTTTTGACAAAGTAAGTAGCCAAGGCTGGCCCTAATGTGAGAACCTCCTGACTCTTTCTCTCACACGCTGAGGTAAGCCTCAATTTTAAAGAACCATTTGATGTCCAGAGAGCTCAGTTTGACTTGTTTGTCATCTGTACATGTGAACTTCTAATAGAGCTTAAAATAGACTCTGATTTCATTTTATGTAATAGCAATCTATAGCTCTAGGTAGCCTTTATAAAAGACACACAATCCAGGTATTTTATTTACAAGCTGGAAGCCTAGACTGTTGGAGCTATCTTACTTCCCAGTCATAATGTCGCTTGTTACTTGCTGGTTCTCCTGGCCACAGCTCATGGTCCAGCTCCTCTCAGGGCGCCCTTCTCTCCCACTGTCCTTTCTTCTTTTTCTCTCTCTCCCTGCAACCCTCTCACTTGATCCTCAAGTCCTATCCTTCTCCCTCCACGGCCCAATCACAGGCTACTCTTTTATTGACCAGTTAAACTGGGGGACAGGTTTACATAGTATCACTCAGTGTAGTGAGGATCTGCTCACGGCGACAAGCAGATCTCGAGAGCCAGTATTTAGCCTTAGAATACAAGCAATCCATTACAGTCTTACTCAGAGATCCCCAACCACTGTGACATACAAAAAAACCATCTAGTCTCCTCCTGAAACACACAGACCTGTATGTAGCAAGCAGATCTGTTTCTGACAAGGAGATTGGCTCGCAGAAAGATTTATTATCAATTTACTAATATCATGTTTCAGATCTATTAGGATATATGTCATGGTGTGTGCTTATTATCAAGATTTATGCACTGACTTGTAAGCCTCCTGGCACTTCTGCAAAGTCACGAACCTTACAAGTCAAATGCTGTAAAAGATCATTTCATTTCATACCTGATTGAAATGCAAATGCCCCAGGGGACAGAGTTGCATGTCAAGCCACAGACATGAGCAAGTTTTTCTTTGTTTCTTGCTTTTCTGCTTTAACTACCTGTGCATATAGTCACTCCCCAAATGCCACCCACCACCTCCTTTTTTGAGTTGGAATATCTGACATACCACAGCCTGCTATGAACCATTGTCTGTCTAGTTTGTTCACGGGATATAGGAGAGATGACAAGAAACTTTCTGAGCTCTTCTGTAAAGGTTATATATTCTAAGGTGGATTCAGGCCCCTGGTGACTGCAGACATTGGGGTAATTGTAGTTTTGGGATATTTTGCTTTGTTTTGCTTGTGATTTTCAAGACAGGATTCCATTCTGTAGACCAGGCTGGCCTCAAACTCACAGAAAAGTACCTGCTTCTGCCTCCCTGAGTGCTGGGATTAAAAGCACGTGTCACCACTGCCCAGTGGTGATTGTGTTTTTGTGTTTCATATGTTTAGCTACTTAACCAAGATTTCTCTTGGGTGAACACAATACCCTTCATGCTTGCTTGGCTGCCCCCTGTTACTCACAACTCAGGATGGGTACATTCAAATATTTAGTTCCCAAATCACAAGGCTGCTGAGAGTAGGGGTGGACAGTGCCCGAGCAGCAAACACGACGCCACTGTACAATTAACCTAATAGAATCTGATGCAGGACGTTCACAAGTCTGGAGTCAGCTTGGCATGATGGAACCGACATGCTACGTAGCAAGAGGGAGGTGCAGGCTGTGGCCGCACACACGGGCAATGCCCACCAGCTTCTCTCTATTATGAGTAGGGATCTCTAATAGGACTGCTGCTTTGTGTGACTGTCGTTGGAAACCAAAGAAAACATGACTGTTTCAAAAATCCTCTGCCAATTAAAATTCGCTATACATAGCTAAATAAAGATGACAAAGAAGGGCATAGTTAGGGCTGTAGACTTGGCTCGGTGGCTAAGAGCACTTGCTGTTCTTCCAAAGGTCCACAGTTTGATTCCCAGCACCCACATGGCTATACACAGACATCTGTAACTCCACTCTCAGGGCATCTGACAGGATCAGATACCCATGTCGTGCACAAAAATACATGCAGACAAAACATTCATACAAACAAAATAATTAAAACATTTTAATAATTAAAAATAAGGGCATAGTGATCCACATCCCTATCACTTGGATCACAATTGCAAACCGCCTTGCCTGTGGGTTTTTTTTGTTTTGTTTTGTTTTTGTTTTTGTTTTTGTTTTTTTGTGGGCTCTGAGGATCCTAACTCAGGTCCTCATGTTTGTGTAGAAGCACCTTACCAATTGAATCATCTCCAGTCCTAGATGATCATAATTTTCAAAATCTTTAGTCAAGTCACTAATCAGTACACCTCAGTCTCAGTTTTACATCTATAAAATAATGGGATATAATAGGAATCAAAAATATAACTTAAATATGGCAAATGTTAAGAGTTCACACAAATAATTATCATCATTACTGAAAATACATACTTTTTTATGTCATCAAAAACACACTGGTGGGTCCTTGAGCCCTGAATATCTGCTCTTCTTGACCATAGAAGTCAGAGAAAGACTTCGATAACTGTCCTCTCATGGAGGTTTCAAACAGCTTAAAGCCACAGACATTATGTTACTCAGGGGCCCAGGGAGATGGCTCAGTGGATAAAGTTGGGACTCCCAGCTTTCAGGTAAATGGCAGGGGGTGGCGGCCTCCCGACAATCACAGTACTTGGGATTCTCTGGAGCAATCTGTAATATATATATATATGTGTGTGTGTGTGTGTGTGTGTGTATGTGTGTATGTGTGTGTGTGCATGTGTGTGTGTATGTGTGTGTGTGTGTATGTGTGTGTGTGTATGTGTGTGTGTATGTGTGTGTGTGTGTGTGTATGTGTATGTGTGTGTGTATGTGTGTGTGTGTGTGTGTATATACACACACATATATATATTCGTTCATTCATATACATATATGATTAAATGTTTCAGAGTCAAGGTGAGCCACACTGAGTGAAGGGCAGTGAGCTGTGAGGATAGGGTGGGTTTGTAGTGGCTCTAGGACTCATCAAAACTACTCACCACACACAGAACATAACAGACTCTATTACGAACCAAATTATTCTCCTGATGAATAAGCAACATAGACAAAGAATTCTAAGATTTCTGTTTATGGAGTTTCTGCAGTAATTAAAGTAATTAATTAAACTTTGCACAACAGCTACACAGAGCAAGTACCCGCCAGAGTCAGTACGGTGGGGAAAGACTTACACCTTCTCTAGCCTGATTGTCACCTCTGTTTCCAATTAGACCTCAAACGGTTCAGCCTAGAGTCTCTCAGCGTGTACGACCCATGTCTAACTCAAGAGAGCTTTACAGTATAGGCTTTTCCAAAGAAGAGGACAACCATCTGGGTTGTACTGCAGTGGAGTTAGCTAATATTATACCAGGGAAAGAGAGTACAGGACTTCCTACTGGTGGAATGGAAGCTGTTAGAACCAAAGCTATCTGGGAGAACTCACAGTTCATCCCTGACACCATGATTTCAGCCACTAGTGTGGAGGATTCTGTCCCATCTTCATCTGGTACTTCAGCTTTAGTAGAGTTGTCCAACAATGTCACCTCTTTACTGAAATCAGCATTGTCACCTATGGGACAAAGGACTCGATTAGTTAAGCCTTTCCATTTCAAGGAAAGTTGGATTTAAGTTACATCGATGGTCATTCACTGGTTATGAGTTCAGACTCATTTTAGTATGAAAATTGAGGGAAATGGGCAGGGTTAGGTGGGGCCAATGGGGGAGAGAAGGGACCTGCCCTTTTAGATAAAGAACAATACTCCTGAATACAATCAGCTCAGAATCCCAGACCACAACAACAAGAAGCTGTGGTGGCCACCTCTCCCCAACCTATCATGCTAGCTCCTCCCTTCGTCTGGCTTCCGTGTGTGTGTGTGTGTGTGTGTGTGTGTGTGTGTGTGTGTGTGTGTAATACCCTGACTTAACTGCACCTTTGAAGCTGCTGTCTATAAAGGGCAAGGCATATAGAAACACAAAGCTCACTGCTCCTAGAGAGGAGATTGGCTCCCAAAGGCAGCACTTTGCTCAGCTGTGCTACGAAGACCCCAGGGTCCCACTGCACAGAATCTGCAGCACCAAGGCTACTCGCATCACAGTTGAAAGCTTCTGTTTGTTCACATGTTCACGTTAATATTGACACAGTGGGGCAGTGTAGGAAAGACTGTGACGCCATGGCATGGCTCAGCACAGCACGGCACAAAGCAGCACAGCACACAGCTCAACACAACACTGCACACCATCAATAGGACAAAACGGCAGTCCAAAGAATGGGAAAGGGTCTTCCCCAACCCTATATCTGACAGAGGAGTAATATCCAAAATTTATAAAGAACTCAAGAAACTAGATATCAACAAACCAAATAACCTAATAAAAAAATGTGGTACAGAGCTAAACAGAGAATTCTCAACAGAGAAAGCTTGAGTGGCTGAGAAGCACCTTACACCAATCAGAATGATGTAACCTCGGGGGACAGCAGATGTCAGCGAGGATGTGGAGAAAGAGGAACACTCCTCCATTGCTGGTGGGATTGAAAACTGGTAAAACCACTCTGGAAATCAATCTGGAGGTTCCTCAGAAAATTGGAAATAGATCTACTTGAAGATCCAGCTATACCACTCTTGGGCATATACCCAAAAGATGCCCCATTATGCCACAAGGGCACGTGTTCCACTATGTTCATAGCAGCCTTATCTGTGATAGCGATAGCCAGAAGCTGGAAACAACCTAGATGTCCCACAGTGGAAGAATGTATACAGAAAATGTGGTTCATTTACACAATGGAATACTACTCAGCCATTAAGAACCGAGGACATCCTAAGTTTTGCAGGCAAATGGATGGCACTAGAAAATATCATCCTGAGTGAGGTAACTCAGACCCAAAAGGACATGTATGGTATGTACTCACTAATAAGTGGATATTAGCCAAAAAAGTACAGAATACCCAGGATACAATCCAAAGAACTCAAGAAGTTTAACAAACCAAAGAGCCTAAGTGAGGATGCCTCAATCCCACTTGGGAGGGAGAAGAAAGCAATCACAGGGGGTGGGACGGAGGAAGGGAGGGACATGGGTAGGAGAAGGGACAAGTAGGGGAAAAGGGGGACATGATCAGGTATGGGGGGCAGGAGTGAGGCCGAGAGGGCCAGCAGAAAGAATGGAAACAGTCAACCTCAGGAGGTAGGAGGTGGGGAGACCATCAAGAACATACCAGAGACCTGGGAGGTGAGAGATGTTCAAGTCTCAAAGGGAGGGACCTTAGATGAAATGCTCAACAGTGGGGAGAGGGAACTTGTAGAGCCCACCTCAGTAGAAAGACAGGGCATCAAGTGAGGGAGGGGGTTGCCATCCCACAGTCAAAACTGACCTAGAATTGTTCCTGTCTACAAGAACTGCAGGGACAGAAATGAGAAAGAGACTGAGGGAAAGGAGGTCCAGTGACAGGTCTGAAGTGGGATCCAGCTCAAGGGGAGGCTCCAAGGCCTGACACTATTACTGATACTGTGGTGTGCTACAGACAGCCCTCCTAGCATGGCTGCCCTCTGACAGGCCCAACAAGCAGCTAAAAGAATCAGATGCAGATAATTACACCCATCCAATGGACAGAAGCCAGGGACCCCTGTGGTTGAATCAGGGAAAAGCTGGAAGAAGCTGAGGAGGAGGGCGACCCCACAGGAAGACCAGCAGTCTCAACCTGGACTCCCAAAATCTCTTAGACACTGAGCCACCAACCAGGCGGCACACACCAGCTGATATGAGGCCTGACACATATACAAAAGAGGACTGCCTGGTCTGGCCTCAGTGAGAGAAGATGCACCTAACCCTTGAGAGACTTGAGGCCCCAGGGAGTGGGGAGGTCTGGTGGGTGGGGGTAGGGGGTGGGGACATCTTCTTGGAGACAGGGGAGAAGGAATGGGATGAGGAACAGTCAGAAGGTGGACCAGGAGGAGGATAACGACTGGACTGTAAAAAAAGATGAAGAAGAAGAAGAAGAAGAAGAAGAAGAAGAGGAGGAGGAGGAGGAGGAGGAGGAGGAGGAGAAGGAGGAGGAGGAGGAGGGGGAGGG
>JADRCH010000052.1:4948187-4959455 GCA_019843965.1 Rhynchomys soricoides | reverse complement strand
GAAGAAGAAGAAGAAGAAGAAGAAGAAGTAATACTATTTTTTTAAAAAAAATTTCAATATCCTAAGAACTGATAAATATAATCTACATATACAAAACCCTTTTAGGGATCATAATAAGTCTTTTAAGAGCAAAACAGAGTTCTGAGTCTAAGAAGTATGAAACTATTATCCTAAGGCAAAAAAATAATAATAATAGGGAAAAAAGCCATGTCTGAAAACCCAATATATGACTCCACTCCGTGGACAGGGCCATCCATTCACTGTTATCAACCTGCCACTTAGCTTATATTTATAACATGCCTAGCAAGTAATTATGCACTTTTAAAGGAGGCTTAACAAATATAAATTATCTTTGGCACATTTTTGGTAGGAAGACACCAAAAGATGACTCCAGATCTGCCTCGTCTGGGCATGCACTGCAGGCAGAAAGGTCATCCATCACAAGGCTCATTCTCCCGCCCTCTTTCTCAACTCTAGCTGTAAAGAGATGGATCGTGACCTCCCAGTACCCACTTCCTACACTTGTTTGATACAGGAAAGCCATTTCTATGAAGGACTCAAGTTTTCCTATTAAGACCAATAGCGTGGGGAGGAGGTTGTCTTTCATGACCCCTGAAATTAAGAACATAACAGTTTTAAACAAAATGTCTTTAAACATTGTCACAAGGTGGCATTTATTTCTAAGCCTTGGTACACCCCACTACACATCAGGGAGAATGATAGACATTCTTGAAGACACAAGAGCACTTAATAACACAAAGCACTACAATTATCAAAAGCAGAATGTGGATGCCCCAGTGTACCGAGTGAGGTAATCCAGCGGCACAGCATGCTATGTTACCTGCCAGTATCTGATGATCCTTCCGAGCAAGACACACTTTCCCATCCTGGGCTTTCACAAAACCTTCACGACACAAACACTGAACCATGCCTAGGCTCTCTTGGCAGATATGTTCACAGCCTCCATTCTTGTGTAAGCAGGGATCTGCACCTAGTAGAGAACAGAGAGAATGTGCAGATGGGTCAAAGACATCTTTGGATGAGAACTCAGCCATTCTAAATGGAAGGTGTGTCTAGAACTCTCTCACAGGTGCTCCTTCGAAGAGGCCCTGATTCCGAGGCAGCTCAGAATGCTGTTACCTTATTCAGATTTCCCAAGCATAGCTGGTGGTTTAGTTTGTAAGGCTCCTCAGTCTTCGAGATTTCTATTTTCTTTCTTTTTTTTTTTTTTGGTTTTTCGAGACAAGGTTTCTCTGTATAGCCCTGGCTGTCCTGGAACTCCCTCTGTAGACCAGGCTGGCCTCGAACTCAGAAATCCGCCTGCCTCTGCCTCCCAAGTGCAGGGATTAAAGGCGTGCGCCGCCACTGCCCGGCCATCCCTCCAGCCCCAGAGATTTCTATTTTCTGACCCAGGAAATCTCACAGAGATCTTCAGGATGAGGAGATGATGGAGGGAGCTGAATGACTGACTCTTCCTTGGATTGCTTCTGTCTGCTGCTCACTGTCTGGCATATGGAGGGTAAGGAGGACACAAGGGGGGGTAGAAGCTCCACTGCAAAAAATCTAAGCTGCCTAAATCAATAACTTTTAACATATCAAATAATTCTATTTGGCATTAAGAATTCTTGGTGGGACCTCTTTCTATTGTGTTGTTTATACTTGGTGATAATCTCTATCTATCTATCTGTCTGTCTATCTATCTATCTATCTATCTATCTATCTACCTATCTATCTATCATCTATCTATCTATGAACAAAGTCTAACTTGCTTATCCTGACTTTCTGTAAGCTGAGTCTTCTGAAATGTAGTAAGCAAGCCATAGGGAGCAGAGGAGGAGTGTGGCTGGGAGATAAAACCCAGATTATTAAAATCACCACATTAAGAATAAAGCACAAATTACCAAACTACCAAGCCTTTCTGGGTTGTGATTCAATCAATGTCCAAATCTTGGGAAAATCTTAACATTTATGCAGACAGGTGAAAAAAAAAATCACCAAATCCCCTCCACCCCCACCGCCTGCTACCATTGGTTAATACAGCTGCAGTCTCCAATGCAGGAGGGCCTGCGGGACTTCTCCATTGTACCTGGTTTTGCCAATGGATGGACCACAACCACTGACGAGGGCTTCAGCATGCTGCCTCGGAGACGTACCCTGTTTTGACCAGTCCTCTTGTTCACCCTTATTACCGATGGGATAGCCCAATCCGAGAACCACACGTGATCCTCAAACACAGCTAGAGCAAATGGGTGACCTGGAAGCAAGTAAAATGTCATTCAGTACAGAGGGGCTCTCTTCACAAGGAGCATCTGTAAGAGGACAAGGCTTAGAACCACTGTACTACGTCACAGAAGCTGCTGGAACTACATGGGTCTTAACAGCACATAGGGTGCCAGGGTGGGCATGCTCTGTGCTCATGTGCCATGGACTGACCTTAGTGTGTTTCTTGCTGCTCTTTGCTCTGGGTCCTTTGTCATTTAAATGGCTGTCATACGCAGTAGAATGAACCCACAGGTAACTAGAAAGATTTTTTTCTCTTAATTCAGGTGACCAAACAGTGTTTTTCGAAACTGTCATCTCTCTCACTGTATTCCCGAGTTAGCCTTTCCTGTCTGCTCTCTCTTCTTATCCATTAGTCCAGGATTGACCTTCTGGCATGTTTACTTCTCCCATGCCTATGCTGCCGAGAATGACTCCATCTCTTCATATTCACTCTCCTCACCAAGCTCAGCCCGCTAGCCTCTTACCTTCCTTACTAATGCCTCTTTCCCTTATCCTTGTAGACTCTCTGACTCTTCCCTGCCATGCAGAAGGGAGGTTTTTTTTTTTTTTTTTTTAAAACACATTTATCTGCTGCCTCGGTTTCTACAGCACCTATTGACCATCCGGTGGGCTGCCTTCTGAGCCGTCCTCCTCCAAAACCACCTCTGCAGGCCTCTGGAACTGCTGTGCACTGATTCAAGTACTCAGGAGAATGACACACCGTGTCTCAAGCTGCTAGACACCAGGGTGGAGGAGGAGGCGTGCGTCTGGAAGCTTCCTCACGCTTCTCATTCACCAGGTCAATGAATTTGGAACTGTGAGATGAATGTCTCCCCCGTGTGGTGGAAAACTCAAATGACTCGTCCTGGCCACAGCAAGCCTTCTCTGCTTCACCAAATGTTGAGGGTGTTTAGCTTTCATCTCAGTCTCTACTCCTTTGTCCCAAAGTAAAACTATATAGACATCATGGAAATTTTTTTCTACCTGACTACTGTTCTTTTTATCGGGGTTAGAAAATATACAACACAAAATTTACTACCTTAGCCTCTACGTACAGTTCAGAGGTGCTAAGTACACTCACACACTGCCGTGTAACTAATCTCTAGAATTTTTGCAGCACTTTTGAAAATCTGAAAGTCTATGCCAACTTCTCCCCAGTCCCCGAGAAATACTATTCCACCCTGTGCATGAGACTGCAGTGCTGCATTACCACGAGCCAGTGGGCGTGTCCAGCATTTATCTTTTTACTCACTTAGCATAATCTCCTCAAGGTTTGTTTATTTGAAGCCCATGCTAGAATTAGCTACGGATGTTCAACAAACACATTAGACATACTCTTCCTTATCTTAAGGCAACGAACCACAATTAACTGTATTTTAATTAAAGATAAATTCATCCAATCTTTTCATTCAAAGTCCTGAACTGTTGACATTGGAAAGATGGCTCAGTGGTTAAGAGCACTGACTGCTCTCCCAGAGGACATGGGTTAGAGTCCCAACACTAGCATGGTGTCTCACAACGTCTATCATTCTAGTTCCAGGGAATACAATGACCTTTTCTGGTTTTCCACAGCCCCAGGCATCCATGAAGCAGACAAAACAGCCATATACATAAAAGAAGAATAAATAAATAAATAAATAAATAAATAAATAAATAAAACCCTGCACTGTCAATCGAGAACACACCACATGTACTGCGGTAGATGGCGCTCTAGAGTAGGGATTACGTAATTGTTGCTTCTCAGGAGAAAGCTGTGCTGTTCTGATTGTAGTAGTACATACAGTTAAAAAATCTCCGCTGAAGGGCTCGGGGTCTACCTCAGCTGGTGAAGGGCTTGCCTATCACGAGCAAAGTCCCGTTTAATCTCCAGCACCATCTAAACTGGGTGTGGGGAACAGGCCCTATCATCTCGGCATTCTGGAGGTTCAAGGCAATCCTCCACTAGACAGAAAGTCCAGATCCAGCCTGGAATGCGTAAGACCCTGTCCCCAAATCAATATGATATTATATACCGTGTTTCTGGATCCAGAATGTGATGGTTTCTTCTGGTTAGGAATGTTCATATATCTACCTACCTCAGAAACCAATGAATGTCTACCAAGTGCGTGCAAAGACATGGTCCAACTATGTATGCAAGCTTATCACTGTTTATGAAGAATATGGTTGTTTTAAAGAATCTTAGAAATATATACAATTTAAGTATTTTTTGCTTTATTTCATGTTATATTATCTAGAAAGTTATTGTCTCTAAAGAGAATTTGCAAGATACCTATTTTATTAGTTCCTTGATAAATGAGACTGATTTTTTGACCTTCTCAACCAGTTTCTAAATCCCCAAAGGCCCCCCCCCCCACACTCCCAGGCTCTCGCTCTTCCTTACTCCCATTTGCTATCAGACCCTCTCTAATGTATATTCATCGTAAGTGTTAATTCCCTAATCTTCTATTTCTCCGTTTAATAACAAGGTAGTTTGGGTCTTCACGAACTGATGTGTGGACTAGCACTGAACTTGTCATCGATTTCCTTCTCTCTAAACTTCAATCTGAGCACTGCAGTGTAATCTAAACGGTTACCTTGGAATGGTGGTCTCGTCATACACATCTCTTGCTCAAGAACATTTACTGTGAGGCTGGAGAGATGGCTCAGCGGTTAAGAGTAATGACTGCTCTTCCAGAGGTCCTGAGTTCAATTCCCAGCAACCACATGGTGGCTCACAACCATCTGTAATGGGATCTGATGCCCTCTTCTGGTGTGTCTGAAGAGAGTGACAGTGTACTCACATAAATAAAGTAAAATAAAAAGAGACTTAATTTTTTTAAAAAAGAAGAACATTTACAGTTTCCTTAGTAAATTCAAAATTAGGCTCAGTCTCTTTATCCCGGCAGTTCTTCTTATCACTTGGCTGAGTTCAAAAGGATCCTTGAAGACTCCCTGAGTCCAAGGCAATTTCCCACCGCCTTTGTACTTCTCCTTTATAGGCTACAGTGTGTGTGTGTGTGTGTGTGTGTGTGTGTGTGTTCTGCATAGATCTGTGTGTGAGTATGTGCGGGTACCTGCAGAGGCCAGAGGACAGTGTCAAACTCTAGGAGCTGAAGTTATAGGTGGTTGTGAGCTGCTCAATATGACTGCTGGCAGCCAAACTCAGGCCCTTTGGAAGCCTAGCAAGTGCTCTTAACCACTAAACCATCTCTCCAGCCCCTGGCTCAGTGTTTTAAAGATATTTATGAAAATTCATGATCTCCCTTGAAGAATATGAAAAAGCAATAGGGGAGAAAACTTCCTTGATTAATATTTGCCCATGTTATTAACTGACATTCATTAATGCCTGAAAGTGATTTCATCACTGTTATGGAATGACAGATTGAAAAAAAAAAAAAACAGGTGAAATATGGTTTTTATTCCTAAATAAGTTTGGAAAAAAATTAAGATTTTTTACTTTTATTTGGGGAAATCTTGAGGAAAAGTGATTATACAGTATTACATTTTACTTGACACTTTCAGTGCTTGGGCTTGGGCAATCTTTCTATTTTATAATTCTTGGAGAACTCTGTCTCTGTAGTTTGGTTAAATGTGTACATGTGTAAGCACATTCTGGATTTAACATTCATTAGCACTCAATCAAGGAAGTCAGAGGCTAGAGAGATGACCCAGCTGTCCTGAGCAAGTACTGCTCTTGTAGAGAATCCATGTTTGTTTTCCAGCACCCACAGCTACCGGCTTACATTCACCTGAAACTCCAGCTCCAGAGAACCAGACACTCTCTGGCTATTGTGGTTACATGCACTCATATACACACATTCCCAAACACACACATATGTGTACTATGTGCGCATGATTTAAAAAATAATAGTATGACTAAACTAAAGATGAAAAAGTTACACAGCCCAAAGCCTCACCTACATCGTTCTGGGTAAGTCTTCTACGTTTGGAACCATCCAGACTGGCCATTTCAATCACAGACTGCTTGATGTCACACCAGTACAAAGTGTCTGTTAAGTAGTCAATTGTGATTCCACTGGGTTCCAGTAGATTAGAGCTGGCTATCAGCATCCGGTCAGAACCTTGAAGGGAAGAGCTTTCAATCCGAGGAGACATCCCTGTGTCTGTCCAGAATAGTCTCCTTCAATCAAGAAAACTCACAAGTCAAATTTGCACGAAAAAATCCTTATATTCTTTCAAGAAAACCAATAGACCTCACTTTAAAGACGACTATACTGAGAAATATGCAAAGAGAAAATGCAGCAACACATGTTTAACCATTAAAAACAAAACCAAAGAAAACTCTCAGGTATCTGCTCTGTATAAAGCATCTAGAACAAAAAGAAAAAAATGGTGTCAGATCATTAGATGGAAAAGGAATTGATATTTGAAATTGTAGAATATTAATCAAATTTGTACTTGAATGAACAGTAGTAAATTAGCAGCAAAATGCATAGAATTTGGTAGCTCATCCTATATTATGCACATATTAAGTTACAACATAAAAGGAATAGTGTCTTTACCTGTTTCCTAGAGTTATGCAAGGTACTAAGCCTGCTAAGATCATTTTGACTTCACATTTTAAAAAGTAGCAATCTGGCTTAACAGCTAGCTGGCTTATGTAGAGATGGGTTCACCTTGTTTTGGCCATTTGATCAACTCCAGATCAATTATCAGTTACTACTGACACATCATCCAGAGATGACTATAACATTTCCATCAAAAATAAAACCTTCAAGGTTCTGGCTGGATGCTGATAGCCAGCTCTAATCCATTGGAACCCAGTGGAATCGCAATTGACTACTTAGCAGACACGCTGTATTGGTGTGACATTAAGCAGTCTGATTGAAATGCTCAATAAAACAAAAAAAGTACATGTGTTTCTCTTTGCTTTTTATCAACTCTGAAGAAACTCTCTATTCTCCTTAATTCTCTGCTCTCAACCCAAAATGTGATGCCAATTCATAGTTGGTAACATAGAATCTACTAATCTTTCATAATTTATATTTCTGCTTATCTGATTCTAGAAATGACCTATTGTTTGAAATCATCTTAAGATTTTTCTAAATAGTGTTGATAAATCAACACTCCTAATTTTATTTTCCACTCAAGAAACAACAATGTAGATTTTTAAATCTTTTCTTGTAAATAAAGGATCTTAAAATTTTTACATAGAGTGTTTTTTCTATGCACAATACTTCACACCTAGTACCTGTGGAGGCAAGAGAGGTTATTGGATCCCCTGGAGTTAGAGATAGTTGTAAACTGTTATGTAGGTGCTGGGAACAAGTCACACCTAGATCCTCTGGAAGAGCAGCCAGTGCTCTTAACCACTGAGCCATCTGTCCAGTCCTGACAACATTACAAAGAGTGGATGCATGGGATTAAGCATAGCTGGTTAATGAGAACCAAGAGATACGAAAGGGATGTAAGTCGTTAGACATAGTGGTTCTGAAGAACTGAATATTTACACATTTGCTTGGCTTTTGACTGTACTGACCACCCGAAGTCTTAGCACAAATTCTGGTCATGATCACTGAAGGCATGAACAACTGAATAAGCTCAGACAAACAGTACAGTCTTTTCATAAATATCTACCTGGCCTTTGGATGCACAGCTATTCCTTGTGGCCTTGAGATGCTCTCTTTGATGATTATTTGATGATGCTTCCCGCTCAAGTCACTCCCTCCAATGACAGACCTCCTAAAAGGTACAAACAAGTGGGATGGTGTTAGCTCATCATTTTCAAATGAAAGTTTTCTCTCTCTCTCTCTCTCTCTCTCTCTCTCTCTCTCTCTCTCTCTCTCTCTCTCACACACACACACACACACACACACACACAATCATCCAATTAGTACCAGCAAGCTCTCTACATAAAAAATCCTATTGATTTAAAATACAGCCGGGCAGTGGTGACGCACGCCTTTAATCCCAGCACTTGGGAGGCAGAGGCAGGCAGATCTCTGTGTTTGAGGCCAGCCTGGTCTACAGAGGGAGTTCCAGGACAGCTAGGGAGACACAGAGAAACCCTGTCTTGGAAAACCAGAACCAAAGAACCAAGCAAACAAAACACCAGCTAATTAGCACCCCCTAAACTAACCAAGCAAACAAAACACCAGCTAATTAGCACCCCCTAAACTAACCAAGCAAACAAAACACCAGCTAATTAGCACCCCTAATAATCCCAGGCACAGGACAGGATAAAGGGGGCCGGTCAGCAGCCTGGCAGACAGCCAAGATGCAAATGTCACTTTCTTTCTCTTCATAACCTTCCACTTCCTGCTGGAACTCACGGAAGCAAGAGACTAGGAGGCCAGGTTAGTCATAGGAGGCCAGGTCACAGACCATGGGAAGAAGGCACAGGCCAGTGTAAGGATAGCAGGGGGAGATTTACATGGGCTTCAACTTTCTCCCACCTGGCTTCAGGGCAAATGGAGTGCTGTGGTCAGCCCTTTTCCCTCACTTCACTTCCCATGGTTTCGGTTCCTTTGTGGCAGTATTTGTCTCCTTCTGAAGTATGCGACTAGGGGTAACAAAACCACCCTCTCTGATCTCACTGTTATAGCACTAATAAGTTTCAACTGCTCAGAGCAGGAGTTAGGCAGTGAGAATTGGGCTCCCACAGTGCTGTTCAGTTCAGTCCAAATGCAAAACTGAGACCCCAGGGCTGGTGATAAGAAAGCAAACACCCTGGGACAATTTATGTTTGCTGTAGTTATCCACAGAGAGTGCCCCAAAGAACAAGCACACATATATCATTAGCTTTATGGCTCAGGCAACTTTAGAAGTCAGGATTCCTTAATGTTAATTAATAATTGTGTAAAATTACCAATGTGTCATGCTCATATGAATGTCTTTTTTCTCAACCACCCGGCCACCCTTCTTCGGTTTGCATTGACTTAAGAGTTACCATGTAATCTGATATCTAGGATTAAAGTCTCAGTCATTTAAATCAAATTTCTAGCTAATATCAAGGTTTTTAAACTACAAACCGCTCATTTCCAGACAAATTAAAGGTTTTGCTTAAGCAGCTGTCTTTTAGAGCAGAGAGGACTTAAGAACCGTTTGTTATTGCTGAAGTCAGTGGGCTGGGGAATGTGAGGGCTGGTTCTGCAGGCTCCAGCTGTGCCCACCTGAAGGCACTGCCTGGGCAGTAGGCACTAATAACACACTGGTAAAATTAGTGGTGCCTCTTGAATGTGTGGAACTGGGAGGAGAGCTACCTCAGAGATGCTGAGAGCTGTTGACATCTGTAACCCTGATAAACGTGTGCACTTTGAAAACCACCACACACTAGCTCTGCTGTTACCCGCAGCTGTCAGGGAGAAAGCCCTTTTAAGTCAGTTCGACACGGAGAAGGCTGTTATTATGGTAGCTATGATGGTCGTGGTGATTTGATCTGTTCTGTGACTCTGGCCCCACCCATTCTGACACTGAATGGAGGAGGCAGTATCCCTCTATGAAGGTTTTGTGGTCCTGAGGCTTGAACCCAAGCCTTCACATGCTAAGTGCATTTCTACCTCAAGTAGTACCCCAAGCTGATTTCTGTGGTGAATCAGAACAGCCTCTGGGAATGGCTAACCTTGAGTTCACTGTTTAACCCTGGGAAAGTTATTTTAGCACTTTGATTATAAATTCTCTTGATCTTTAAGAGATATGAAAGCATAGCTATTTAGGACTTAATAGTATCCTGGATGGAACGTTCTGAGCACAGTATCTGGCACACTGCAATTATTTAATAGACAGATGTACAAACAGTAAAAGATGAAGGCAGAAGCTAAACAAAGCAAAAAAGCCACGCTCAACCTGGACACGGAGAAAGCATTTCATCGGTGACTGCACACCATATCGTACATCTGGCTCACTGTGAAGAACCTGTTGGCTTCCTATAACCAGAGATGTTCTGCACACAGAATGGCTGTGCACAAGCGCATGTGCCTGGTCCCTGGGACTCTGCACTCTGAGTTGGAACTACGGTTCTCCCAGATTTGAAACCCTAATTAGTTGTCTTTTCCTTTTACATGGCAGCATACGTTCCAGATGCTCAGCCTGATCACCATTCACTCAATGCTTTTCAGGTACTTGGAAGAAACAGAGCACATGGCATCTCTCACGTCATCTTGTGAGGGAGTCTGGCCCATGCTTCTCTGCTCGCAGCAAGGAAGTGGGCTTTCTATAGCATCATTCGGGAGGGAGCCCCTTCCCACATCTATCCTCCTCCTGTCCAGCCCTGTTTGTTCTCAGGCTCACAGAGGCCACAGGCCACAGGGACAGAGAGGGCTGAGAGAACAGAAATGTCCCAACTTTGCTTCTCTTGTCACCCACAAAGAGAAGAAGCTCACCCTATCCAACCTCTGAGAATGTCTTCCCATCTCCAAGGAGCCTTCCACTCTTTCTTTCATGCCTGTTCAGCAGGAGCCAGGGCAAGGATTTTCATGTAAGACTTGTCATTCACAAGCTTGTAAACAACCCAGAACAACCTCAGCTCTCTGGGCTGTAAAACGAAGGGGTGGGGACCACCAATCCCTCTGCCCGTCTGGACCTCTGGCGAGTGTTCATGCATGGCCCAACACTCCCCTTACCTCCATTTTCACCAAGCATTTGTATTCATTTGCTAAAGGGGAAAATCTGTCTTTTCTTCTCAGCTAAACTGAGAGCTGACCACAAAGACAGATCCTATCGCCTTTTCTGTCATGTCTTCTGGAAGATACCTACGAGAGAGCCTTATGCAAGCAAACGTTTCCCCATGGTGTGCAGACGGGTCTGAGGCTGCACTGTTGACAATGGTCTGAGCTGCAAAGCACATGTCACTTTCTTGGTCCTGGGAATCCTGTCACTGTGGACCCTGTCCCATAAAAGGTGAGCCTTGCTTGGTGGTGGGGAAGGATGGGGAGTGTGGACCCCAGTGCAGCCACCTCACCACCTCACCAAGTGGCCAGCCATAGTTCTCCACCTCCCAGTAGAGGATAAGCCAGTAGGATCGCCTGTCCCCAGTAGGATCGCCTGTCCCCAGTAGGATCGCCTGTC
>JADRCH010000052.1:4907164-4947348 GCA_019843965.1 Rhynchomys soricoides | reverse complement strand
TCTCTCTCTCTCTCTCTCTCTCTCTCTCTCTCTCTCTCTCTCTCATGCCCCAAGCCCAATCCACCGTCTTCCCATATTAGCAAATAATCAAAACCCTTGTGATGGGCAAGCATCATGCTGGTCTCCCTCCTGCTCCTCCAGATAGGCAAGTGAAAGGAGAATGATGCACAATCTCCCCAGGAAGGTGGCTAACAGGAGACAAGGCTAACAAGGGTACAGGTATCAGAGCACAAGCATTCTTCATGTTCCTCAAATGCATATATTTAACTTGCTCTGGTCTAATACTAGGAGTGTGGCAGAGCATTTTCAAGTAGCCCAGGTCATCAATGAAGCTAAAATCCTTCACTTTCATAATCTGTTCATGCATTTTTTTTTTTTTTTAAAAAAGTGTACCTTGCTTTCCACAGGGTCATAATCCAGGGCAAGAACCATTCCCATCTGCCGGCTGAGCAGAGTTTTGTAGTCTGTTCCATCAAAATGCATGTGCCGGATGTCCTGGGAGTTTGCAAACAGTAAAAATGGCTGTGGTCCTGTTAAAAATTTCAAATACAGGTTGAACTGAAAATGCTTTAAAACCCACGGCATTTGTGATTCTTGCTTTTCACTGCACAATCTTTAATTCCTGCAATACTAGTCTGCTCAGTCTCCCACAGACAGGTGGAAAGACCTCCCCCTCTTACAAAGTGTCACTGCAAGATCATCCCTGGGTCCTTACTTATAGAAAGGGTGGCATTAACCCAAAGCACAGACAAATCACTCAGACCTTTTGGCTGTCATCACCTTCACTCACACAGGATGAATTCATCAATTCATTTCCCATGGCTGGGTGCTCTTCTGAAAGGGGATCATATAATCATTCTCTAGGCTCATTATGTTTTATTAGCCAAGACCTTATGGAGTTAAGAGCATTGAGGCCAGATTTAGGCAAGCGTCACATGATCAGAATTACAGCATCGCAATTTATCAGCATCATCAATCCTCAACGGACAAAATCAATTTGGCATAAATCTAAGATTTCCAAGGGTTGTGAAAGATAGAAAAGATGCAATATCAGCAGATGAAAAGAAACAGTTGAAGCATAAAACTTCACATTAAAGTTGAAGGAAAAAGAACTTGTCAACGTATTGTGATTACTATACTTGCCAGAAAGATCAAAATCAAATCAGTCAACAAATATTTATTAAACATTGGTTAACTTATAGCTCCTTAAGACCACTCCCCATGATGGTCTCCCCATCTACTAAAGTTACCAGACCCTAATCTAAGTGTCTGGATTCCCCCTTTACTAAGAAACAGTCTCCATTATTTATGTTGCAGTTACTTATATCATTCAAGGTAACAAGATTCATTTCCTACTTCCAACATTTTCTTCTCAAGTCATATTTGCTACCAGGAATCTGGAAGCAATTTAACTTTGCATATTTTAATGTATACTATCTTTGTGTAACCTCTTTTTCAAGGAGAGACTTTCAAACAACTAAGGCACTAACCTGAAGCTGCACAGCTCTTTTGGTCCGATTGTAAGTCATACCCAAGAAAGCAACCACATTCCCAGGATACTGGGCTGAGAGGAAGACAGATCTGGCTGCATCCACCATTATCAGGGGATGAACAACCTACAAAACCAGCCACCGGGTAATGATGTTATATCACACAAAATGAAACAATTATTCATGAAAATATTCTTGAGGAACCAACTGTATGTCCTTAAGACCCATTTTCTTAATCACTGATACTGCTGCCATCAAGTTTATCTTCAGAGTTTAGAGGAAACTGTCAGTCACAGTACCCTCTTCCCTGTAACCCAGCATTTTGATGTTAACTCTTCACATTCCACCGACCCTCATTTGTGTATTCCACCACTGAATTCAGGAATACACACACTGGCAGCCGCCTGGACAAAGAAATTCATTTTGAGTTTGTCCTAACTCTTCTACTGGGTAATACAATTTTTCTGTCTCATACATTTTGGGCCTCTTGACTTTGGCCTTTTTGTTTGTTTGTTTTGTTTTTCAATGATCTTAACTCACTTTATTTTCAATTCTAGATTGGGGCAATACTAAATCCCACCAAATACATGTCTTCATATTTGGCAGATTTTATTTAAATAATTAAAAAACTACTAAAAACCCTTCTGCTAATCTTGAGTTCCATCCAGACTTCTGTGTGCTTAAATCTTTAGGAAGGGAAAAGCCTGGGGTTATTTATTAGTGGCCAACAATAGGCTGAGCAGTCTGCATTCATAGGTCACAAGAGATGTTTACACCTCACTACTGGGGACTGGTAATGCTGGTTCAGGACTAACACTATCAAAGAACATTCTATAGACCATTCACTGTTTTAAAAAAACTCCCAAATTTACCTATTAATCTGTTACATAAATGTCTTTCAATAAGTGGGTGGTAAGGAAGAACTGTTCTGCTTTGGCAATGAGTAAAATTTTCAGTGTCTCTTAGAAGATTCATATTGTTAAGAGAACAGAGGTCCAATAGACTCACCGGTGCATGTCTTCCCATCTGTCCCAAGCACTGAACCTGCAGGACAGATGCACTGGGGACCATCTGATGTCAGGACACAGTCATGGCTGCACTCTGATATGTTGGCTGGACAGGAAACAAGTTCTAATTAAGAAGAACAAAGTAAGATTAGTGTTAAGTTGGCTGTTGCAAGAGGCAGGTGGATTTCTGAGTTCGAGGCCAGCCTGGTCTACAGAGTGAGTTCCAGGACAGCCAGGGCTACACAGAGAAACCCTGTCTCGAAAAACAACAACAACAACAAAAACAAAACAAAACAAAACAAAAAAGAACAGAAAATTTGTTGCAATCAGTTGCTACTCTGAAAGGAGAAAGTTGAATAAAAAGCTTCTAACATTTATGAGAGGCCACAGTATTGAAAATACCAAAATAAGGAATAATGTGTCAGTCTAAATTTAAAAAAAAAGCAAAGCGCTAGGATTTTGGGAAACTATCTCCACTCTCCTATGAGTTTCTCCTGTTTGGAATAAGATCTTTAAAGTTGTTAGACATCAGAATTCCAAAACATTTTACATAGAATTTTACCAAGTGATTCTGGAGATTACCCATGTTGGAAACAATAAAGGCATTTTGTATGTGGTTAAATGTTTGGGAGAGAAATGAAAGGCTCTTAACCAACACCAAAGTTTATGATGGATGCATAGCAGACAGTGTATGTGTGCTAAACGCTGGGGAACAGGAACAGGAAAAGACAGACCATGACATCAGGAAAGGGTAGAAAACTCAGATTAGAAAAGGATCCAACTGGGAGTGATGACACACGCCTGTAATCCCAGCCACAGAAAGCTGAGGCAGGAGAACCTCAAGATGAGGGCCAACCTACGCCACCCTAATGAGACAGTGTCAAAACAAACCTCACGAAAATAAAACCTTCAAGTGCACACAAGCTCATGCTAGAGAAGGCGTTTTTTAAAAATGGGTGTGCATATGAAGGCCCACCAGGAATACAGAAATAACTGCACAGTGATTTAAGCAAACTTAAACACTACTCTATACCGTGCATAAAACTTAACTCCAGCAAATTTGAACGCAAATTTAAAATGTCTATCATAAAAGTTCTAGAAGCTTTGAGGTTTAAGTAGAAATGTATGTGTCCCTATTGGCATATGATGGGGCCTGTGCTCAACCCATTTACATCCGGTGTTTGGGGGCATTTACTAATAGGTCAGAAGCAAGTCTCCTGCGTGCAATGATGATAGGTGATTTCCATAAAGTTTGTGATTTATTATCCATCAATTTCGATGAGTCTGGTTTCATAAACCCAGATGATACACAGACAGACCTAGTCTCCATCATCTGTGAAGCAAGACTACATAATGAGTATGATTTCAAACAAGTGTCTGTACATTAGTCATGCTACGAGTCAATTAAAAATCAGGACTAGAAGATATCTGACTATGCGATCCTAGATTTGCACTGGAATTCACAATGTTCTCTTTCTCTCTTTCTTAAGTACACTAATTTACTAGCAAATTATAACCTGTAAATACAAATTTTCACATTTGCTTTGCCCTATCCCATAAAAATTGTCTCTTGGGAAAGCAGACAGTTAATGAGATGCAATTTCCTTTATAAAAGCTTTCTAATTAATAATTAGAAGGAATGGAAGGACAAAAATATTACTTCAAAACTATTGGTGAAATAATAGATCTAGGAAATATTATAAAATGTGACTGGTAAGCTCTTTAACATATGAACGCACACTGGCTAATCTCACAAGACAACGGAACGACAGGGCATCTATACCTTGGTGGAAGTACAAATGCATTCATAATGTATTCCGGCCAAGAAACATCAATGCCGAGTCTAATCCAGTCTATACTTACAATTACAAGTTCACAGAATATTGAAGGGACACTTAGAAAATGTAATTGATGGGCTGGAGAGATGGCTCAGCAGTTAAGAACATTGACTGCTCCTGCAGAGGTCCTGAGTTCAATTCCCAGCAACCACGTGGTGACTCACAACCATCTGTAAAGGGATCTGATGCCCTCTTCTGGTGTGTCTGAAGACAGCAACAGTGTACTCACATAAAGTAAATAAATATATCGTTAAAAAAAAGATTTATAAAAAAAAAAAAAAAAAAAGAAAGAAAATGTAATTGACAAAATCCACAAAGCAAGAAGCTTTGGAGTAAATAAAAATAGTTAATTTAATTAACACTGTATGAGGAATAAGAAGAGTCTATGAGAGACAGGTGCATCAAGTTAAAACATGTTAGTCAGACAAATCCGTCATGTAGAGGGACAACAACACTAACAACACCCTCTGCAGAACAAGCTTATGTATGCTTGCAGGTTTTGTTTTTATTAGTTTCTTATACAGTCCCACAATAGAAAAATTGATATTTGATGATATTAAGAATTATTGTCAATGTTAGGGGTATAACTAATATTGTGATTGAATCTAAAAACTGAAAGATAATACACTAGGGTGTTATAGTTCATTTTTAGGTGTAATAATGTATCACCACTGGTTATTATATGCCTCTCTTTTAAAGATACATAGTTAAATATTAGATAATATAGATTAAAATAGAAAATAGAAATATATGAGTTTATTTGTTTATATAGTTTTGTTTCCCTTGCCCTGAGGGTTTTCTTTTCTTTTTTTCTTTTTGTTTTTGTTTGTTTGTTTGTTTGTTTCGAGACAGGGTTTCTCTGTGTAGCCCTGGCTGTCCTGGAACTCACTCTGTTAGGCTGGCCTCAAACTCAGAAATCAGCCTGCCTCTGCCTCCCAAGTGCTGGGATTAAAGGCGTGCGCCACCACTGCCCGGCTCTTTTCCTTTTTTCAATAGGCCTGTAATAGAGCCTAGTTATACATGCAGTTGTTGGTTTTAAGACAAAGCCCTTCTCTATAGCCCAAGCTGGCCTTGAACTTGTGATCCTCCTACCCCACCTTCAGAGTGCTGGGATTACAAATCATACCACGATGTCCAGCTTCAGCTAGCAGTGTTAAAAGACAAAGTGAAATACAACCGCAGGGAAGTTTGATGCACACTGCTAACTGAAGACCACCAACTCAGGTCATAGCCACCTTAGGAACATTACTCAAAGTAAAAGAACGCAATAATGACTTGCTGTGGCTTACCGTGACAATGTTTCCCATCAGGAAGCAGAACAAATCCTGTAGGACATGTGCAGTAATAGGATCCAGGGGTGTTTTCACACCCAAGAGTACAGCCATGATTCTGAAAGGCACACTCATTGACATCTGCACAATGACAACAGCAACCCATGATTATCCTTGAAAATAAATTGTGATATCCCTAATTGGCACAAAGTAGGGCATCTTGCACTTGCTTCCACTGCCAATCACCATGGGAGGGTTACTTCTCCAACCCCCAGAGAGGGCGACAGAAATCAGTTCAGTGCTCACGAAAGTCATTTCTATCGGCCCAGGATTACTTAGAGACCACTTTCTCACAGTTTTAGACAGGATTTACCCTTTACTAAAAAGTTAAGACAGGGGCTGCAGAGATGGCTCAGCAGTCAGTTAAGAATTCTGACTGCTCCTCCAAAGGTCCTGAGTTCAGTTCCCAGCAACCACATGGTGGCTCACAACCATCCGTAATGGGATCTGATGCCCTCTTCTGGTATGTCTGAAGAGAGCAACACTGTACTCACATACATAAAATAAATAAATCTTTACAAGTAAATAAATAAAAGTTAAGATGAAGTCCCCCGGAAAGGTAGAAACTCCTTTTTGTGACTCTGAGGATTGATCTGAGGGTCTTCTGTGTTTGGCAAGCACTCTCAAGTCTATCACTGAGCTGCACATCTCTCTCCCTTCCCTTAGTTTGAGAAAGGGTCTCCCTAAGCCTCCACAGCTGGCTTGAACTCACTCTGAAGCCCAGGCTGGCCTTGAACTGCAATCCTACCACAGCCTCCCTTGACGCTGGGGTTAGAATATTTTAGCCACATTAGGGATATTTCCTGTTCTGCTTTTGGTCTTTCCCCTCCTCAGGAGGACAACTCTGCTCTGACTGAAGTGCCAGGCTTCAGCCTCTGCCTCATCCGCATCAGTTCACTGGGCATAAGCAAGGGACTGTAATATGTAACAGCCATAGGCTAGATGTGCCTGAAGTCAACAATTCCTCTGAATGTGTGTACCACTTGTACCTTCTAAAAACCAAGCTACTTCTCCAGGGCTCTGGGCTGATTACACTAGGCCAGGAACTTCTAAACAGGAGAGGCCTAGATAAGGAAGCAGCTGGATTCAGTTTCCCTAGGTTCTCTCTAAGTCTCATGTGGGATAAGACACGCATGGAATACTCTCAGTCTGGTGGTAGCTATGGAATTACTGCTAAAAATACATAAAATTTAACAAGAGTTTGCTCATCCTGATATTTTGCACCAGTCAAGCTAAAAGAGAAAGAGAGGGAAGGAAAGAGAGGGAGAGGGGGGAGGGAGAGAAAGAATGAACTTGTTGACCACACTCAGAAACCTCTGGCTTAAAGTTGAAGAGATGGCTTAAAGGTTAATTGCTGCTCTTACAGAAGACCTGAATTTGATTCCTAGAAACCACATGGTGGCTCACATCCTTAATTACAGGTCCAGAGGATTCCACGCTCTCTTCCAGGCTCCACAGGCACCAGGCATGCATGTGGTGCACAAACACACACACAGGCTCTCATACACATAATATAAAAATAATAAATTTGTAAAAAATAAAATAAAATAAATCTTGGCCTTTTATCAGCCCCTCAGCAATTTCCTAATGGGTTGCATCTAGCAACATAAGTCTATTAAAAAAACAAAACAACAACAAAAAAAACCCTGAGTGTATAAAAGGAATTAAAACAGAAGAAAAAGTTCTCTTCTGGGAAAAGAAGGAAGGGAAGGAGGGAGCGGGCAAGGAAGGAAGAAGATTGAAGTCTGTTCTTCTTGGAGGCCCCGGACAACCTCCGCGCCCACGAATACAAGCCCCAAACAGACACATGCACTTAACTAGCCGACCTCCAGCCCCTGTCAAAAAGGATTGCCTTTGGTGCATGCGCACATTACCTTCGCAGTACTTCCGGTCTCGGCTTAACGTATAGCCCTCGGCGCATGCGCACGAGTGGGACTTGGGATCTCGCTCGCAGAGACTGTAGCGGCATGGTCCTCTCTGCCGTTTGCAAGGCTCGGAGTCTAAAACAGAAGAATGTTTATTTCAGAGCAAGTGGAGATGCATTTTTTGACAGAGGGCCCTGCTAGAACTCTTATCGATAACAGCGTAGCTGGGGGCGGGGCTAACCTCGCAGTGACGTCACAGCGGTTCCGCCCACAGCTCCGCTCCGCTCCAATCAGCCTGCAAACAGGATCTCCCTCTCTCCCTCCCTCCCACCCACTAGTGGCCAAGCTTCTTTATTTGGCTAATCATAAGGCTTCTGCTGTAGCTCTGGGTCAGGGCAGGGCGTCCTAATTAGCTGGAGATGATATTTAGTTTGCAAAGTGAGCATAACTTATCAGCGGTTTCATTTTGCTTTATGTTTGTATATTAAAACTACAATACTATATCTTTAAGAATTTAAAAAGCCTCAAACTTAAAAATTTGTCTTGACTGAAATACACCTCAGGTCTGATACTTGACTGGTTTTATGGTCATTAAAGAAGTGGGTTTCGTACTTCATACCATTGGCATATGCCTCACTTCTGAATATTTCATTTTACTGCTGCTAGCATCCAATGTGTCATGAAATATCCCTGGGGAAAGTGTAAAATATGCTCAGTGAAACGGATGCTTGGGGCGAATTAGCTAGAGTTGGGTTAAGTCACGTTTAACAGAGTGCTACCGTTACATGTGGTTATTAACCATAAATTGAGGCTTAGGTTAAATTCACTGTGATGAATAAGTGGCTCACATGGTAATTTTACTTTTCAGACCTAAATGTCAAGAATTAACGGTAACATGTATCCCTTTTCAAAATGCTAACAAGAACTTTGTCCGTTTTGCTCCCTCCTACATTTTACCAATTTTAATTGTAGATCGTTTGTAAAGTGCCTTAGAACTTCTGTAAAGCGGTTTCGAAGTACAGAAGCAAGCTTATGGGTGAATGAAAATTTTCAGAATGCTAGAGACCTGGGAAGAGAGGAAGATCAAGACAGAAGATTGGGGATGGGCGTGGAGACACAGGCCGTTAACCCCAGTACACTGGAGCGGGAGGCAAAGGCAAGAGTTTGTCTAGTGCGACCCTATCTTAAAAAAAAAAATCCTCACTGTCAAAAGATAAGATTTGGATGAATTTAGTTAAATGACTTCTTTGTCTTTTATTTGCAATCCATGAATCCAGCAGCGTTAATCTAAGCCTCCAGAGGTGGTGCTGTGCTGCAGGTGGCAGAGCAGCTGGCCTGAGTGGAAAGGGAAAATGACAATGTGAAGAACAGATTGGTTGGCGTCTGTTACTCCCCTTGTCAGGGTTAAAACAGCGAGTCTGCTTGGAAACTGAACTGCAGGGGACTTGGCTATGGTCACTCTCCTGATTGCTCAGGTCAGATAAACAATCAGTCACATGGAACATCATTATGGTTGGGTTTGTCCAGGACCTGGAGCAGGATCACACTCAGTCTAAGCCAGTGACTTCCCATGCATTCACGAATCTTTATTCAACATCAGTAAGAAACATAGAAAAGGGAACCCAGGCATCTACATATTACAGAATCTAGAGTGGTTCTGATGCCAGAGTATTCAAAATATACTTTTAGAAACTCTAGCCTAGCCAGGCAGTAGTGGCGCATGCCTTTAATCCCAGGACTTCTGAGGCAGAGGCAGGCAGATTTCTGACTTCAAGGCCAGCCTGATCTACAGAGTGAGTTCCAGGACAGCCAAGGCTATATAGAAAAACTCTGTCTCAAAAAAGCAAAAAAAAAAAAAAAAAAAAGAAAAAGAAAAAGAAACCCTAGCCTAGTGTGCCACATGTTAGTTGAAGGTAACTAACTACTTTAAATTAATCTGTCTTATAGTCTTAAATATTTCTAATTTATTTTTTCAAATAATTAAATTCATAATCTTGCCAACAAGCAATACAAATTCAACAACGTCTACTGGGTATGTTGAGTTGCAGTGAATAGTCTTTTGAAGATTAATTATAAAATGTTGTTTACTCTCTGGTTTTATGTCAGTTATGTACACATATTGTTCATATTTCTGTGCTTCTCTTATGCTATCAGAAATTAGGATATAAGCAAAATTAGGGGCTGGGGATGTAGTTCAGCTGGTGTTCTTGCCTAACTTGAAGAAAGCCCTGGGCGTAATCTCCAGCACAGCACACACTGGGTGGAGTGGTGTGCACCTATAATATGTATTCAGAGGTAGAGGCAGGAGAGGAGTTGTGGTCATCTTCAGCTATGTAGTAAGTTCAAAGTCAGACTGGTGTACAAGTCCTTGTCTAAAAGAAAGAGAGAGTGGGGAGAGGAGGGAGAGGAGGAGGAGGAGGAGGAAGAAGAGGAAGAAGAGGAGGAAGAAGAGGAGGAGGAGGAGGAAATTAACTGTTAAGCAAAGTTAAAAAATAAAATGCCTCTAATAAAAGTGAACGAATAAAATTAGAAATGTATGGTTATTGGAAACAAAATGTAATCATTTTGATTTTAAAAAATCAAAGCATAATGCATGTGTAAGTTTTGTAACTTTACATGTGAACACTACAACCCAGAGGAGTCTGCATCAACCTATTAATGGCACCAAAATTACAACACTTCCCTAAGGTGGAAAGAAGATTATGCTCCCTATAAATAACTCCTTATACACATCTTTTCAAGCCCAGCGTGGTAGATAATTATAGGATTAAGAACCGTGAAAACCAAGTTCTGTTTCTGTCTTTTACAACAAATCACTTTATACCTTTGACCTTCAGTCCCTAATCCACGAAATAGAATTGTTGAAATAGATACTCTCTGACACCCCTCTCTCTTTATTTTAAATTTATTTTTGAAGTGCCAAGGATCAGACTCAGGGTGTTGTAACACAAGACGAATGCTCTACCACTGAACTGCACCCCCAGGTCATTTTCCTCCTTCCCAAGCAGGGTCTTGCTCTGTAATCCAACCTGACCTCAAATGTTCAGTCCTCATACTGAGTCTCCTGAGCGTTGGGATGATTGGTATAAACCACAACACTCAGCTCTTCTTTTCAAAAAAGTTATATGATTCTAAAAAGAATTAATTGTTTATAGTAATTCTTTAAATTTATACCTCAAAGACGTCAAACTTGATGACTGCTTAATATATGGTAATAAAAAAAGTCAAGCTGATTAACGAAGAAAACATTGCTCTGTAGGGTAGAGGAGGTATGCTGGATCTTATTCTAGTCCCCTATTGTTTATCACACTTTTTATTTCTATTCTATTGGACCATCATCTGAACCATCATCACCATTATTACAGTTACGTCTATGTATCTTAGCTACATGTTTTTAATTGATGAGCGTCTGGGAGTAAGTCATATTTTCTATTCGCAGTTACTGTGTCAATAGAACCTAGAGTAGTGCTTTTCACACGTGTGTGTCCAGCACGTGGTCATGGTACCTGCACCCCTATTTGGTTTGCCCTTGAATTCCCAGTCAACCTTACTGATAGAACTGAGAACCTGCTAGCTCTCCTCTGCCCACTGCTGGTGGTTGCAATGAAATTCAGTATTAATGTAAGCCACTCCCCGATGCTGAACACAGGTGGGGAAATGGTCACTGTTCTGTGGCTGTGCTGATTGCGTGACCTGAATTCAGACGCTAAACACTTGAAAGGTCATTTTAGGAAGCTGCCAAACACAGGGCTGAGAGTTGTATTTTTGTTTAATCTCCTTAAGCTTCCATTCTTTAGCTTCCAAATCAGCCAAAGCTAACACTCAAAACTCCGCAGCTGTCCTCAGATAACACACACCCCTTCGCAGAGGCCAGCAGAGGGCTTACCTACCCCCACCCCCCACTCCGGATCAATTAAAGCTCCCGGTGTGGACTTTAACGCCTTCAGTAACTACTAGCTACCTGCCAAGCAGACAGGCCATGGCGAGCTGTGTCCCCCCCCCCCCCCCCCCCCCGCTCAGTAAGTCAGTGTTCCTGGCCCAGTTCTAAAGCAGAGAACATGGGATTCCCTAGCCTGTGCACCCCCCACCTGCTTCATGCTTTGTTTGTATCTTCAATTCTGTGTAACATTCACCCCATCAAGAAAGCTCTTCTAGTTTATGTTCAGTCCATTTATGCACACACACACACACACACAGACACAGACACACATATTGGTTTTTGGAAGCCAGGTTTCTCTGTGTAGCCACCACCACCTAATGATTCTTAAAACTAAGTATTTGGCATTCCCTAAATATTTAACACATATTAATGTTCAGAAAAAACATCAGAATATTTACAACAAATATTATTTTACAGATTAAGAATTGGAATTTTGTTACAGATCAAATAAGTGTAGAATTGTTAACCTCAGACCTTCTGAATGCAGACTACACTTTTTATCATGTACATGTGCTGTGTGTGTGTGTGTGTGTGTGTGTGTGTGTGTGTGTGTACACAGTGGTATGGAGCTGTTTCTCAGAGGCTAATAAGAGGGCCTAGGAAGAGAAGGGGAGGGGAGGGGAGGAGAGGGGAGGGAGGGGAGGGGGAAGGGGGAGGGGGGGGGGGGGGGGGGGGGGGGGAGGGTTGGGTTCTTGAGTGTGCTGACTAGCCTGGCAGAAAGGAAGCCCTCCTCCCCTCCTCGGGAAGAATGTCAAACCTTTGAGACTGTCTGGGGCAGGGAATGGAATACACCATGGTAGAAAATGAAGTAGAGACCCTTGTGAGATACAAAGCCGTGAAATGTACAGAGGGGCCAGTGAGGAGACTGTACATTCATTGCTGGGGGTTGTCAAAGGTTTTAACTAAAGGTGGGACAATGTCTCACCTGTGGAGGCTGTTGGTCCCTGCAGCCTAGGCAATGGAGGTAGGGCAGTGGAGAGGGGGAGGGGGGGCACAAGAAGGTTTGCTTATAGGTGAGGCGTTGATAGAATCTGGAGGTCGGGGCATCAAACAGGGAGGAAGGGCAACTCCTGGATTTCTAGTCTGGGAGATGGGCTAAGTACCGAGTTAGAGAGACTAGAGAGGTAGGAGACAGGGAGGTGGTGGTCAAAGTTCTCAGGTCAGTTATTTCCTTTGGAGCAAAGATATCCAGGGAGGATGCTCAGAAGGCAGAAACAAAAGCCTCAGTGACGATGTTCTGCAACCCAATGCATGCATCTGCTGTCCGTGATGCAGACCCTGTCCTTGGAGGATGCACAGAGCAAATGAGGAAAGAGCTCAAAAACTCTCCAGCCAGAACATCAGAAGCTGCAGGCGTTTCCACCTCCTACCCAAATAAGAAGGCAGTAACATGAAGCTTCTACATGTAAAGTCAGCCTGTCTTAGCACAGGAACAAAGGATGCACATAGACCAGCACATCAATCTTCCTTGAAGAGCTGATTGGCTTTGCTTCCATGAGTGGTATTTCTGCCTAGGTCAGCTAGAATCTTCACAGGGTTGCTCCCCTTGGGATGTTATGGATAAGCCCCAGTGGTTTAAGTCTACCTTCCATGCATCTTTCCTTTACAAAACATCTTTGTAATTTAAAATTTGTCTAGAGCTCAAAATTGGGTGTGCACTAGAAGGAACAGGTTTAAGTTACAGACTAAAACATAAGAAACCAAGTGGGAAAACACTACAAGCTCAATGGTCCTTAGTGCCTCTAACCATCCATACGTAACATCACACTCGAGGAAAATCAGCCTACTTAAACAGCTTGCTGAACCCAGCATCTCAGAGTTATTTGACCTTGGGAGGATCTTTTCAGAACGCACATACACATAGCCCATTCGATCCCACAGAACTAGAATCTTATAGCACATCCTTGATAAGGAATGGCTTAGCCATTGTCAAGAAGAAATAAGTTCACAGACACTCTTCTTTGCATCAAGTGCTGCATTTCATGCAGATATGACGCCATCTAGGTTACTTAATTTTTCCCTCACTGAAGTAGCTTCACAACCAAATGCCTTCTTTACCCAGCTGGTGCTGACCATTCTCAGGGAAGCTCTAATTATGCACCAGCCTGAAGGAGGAACCCAGCAGTCTCCAGAGAAGTGTGTCTTTATAGTTAAAAAGTATCTGGCACCTGTGGGCCTGATCAAAGTAATATGGTTATTTTTTCACTAAGGGAAACAATGATCTATTTCATAATCTCGTCTAACACATAAAATCAGTAAGTGTGTTGGTCTCCCCATCCCCCAGATGAAGAATTCCTGCTCTCTAATGCATTAAAAACAATTTAAACTAGCTAATGATGGCCAATGTAGCAATACTCTTGAAATACAAAGGCACCTTGATCATGAAGTATATATGAAGATCACACCTAGGTCAAACACTGGAGCCAGTTCCCAGTGCCAGCAGCACCCCAGATACCAGGGTTTTCTGTGTTTTGCACTGGCCTTGGCTTTCCAACCAATGTCTATTCGTTGTCCTGTGGTTTGAAGCTGCTCTTCAGTAAATCCTAGATTTTTCTTCTGAAATTCATGCTTTCAATGATCTCACTTGAATCCTTATCAAAAGAACTGGCCAAGAATCAGGGATTCTGGAGAGAGACCAGCTTCTGGTAGAGAGAACATAGTCTGAAGTATTGAACAGGAGCTTCCCCTCAAATCCATATCTCGCAAGCTAAGAACCGAGGAAAGGCCAGTAGGCATTAACTAGCTATCTAGTCATCAAAAAGTCACTCCAGGTCTTCAACGTATGAGCTAGGACATACATTCAGTTATTCCAACTGTCCTGTTTCACAATGCTGCTTGATAGACCAGTCCAGTAATATACATGAAACACATTAGAAGGTACAAAGGCTTCGTGGAAACATGGGAGAAAATGGCGATGATGGCCAACACCCATAACTGTTATTTAGTAAATGAGAATAGTTCACTGAAATCACTAAGACTAATGAACACCTCCTCAATGCAGCTCTTCTGTGTTTACTGCATATGGTCAGCACTCTAACAGTGAGCTATAGCCAAAGGCAGTGAGTCAGGTTCCCCATGGGAATAAATCTGGCAGTCTTTGGGATTCACATCCTTCACGTGGGGACTATTTTCAGTTTTTATTTTATGAAGTCGTTTGCAATTCAACACACCACTATAGCTCCCAATTAATTCCTTTCTATGACCTCTGCTTCATGGTTAAAAACCAAAGTAGCGAAATATTTTTATTCTTTGTAGCTCTTCACTTCTTCCACTGGAAGCATCTCTGCTACAGAAGTTTGACTTTCTAGCTCAATTTTAGAGCCAGATAAAAAAGATCCTCACTGTTAGTCCCTCATCAGTGTAACAAATAGCAAGGTGAGCCCCTCCGCCTTGATGCCTGCCTCCCTTCCACAAGCCAATGCCACCGGTTCAGCTCTACAGTTCCCTTTAGGAGCCACGCAAACATGAAGATGTCTCCATACCATGTGCAGCACAGACCAATAGTCCGAAACCCTTCAACACTGTCAGCAAACCCTAACGGCCTTCAGTAGGAATGATGCGGCACATCTACTGAGCAGTGACTCATGCGGCTATTTAGGAATAAAGCTAACCGTCTTTGGAAATGAGAGTGGAGGAGGGACTGGGTTGGGGGAGTGAGGGGGGAGGGGCTCAGGAGAGGGCAATGGAGGTGAGTTTGATTAAAGAAGAGATCGTCACACAACACACACACACACACACACACACTTTGAAGAATGAAACCCCAGCAATTCGTTCACCCAGCTAAAACGATTAATGAAAGACTACACTTGAAAGTTGAAATTTGAGTCTGTGACTTGATTTAGTCAATTATTCACTTAGCTAACATTATTTAAAACTTACTAGTATATGTCGCTGTTACAGTGGCCAAAAATACACCGCAGTAAGACGAACAATTTGGCTATCCGTTCCTGCATGTCACACAGAAATGAGCAGGAAGGAAATGAAAGCAAGCTAATGCATAATGACACCTGATAATAAATCCAATGACGGGTGCAATGAAAGACAGTCAGGAGATGAGGGAGCACTCACTCGGATGGCAATCTGAGAGCACACACAGCACTCACACTCAGATCAGGCAGAGAGGAGCTACATAAAGGCCTAAATGCAGGAGTACCAGAGGCTGTCTGAGGACCTGAAAGACATCTTTCCTCAGCCCTTATGTAGGGCCAGAACCCTAAAGCAAGTCAGTTAAACATTGCAGGCCTGATCCATGGTGAGTTTCAATCTGAATGCTAAGGAAAGCCTTGAGGATTTCAAGCAGGAGAATGGATGAATCAGATTTGTTATTTAAAGCAGGAAACAGTTCAGCTGGTGGCCAACCACTATAGTGGGCCAGGCAGGACAGACTGACTGTTGAGGAATATGGTGTAGCAGAGAGAAAATTGCACATTTGAGATGAACTTAGGAAGTAGAATGGAAGAACTTGGTGGAGAAAATGGAGACCACCAGACTATGCCCCCAAAACATTCAGACAGTTGAGCTGAAGACAATTTAACCTCTTCAGGCCCAGTCAAGATCTCTACCCTGGCTCTCTCTTGCCTAAGGCAAGGCATGGTCTCACAAAGGTGTCCCCCAGGAAGGGCAAGGACAAAAAAAAAAAGACCAAAGTCAGCTTCGTCCTCCTTGCCTGGAGACAATCCTAGAGACCTAGATTCTAACAGCTCCCAGCAGCCTTTGTCTGCCATTTTCCTACCTGCAGAGGCCACCAGTGGGGACTCAAAGAACGGTTTTCCCTCAAGTCACTTCTTAAAACTCTTCCTCAAAGACATTCCTTAAGTGGTCATGTGCTCAGATGGGTCTGTTTCAATCAATCAAATAGCACCTCACACCCCAGCTTTGCTCCCAGTGTACATTACAGTGTTATTATGTCTCAACTTGCTTTTTTAAAAATAAATAAATAAATAAATAAATCTGTTTCCCATCTGTTAGTACAGACCGTGCAAGTACATCAAGTCAAACCATTTTATTTTGTTTTATTATTTGGGCTTTAACTACCACATTATTCATAAGAAAGAAAATCGTAAGCAGTAAATATTAGCTAAATAAATGAATAATTGACTAAATCTAGTCACTTCCCAGGTTTGATTTCACTGGGAACCCCGAATGCCTCCCTCATATGAGGGCAAATGCCAATAAATGTGTTTTTCTCTCTTTCATTGGCCTTATTACAGGATTACATTTTAGCTAAGAGCTGATGGAAGTTGAATTAAAAATTCCCCTCCTACACACCATGCTTCCTAGTCTAATTGAGCCGGAACATAAGAAGTGAATACACACCAGGTACCTAGTGACTCACCAGAACCCTGAGCTCCATCCTCTGTCAGGGACTGTGCACGTGGGTGTACAACTCTCAGTTTTCTGGGCGGCACAAAGGATGAATTGAAGTTAATTCTAACTGTGTCCTTCCCAGTGTGTTTGTTGGCTATCCAAATTGTCTTCTCTTTCAATACTGCGTAGAAGATCCGGTCACCAAAAAGGGCCATTGTAAACAAACTGTGCCTAAAAACAACCAGAGAGAAAGGGGGTGGGGTGGGGGAGGGTTAAATCACAGAACATGTATTACTTAAATTTTTAAAGCCGAATCCCCCTCCTGAATTTTGTTTGTTTGTTTGAATTTTAGTCACTTTATCTTCATTTGTCACTTTGGTTTAGAAAAAATATTCGGTTTAAAATCTGGCTTATGTCATCGTATTCAGAACTACTAGGATAAAATGTTTACTTCCACTTGATTCCTGTCCCTCTATCACTCCAGTGTGATGAAAACTGAAATAAAACCAGGAATCCTCTGTGAGTGGAGTGCTGGCTTTGATAGCTTCACACCAGGCTAGGGGTTGCTTTCTACTCAAGCTGGCTCCAGAGCAAGTCTCACGAGAGACAGTACTTCACAAACAAATTGGGAAATGAAGGAGAAGGACAAATATCAACCTGTGGGAGCTTATCCTAGGCTACACGTGTTGCTAAGCATTATTTGCATATATTTACTTAATCCTCACAAAGATACCAACAAACAGGTACTGCTACCAGAACCACATTAAAGAAAACCTAAGCCAGGCCCTGGTGGCACACACCTTTAATCCCAGCATTTGGGAGGCAGAGGCAGGTGGATTTCTGAGTTCAGGCCAGCCTGGTCTACATAGTGAGTTCCAGGACAGCCAGGGCTACACAGAGAAACCCTGTCTTGAAAAACCAAAAAAAAAAAAAAAAAAAAAGAAAAGAAAAGAAAAGAGAAAAAAGAAAAGAAAAGAGAAAAAAGAGAAAAGAAAACCTAAACCAGAAACATTAACAAACACATCCAAAATCACTCACCAGTAATTAACTGGTGACTGTGTGTAAGCAACTATACCCCGTTAGTTGACAAGAGTCAAGTTAATTTGTCACACTAGCTTCAAACATCAACTCTTTTGCTGCACACAAAAGCAAAACCTACCGTGCTCGAAGTCGGATAAGATGGATGGAGCCACCATCGTAATCACAGGAACGGACGTAAACATGGTTTCTTTCTCCACTGTCCTGAACCCAAAAGAGCCGTTTGTTCAGGACATCCAGAGTCAGCACCGATATCTCCTCTGGTGTCTCCAGCAGGGTCTTTACATCCACACCCCTGAGATCTGCTCTGTGAAGACTGCCGGCTACCTCTGAAGACCAAAATATCAACCTGGGGATGAACACATCACGAACGACCATAACTGAATGAACAGCCACTAAAGTGGGGGCTCTAGTGCCTGCTCGGGGGAGTCTGATTGCTTGGCAGGAGAATTCAAGTGTGTGTATGTATTTCCTACTGAAATGCCATGTGGTTTCAAGTGTGAAGGAAAACTAAGCTTTTATAGAAGAACATCAGGCAAGGAGAACTGTCTACAGTTCCAATCCAGCCACTTGTTTTGGGGAAAATGTCGCCTGGGTACTGTCAAAGAAGACCTGCATCTGGCTCAGGAGTCCTTTCAAGTAATACAATGTACACATCTTGGTGAGATTTGAAGCTCAACCTCCTTTAAAACAAAACAAAGCGGAGTTTTACCTCTCTATAGGATCCACTGCTATATTTGCCGGATGTTTTAAGGAACTTAGAAGAACTTGGGAATTGTTCCCTTTCATATCTGTTACGGTGATGACTCCATTCTGTTTGTCTGCCCAGAGAACCTCTTCATCTATCCAGTTTATGGCCAGCCCAGAAACATTCTTCTCTACATTGCATACTGTCTGCAAAGCCAAATTTCAACAGTATGAATGTTTACAATTCACAATGAAATTGCTACTTTATTGCGCACTGAAAGTCTGTCGTCTTAGTATTTGCCATTTAAACGCATCCCCTGCATCTTTTAAAGGATGAAATAGTCACAGAGTGAGTTTGTTTTGATTCAGCAGCAGTACAGCCCTCCTTGTGAATAAGCTTTTTGTATCCTAGCTTTGAAATCCAAAACGATCCTATATACTACTGAAATTAGAAGATCAGCCCCAACAAAATTTTCACAGATTTTTTTAATGCTTAAAACAGTTTTTTTTAAATTCCATTTGTTGATGGAATCCTAATGTGAATTCAATTTTAGGTCTTTCCAAGCTCTGATCAAATTCCACTGGGGTTTGAACAGAGTCATGGTGTGGAAGCCTCACCCGCTCCCTTTTGAAAGAGGATCTCAGGTACTCCAGGCTGGCTTCAAGAACTGTTTAAGTTGGAGGATGGCCTTGTTCTCCATCCAGATCCTCCTGCCTCTGTCTCTTGAGTGCTGCGATTACAGGCCTCAAGCCCAGGGTTTTATGCATGCCAGGCAAACAGTCTAGCGACTGAGCTAGAGCCACCAGCTCTGGAAGCGTTTTGCTTTAGAACCCCATTTTCCTCTGCCCACCCTTCTACCGCCAAGTTCTGTTCTTCTTCCAGATCTCAATGACATCAGAGAAACAGCGTCTCTCTTTATATGTGTTAGGCTGTCCTTTGCATGTCCTTGAAAGAACCAAACAAAAGAATCTGTATTCTCCAGTCCAACCTGAGCAAGTCAATTAGTCTTCTCGGGGCTTGGGTTGTGTAAGGCAGGAAGAAACCTTGGATTTTACCCTCAGCGGCTCCTGTGCTGTCTTAATCCTACCGCTGTGGTTCCAGCTCCCTTTGGGACATAGGTGAGCTTCGAGCTGGACGGATGGCACAGACTCAGAGCTGTGCTAGATGCAAAGCTGTCCGGCCCAAAGCTTAAACCACTTTGTGTCCCTCATTCCCTTTAAATTGCTTTCACATTTCAGCATGAGTAGTTCAGCGTGTGCTGTTTTCTAAGTTTTAACCACTGAAGGGGTGATGATGTGGTGTACTGGTGATTTATTAGGCACCAGACCAATCCTTTCCTAAGGACTTGACATAAATCCACAACTGTTTATGTTCTTTTCCTTGGTTGGGGACAGGGAGTCTCCAAATTCTTAGATTTCCACGCTGATCTAGCAGGCGGCTGGAGGGTACAGAACAGCCGAACTTGTTAAAGTGAGGCTAGCCAGTATTAGAGATGCGCTAAAGCAGATTAGCACCTAATTGAAGCTTTTAGGAATAATTGGAAGGAGAGAGGTTTAGTTTGGAAGAGAAGAAAAAAAACCCGAACACTGGCACTTTGTGTTGGGAAGAAATGCTCTAGGTTCCGCTAATCCCCTGCTTTCCGTAATCCATCCCCTGGGACATTCCTCCTGGGCCTCACTGCTGAGTTCTACCAGTTGAAGAGAGAGATTAAGAGCCTTTGGTATGTACTTGACATACAACACGTTTTGTCTGTCCTTGGCTTCATTTTTCCCCCCCAGAGTACAAATATTTTGGAAATACAAGGCCAACTTTTATTTTGTTCCTGTCGCCATGTTTCCCCCTACATGAGAAGAAAAATGTATACAGATAAAACAGACTTTCTTGACTAAGGCTCTATCAACTCTTGAGGTTAGACAGTGCCTCACGATGGGGCTGTCCCCACAGTACAGGACATTGATTAATAGCCTTGCCTTGGGCCTACCCGATGCCTGGAGCACCTGTCTTATCTGCATGTGACAACCAAAAAGGGTAGCTGTCAATTATTCAGAGAGGGACAAAACCGTCTGAGGTACAAAATGCAAATGATGTCTTCATGGCGACTGACTTAACCAAAACAGATGATTTCAAAAGTATTTTCTCACGTCCTTCTGTTAGAGGCTTACAGATATCAATTTGTAAGCTTGATCAGTGGTACAGCACCACAGGTGCATATTCAATGACTGAAGTTTACACTTGCACCTTTGAACAGTGGTACATTTTCACATATCTCCCTGTCCAAGTACCAAGTACTGTTTAGCTCCTGAGATCAGGCCCATTAAGAGAACTCTGACCTTAGACAAATTATCTACACATTAGAAATTCAGTACATCACATTGGTCAGATTTTGTATAAACTCTTCACATACCATGGGGGGTAATGGTATTTACCTCTTGTCTTGTTCCATTAAGGAAAACTCTTTGCAAAACTTGTCTTTCTAAATCCACCCAATAGAGTCTCTCTTCCTTGTAATGAAAATCCATGACCACTGGGATGCCAGCATCTGCCACCAATTGCTGGTGATTTGTTCCATCTGGGTCAATCCGAGAGATGCTGTTTCCTTGTGAGAAAATCAGGAAGGGGGCAGGACCTGATGGGGGAGGGGAGAAAGAAACCAGCATATAGATTTCCAGGGATATTTAATCTTATCCACATAAAATACTTCCCATGACAATATATGCAGAAGTGACTCAAATTTTTAGTTTAATATTTTAAATAAAAACTATTCTATGCAGACTAATGGACTTCTGCCTATTTCTACAAACCATTGTCTTTATAGGTGGCTTATAAAAAGATGTGCATTGCCAATTATGAAAACATTAATTAACTTAAGAGAAATATATGTTCTACTAATGTACATTGGATATATATTATCAAGAAACAAGATAAATTTTTCTATCACAGGAAAAAATAAGTCTGTATGAATGTTGGATTTAGTTGTGTAAACTGGGACTAGAATTACTGTATTAATTACTTTGGGTTGCTATGACCAAAATGCCTGATAGATTTGCTTTGAATCAGAGTTTAAGAGCACCATTGTGGTGGGGAGGGGAGACTGGTACACCATGGCAGCAAGAGTCGAGGAAAAGGACGTTCACATCATAGTGGACCAGAAAGCAGAAAGAGTGACAGGAACAAGATAGTGACTCTAACCCTGGTTATCTGCCATATGACCAGCCAGGCCACACCTCCTAAAGGCTCCACAGTCCTCCCAAACACCACAGCACTGAGGACCAACTGCTCAATGCACAGCCTACGGAGAACATTTCAGACTCAACCATGGCAATTACAAATACTATGTGGGAATAGACTCTCTGTCTTCCACCTTCTCCCTGTGGCCAAAGCCACCAGGTACTGACACAGAAGAGGGTGGAGAGCACAGGAGGGTCTTAAGTGGAAGCAGAGAGATTGGAATGCTGGCTTCCAAATGTCAGGAAACGTTTTGACAGTGGAGAAACGTCAGCGCAACCTGAGTACGCAGGTCACGTGAGGGAAGACTCCTCAGAAGACACCGTGAGGAGAAACAGCAAGTGGGCACTGGGGTGGGTATCCAGACAAGACCAACAGGGGAAAAAGGAGGACTCATGGGCCCTATAAAATACCCAAGTTGATGTCTGTTTAATGAACATCCAGCATTAGGATCCTCCCACTCTGAGTGTCTAAAGCTTTTGTATGCCCTGTCTCACGGTCTTCTGTCTCTCCCTGTCACTCAATTCTTTGTTCATATCAAGGCGCCAACTCAGTATTCCCCTAGACAACTGCCAGTATCTCTGTTACAGACAGGCTACATTATCCATAAAATACTGGATAGCAAGTTTGAATTCCATATACAGACTGAAATTCTTTAATCTAAAATCCTGACAATTCAAATGCTTCAAAAACCCCAAACGCTGATCACCAGCATGACATCCCATAGATCCCAAGGCCAAGACCCAGTTGATTCAATATTCTAAGGTAAGTCTTTCTCATTACAGATCCTAGTATCTATCCATCAGGCTGCATTGCTGACCCCAAACCGAACGCACCAAACCGGAAGCGTTAGTGTCTGGCATGCCGTAGTTCAGAAGCGCCAAGCACGCACTGCAGGAAATGCTGTTTCAGGCATATTCCTTACAAAGCTGCTTTCTTCACCTCCATGTCCCAGGAGCTACTGGTGAAGGAGGACCCTTTAAGTAAGTTCCTGTAATTGCATCACTTGGAAACTGTCTACTTAATTCTATGATAGATTGCAGCTCACGTGGAATGCGTTCTTTATGTCCTGGGGTTCCTTGCTCCTTTCCCCATCTTGACAACTGCAGTGAAGCACTTTAAAATCCCTGCTTCCCTTGTCTGACTCTTCCTATGCTGTCCTTAGGACCCAGGATTGTCCTTTTATCGTGGAGGAGGCCATGCAGGAAGAGCTGCGGTGGGCAAGTGGGCTCCCTGGAGACGGCTTGCTCTGGTGAGGCACAGCCCTAGAGACTTCGAGAATCCTATGGATTGCTTCTTGCTACGGATGCGCATGCGCTTTCTCTTCTTTGTAGCTGCCATACTTGTTAGCATTGCTTCTAGGCTCCGCCCAACAGTTATTTGGCAACAGCCAGGCAGGCCAGGCTTGCTATAAAAGGGGCTGTTTGGCCCCCTCATCGCTCTCTCGCCCCTTCCCTCTCTCTGACTCTCTTCTCTCCCCGACTCCTTTCTCCCTCCCTCATCTCCCCCCTCTCACTTTTTCTCTCCACTTGTTCCGGGCAGGCCTTTCCTCCTCCTCCTCCTCCTCCTCCTCCTCCTCCTCCTCCTCCTCCTCCTCCTCCTCTTCATCCTCCTCCTCCTCCTGTTCGTCCTCCTCCTCCTCCTCTTCGTCCTCCTCCTCTTCTTCCTCTTCCTCCTCCTCCTCTTCCTCCTCTTCCTTCTCCTCTTCTTCCTCCTCCTCTTCCTCCTCTTCTTCTTCTTCTTCTTCTTCTTCTTCTTCTTCTTCTTTCTCTCTCTCCCTCTCTCTCTCTCTCTCTCTCTCTCTCTCTCTCTCTCCTTCTCAACTCCCATTCCCATGTCCTAAATAAACTATTCTACACTATTTCCATCGTATGGCTGGTACCTCAGGGGGAAGGGATGCCTTAGGATGGGCCTGCAGAGGCACCTCTCCTACCTCACCATACCATGCTCAATAAAGCATGTCATGGTCATTTTATAAAACACAGCAATAGTCCTCATTTATTTGACTTGATGTGAGTGGACACCAGGAGACCCTCACTGTCTGTAGCCTAGTGTGATTATTTCCTGTGTGATAGCCTACCTTACTGGGCAAATTTTCCACAGACCAACTTGAAATTGAATTTTTATGAATTAATGCTGTTTAGATGAATTAATGATTTTATAGAATTCATCATTTGATTAAGTTAATTTTAGGAAAAATGTTTAAGGAAATGATTTTAGTTGTTTTGCCAGAAGATGTAATAAAGTTAGAATCAAGACTAGAATGTGTCCCTTCCTCATAGAATAGTTAAGTACAGGCTGCATAATAGGAAATACAATAAGCTGTCATGACATGCACTAAGAAGAGAAATAGGCTTGGGACAGATTTGTGATCCAGGTAAAATATTCATTCTAGGTCAGGTCCAAGGATAAAGCCACAGGTGTGCACCATGACAAAGCCAGGCCGTGTGAAACTGTTGCCTTGAACCGATAATGAGCGGATAGAATGAAGCACTGCTTTGAACTCACTATCGGAGTCCTTCTTTAACTCGTTTTGTAACATTGTATCTATGAAGTAATTTTTTCTTACATAGAGAATTTTTGTCTAAAAAGCTGAACAATTGGGCAGTGGTGGCACATGCCTTTAATCCCAGCACTTTGGAGGCAGAGGCAGGTGGATTTCTGAGTTCGAGGCCAGCCTGGAATACAGAGTGAGTTCTAGGACAGCCAGGGCTACACAGAGAAACCCTGTCTAGAAAAAGCCATAAATAAATAAATAAATGCTGAACAATTCGAAAGTTTTGGGTATAGCCCTTTCTGCTTCACAGTGTGCACGTCTGTGACTCTCTCTCTCTCTCTCTCTCTCTCTCACACACACACACACACACACACACACAATTTTAAAGCTTAAAAATAAATCTTAATGTGATGTAAAGCAATGATGCTCACCAGTCATTTATTCCTGCCCTATAAACCCACTCTCCTGACACTACCCTGTCAATCCTCATTTTATTAAGGTGAATGGGAACTGCATAATTTTCTCTGTGACATAGTGTTCATGGACTAACCTGACACCCTTATGTCTTTTCTGTTAAGTGTCTAAGTCCTTTGCTGGTTTTTAAGTTGTTATTATTGGAAGTTTTATTTTACTTTTTTAAAAAAAGAATTATTTATTTATTTTTTTATTTATATGTCTACCCTGTCACTGCCTTCAGACACCAGAAGAGGGCATCAGATCCCATTACAGAGGGTTGTGAGCCGCCATGGGTTGCTGGGAATTGAACTCAGGACCTCTGGAAGAGCAGCCAGTGCTCTTAACTGCTGAGCCATCTCTCCAGCCCTTATTGTTGGAGATTTTAAAATACGTTTCAAGGTGCACCTTCTGTCGGACATCTGACCACAGTCGTTCTTCAGAAGGACTTGGGCTGCATCATTTCATCAGCACCTTCTGCAGAGCAACTTCTAAATTTTGATGAAGTACAATTTATCAATTTTTCTTTTACAAATTCCATTCTCAGAATCATTTCCCAGAGCTCCCCGTTTAACCCTGAGACAAAGATGTCTCCTTTTAAAAGCTTTGCAGTTCTATGTTTTGAATTCCGGTCTACAATGCATTTTGAGTCCACTTTTGTGTAGAGTGTGCAGTAAGCATCCAGTTATCTGGCTGTCTGGTAAAAAGACTCATTCGCCATAAAATGGCTTTTGTAGCTTCATGAAGGATCAAATGACATGCTTGTGAATCCATATCTGGATTTTACTGTCTGTTCCATTGAGTCATGTGCCTGTCTCTTGGCCCATCCCACAATCAAGATAACCAGAAAAGCTCTTTCAAAAATGCAATTTTGAGAAACAATGGACTCTATTGTGATGTTCTGTGCCGTAAGGAATTTTTCATTTTAAGTGAGCGGTTTAAATACCTCTCTGCTTTTCAACATAAATTGTGCTCAACTTTATTTAAAGACCACTATAACTAGACTCAACTGGATTTATCAATACAAAGAATTAGAAAACTTTTTTCAGGCCTAAAGAAGTGGCTCAGTGGGTAAAGCACTTGCCTGACAAGCGTGAGGAACTGAGTTCAAATCCACAGACCCCCACATTGTCAGATGTGATAGTACACATTTGTACTTCCGGTCCTCCTACAGCGAAATGGGAGGTGGAGATGTGAGAACCAACATCTGAGGCTGTCATCTGACATGAGCTCTGTGCCACATGTGTGTCCCCGCCCCCACATCACACACACGATCCACACACACACACACAATAACAGGATTAACACACATATACACATGATTCACACAATCACGATTCACACAGACATACATACATGCATACCACGACAGATCCCGGTAGCGCATCCCAGATGCTTTTCTGAACATTTTGCCCCTAAGTCATCAATCACCTCCCACGTCCCAAGAAAGTTTTCTTAATCCAAGTTAGAACTAGGAATACTTTTTTGGCAGGGAGAACCAATAAAATCACATGGATGGACTTTTAGCAGCCTACTTTGGGAAACATCAGTGTGCATTATGATTTTGCAAGACCTGAGCTTGGGGTCCTGTGTGCTGACAAAAGAGGTCCCTCCTGAGCTGCTGCCTCTGTGTGGACCTCCACCTCTGCCTTCAGTGGCAGAAGCCAGCTACATGACCCCCAAAGGGCTTTCTACCATATTATCCATTGCCTCAATTCTTAACTGCCAACATTCTAGAAATCACCAATTTCCATGCTTGAGGCAGTTCTGTAAAGAAGCTGAAGCCTGTGCTAAATTCTTGGATACATATCTTTACTCTACTTCCGGGAAATATGCCCTTCCCTTGGCTTCTCTTAGCTCCAAATACTGAATGAAATGTGTCCTTAAGATCTCTGTTAAAGAAAGCATTTTTAGATGACGCAAAATAAACAACTTTCATCAATTAACATTTAATGTTCAATACCCCAAAGAAGAGCTAAAAGATTAATCTGTTGCTTAAAATCTTTAAAAATATTTTAAGATATAAAATTTGATTAGTTATTTATAACTAATGCAATTGCTTTGCTTTAGGAATTCCTTGGGAGAAAGTGTATTGTTTTTGCAGGTGACTCTGAGCTAAGGGACAGGACAATGTTACAGCGTTTGACAACAACCCCAGGAAGAGGGTGCAACCTGTTGCAGGATTTTTCCTGTCCAATTACATTAGTGCAGAGGAGGCTTGTGATTGGACAGGGGAAAGGAAGCTGGTGCTAAGAGGGGTGGAGACCGGGAGATAGAGAGAAGGGGGGGGGGGGGGGGGAGAATGGAGGCTGACGTGAACCAGCATGGCTTGAACCAGCCATAGTTATGATATCACAAGGTTAGAATAATTGGGATAACGCTTTTATCACTATCAATTGGCTCTGAAATTATTGTATTGGCATCTTGTAAATTGTGATTTTATTGATACATATATCTGATTGGTTAACTATAAGCATAAGAGTTTTAATTCTACCAGGTAATTGGGTGTTGAGATGGCTGACCATGGGGTGCATGAGGCGTTGCGTTGGAGGAACTGGTGAGGGGACCCTGCCGGAGAGTTGGTGGGCAGAGAGACCGCCGTTTTGAGAACTGGCCGGGCCCTAGAGTTGGTGGGTTCATTTTTTAATATTTCCCACAACAACAACCTACTTTCTTTTCTGTTGTAGAAAACAAGATACACTTCTCACATGTAGTAGGAGACTGAGCAAGGCGGGTTGTCTGTCTCTAGAGTTTATATTTACAGACAGAACATCGGTAAAACACACTCCCACAGCTTCTCTGTAGTTAGGCATCAAAAGGAACGTTTCTAAACCTGAGTAAAAACAGGATGAGAATTTTATCAGAAAATGACTCCACATTACACATGACTAGGAAGCCAACCAAACTTAAGCCCTCTCTGAAATCAGTGACCTCATTGTCTACTGCTAAAAGCAGTCCACCCAGTGAGCTGACTCTACTCCATGCCCAGATCCCTCCCATAATCAGGTCTCTGAGGCTGGGCTTCTTCTGAGATTGTCATTTACCAAGAACAAATAACACAGGTTTAGAAGCCAGGCAGGAACAGTTCCCTGTCCAACTGACATTTGTCCTCCAGGGCAAAGAGCTTTAAAAGTTCAGAAACCACTCACTAACCGTGTTCTTCGCCACTGTTCTCATCTGCTTTCCCTTAAATAAAAGCCAAGAAAATGTTCGATTTCAAGTCTGGTGAATGGAAAGAAAACCAAACCCCTTGGTTTGTCTGATTGACATTCACATGAACAGAAACCATAAGACATTTTACCTGGATTTTGTTAGGCCACCAAGCATTCTTCTTGCTAGGTCAGGTTGGCCATGTAGGTGAACAGTCTCCATGCCAAAGACAAGAGGTACAAGCAGAATTTAAGTGGGGGAAAAATAGACGATGTCACCATTATCTATTTACAGAGGAGAAAGAAATGCTATCCTCTGGAATGCAGGGGTGACAGGGTGTGACCTAGGCAGTCCTCCACTAACCCTAGATGCAGTGTGAAGCAGAGGGCTTAAAACAGTGACCTGCAACACTGGGGAGCAAAGAGGACCACACTCTGAAGTCTGCATCAGGCCTCTGCAGTGTTCAAAATAAGGCAAGACAAGGAATGATCTGATCAAAACACTTTAGCCAATGCATGGAGTCAACCACTGGGAAAGGAATATCTCACATTACCTCGAGTCATCCCAACTATGATCCTGAGAAACGGGTATCACTTCCCAGGGAGATTGTAAAATAAACCAACTATTAAGAAGGCAACAGAAACTTGAAATCAAGCGGTTTTTGCTTCTAAAATCTATTTCGTCCACACTGTAACACAATCTCGCCAAGTCATTATTTCTGTTAGAGCTTCCTGTGAATCTGATGCAAACTACCTTTGAAAAGCACTCGAGCCACCAGCATGAGTGGGTAGAAGAAACACACAGCAAAGGAATCACACACTGTTCCCGAGGACCAAGAGCCATGCACACATGATCTTGCTTCAGTTTCTTCCTCTTTTTAAGTTCTGCTCATGGGCCCATCCCTTCTAGCTGCCAACTGCATGATAGGCTCCCGCCATTACCCTTCGATAACCACACCGGTAGCAGGACCTGACTCCCCAACTATTCCAGGGGTGCCTCCATCCCAGTAACAATCCAGTCCACCTAACACAACTGTGCCCAAGAGTTTTCTCTTCTGTCTCCAGTAGCTAATGGCTCACAGAGGGGTCCGTTCTGTCTTGTCAACCCTTTTCTGGTGTTAGTATCTGAATATATGCAAAGTGGAAGTACCCTAGGTCCTGGGGATATACATGTAACTAGCAGTCACTCCTTCCTTCAAAACCAGAGATCTGCTCTGCTGTTGCCATGAATGCTTCCTGGTAACACACACTGGGCCTGTGGGCAAGAACGCCCGATTTCCTTATGTACAGTTCCTCTGAACTGTTCAGGTTAGAGATCCTCACAGCAGCTACAGAGATCTGGCTCTCTTACTCCCATGATTCTCTGCTGTCTACCTTTCAGAGGCTTCTCTTCTGAAAACATAGTATGTTCTCATCAATCTGCTTTATTTATTATTTGTTTGCTTGTCTAGGAAGTCAGACCCTATCTTAAATGAACAAGAGGATAAGAAATTAGTGAACCGTGGTGGTATGCACCAGTAATCCCAGCACTTGGAAAGCACAGTGAGTCCCTGGACAGTCTGAGCTGCAGAGGGAGACGCTGTCTCAAAAACACAAGTGAAAAATTACAAGAAAGGATTTCCAGGACAGTGTGGACCCTTGCATTCTTGTCTTTGCAGCAGGTTAGGGACTCACCCCGCCCCTACCCCCACCCCCACCCCGTAAAGAATCAACAATGAGAAAATGTTTCCAACTGGAGTGTTAGGAGTGTTAGTGTAATAATGTGCAAGCAGAGCAATTCCCAATTCCTCTTGGAGAGAATGCTGTCTGTAGGGGAGGAGCTGGGGCTCATTTACTCCTTGTCATTTCTCAGGACTTTGCAGAGTCACAGTGCACCTGTTACTGAGAACCCGAGAGCTGGGTCAGAGCTTCAGAGCAGGGAGGACCAGAGGCTGAACTTGAGACTGGTTTTTGTTTGTTTTGTTTTTAAAAACCATTTGTTGACTTCATTGCCGTTTTCTGCTATGAAGTTATCGGAAGGAAGGCTTTTCAACAAGATTGACTGCTACCATATGTTCTCCCAGTTTCTAATATGGAGCTGATCAGCGAGGTATATCCCCAGAGTAAAGACTGAGGTTTAAACAAATATTCAGCTGGATTTAAGAGAGGCTTATTCACTCATGCACAGAACAGTGAGAACGGTGACATTTTATAATTGGCAGCATCTACCAACACACACACACACACACACACACACACACACACACACTTCAGAATATACAATTTAAGCAAACACACACACGGAAAGACAAACCAGTGGGGAAAGGCGCAGGTGTACAAGGTAGAGTGAGCAGATGCCTGCAGGCATAGTCCCGGTAGGGTGGGCTCTGTTCTTGGATTACTTACCGTCACAAAAGGAAGTCCCCAGTGAAGTCCCGCTTCTCTTGAGAGGACCAGGCTGACAGTTCCCGGTCTGCTGGGCTGTGACTCTGAATACACTAATCTTTAAAAACACCAGCAGGAAGGTGAGCGAGAACAGCATGGTCTCGGTGGTTCTAAGGTCAAAAAAACCCGGTGACTTAAGTTGCTAGAGCTTAGAACAGGCGGAGTCCGCGCTTCTGACCCCCAGAACTTCCAGCCAGGTTGGCCTTCGGCCCCAGGGCATCTTTTATTTAGCTGTTTAAATGCTGTCTTCCAGGTCCTTCTCCACCTCTCGAGAGCCTCTGAGTGCAGCCTGAAATGCTCTGGGAGAGTTCTTTATCTCACTTTTTTTTTTTTTTTTTTTTTTTTGGACAGCAATAAGAAATACCTGACACCCCGTATGACAAATTTCACAGAGCCTAAGAGTGCTGGAAGGCCTGCGGGTGACTGATTTCTCCCTGTGACAGGCAGAGCCAGGCAAAGGCTCAAAGAGAAATGAGACGGGAAAGAACCAATGGAAAGTTCCAAGCCCCACCGGGATGAGGGATGGGGCTAACAGGAAATATGCAGATAAGATTCCTTCCCTGATGCACTTCTCCTTTTGGAACCCAGAAAGACTCTCCTCTCCCCTTTAAAACTCTTCTGGTCCCACCCCCTCTCCTTTAGTGACACTTGAGCAAGCAGACAAGCCTCTTTGCAAACACCCATGAGGGCAATTCCACGGAGCAATCGGGAAGGCAGGGCAGGGTGCCAGAGAGAAGATAGCTGCTACTCACTAAAAATATTCAGGGCAGAGAAAGGGAAAGAGCAATTAGGGGGGGTGTGGCGCAGCTAATGGTTCAAGGGACCTGCTGAGTACCGCTTGTGTCTGAGTATCTTGAAGAACGGAGACAAAATTAAACCACACATTTTAAATCAAAGGTGAGTAACACCGTCGACAATTCAAACAATTTATCATAATTGATCACTGACGTGAGCGATGTCAAGGAGAGCTCACCTTCAGCTCATTATTTGAAGGAAGTGTCAACAGCAGCTCACATTCCTGGGGCTTAATCTTAGTTCTCTCTCCTGTATATTTTATAGCGGAATTTGTTAGACTATTCCTTCCATACCGAAGGGAAATCCCTGTAGCCAAGTGAAGAGATACAATGTGGACAGATACTTTTGTCTTTCAGCACTAGTGTGTTAAAACGTGAGCATGGGTCAGGAGAACAGGGGAGGGGGTAGATTGTTGGGACTCAACTGTATTAGAAAGAGAATACAAGAGAATTGTGTCCAAGCTGGGAGACAGGGAAGCATAGTAGAGAAGAAATCCTTCTCAGACAGCTTGGGCCATCTATCACAACTCAGTGATAGAAAGCAGTAGTTGACTCTCCACTGGCTGTCTTCTCAAGTACCTCTACATGGACTCCTTCAGGAATATACATGGAACCCCAAAATGCCTAGCCCTGGCCAGCCATTTACATCAGACTTGATGAACAGTGGGAATTCTGGTGGCTTACTTCACCCTGGAGAAGGGCTTTTCTTTAAGATGCCCTGAGGTAGGATCCAAATTTAAGTCAAAATGTATCTATTGTGATCTTCTCAAAAGCACTAGTGTATGGTGAACATAGAGAAGAGAATGACCCCAAACCCTTCGCCATGCTTGGTTGGACTCTGGCTATTCTTCAAAGAAGGTTAAAATCACATTTCTCAAATTCGCCTCTTTACCCTGGCAGCTCCGACCCTGTGCACAGAGCACCAGAAGTCATGTGGATAAGTTCACAGAATGTCTTACTGCTTTCTGGACTCACAGAGACTCAAGACTAAGAATGAACATCCTACAAATAACCTGCACTGAGTATTCGCCACTAACGTTGTCCATGAACTTCCCCTTCAGCAAAACGCACTTGCTAGTATTGATGATGGTGATCAATAAGGACTTTGGTTAGCAAGGAGAGTTAGAACCCAGGACAGCATGAAAGTGATTCATTGCATTCGTAGAAACGTACACCGGATATAACCCACCACCACATTTTATGATTTGGAAATAGTCATAACATTTTTGGTTAGAAAGCATTTGTTTTCAGGCTAGTGAGGCGGCTCAGGCAGGTCAAAGGAAGGGCTGCCAAGGCCAATGACCTGAGTTTAATCACTGGGACCTACATGGTGGAAGGAGAAGATCAATTCTCTTAGACTCTTGCAAGTTGTCCTCTGACTTCCATTCATTCACGGGGCACACGCACACACACACATGTACACACACACATATGTACATGCACACACACACACATGTACACACTCACCCACACATGTACACACTCACACACATGTACACACTCACCCACACATGTACATACACACATGTATACACACACGTACACACACATGTACACACTCACCCAAACATGTACACACACATGCACACACATGCACACACACATGCACACACACGTAACACTCACACACACGTACACACACATGTACACACACGTGTATACACATGTATGCACACATGTACACACATGTACAACACATACATGTACACACTCACACACATGTACACACACACATGTACACACACGCACACAATAAATAATTGCAATAAAAAATTTAAATGTATGTTTCCGTCATTATATGTCACCTAGCGAATGTCATTGGTGTTGAACACAATTGGTATTGCCTAAGACATATGGAATCAACAAGAGATAAAGTCAATGTTTCAACGGATGGCTGATAGTAAAAACCAATCCAGTGAACCCCCAGACCATCCACAATTACCCAAATAGTAAAATCATTGAACTGAGCTACCCAACAACAATGGGCATCCAGAGGAATTCCATATTCTTACTTCTATCTGTATTGGTAAGGCACTGTGGTGAGGAACAGGAGTCATGGTCCTAGTGTCAAGGACTTGCTCTAGTTGATTTTCAACAACAATAAAGAAGAGTGTGGAAGCTTGAGCTAGCAAATCCCAGTCACCAAGGATTCTAGGGAGCAGAAGACAGCAGAACAAACAAACTGGGAACAGACAGTGAGCTGGAGCCGTGACCCTCAATGGAATGGTTGCGAGCTTTGGGTAGGATATGGAAGAGGAGAAAGCCATGGTGACAAGAAGATAAGGGTCAAGAATGGACAAAGAAAATAGTTGCTGACTTATTAGATTCTTAGGCGCTGAGGGACACCGAAGGGTAGAGAGAAACCTCAGGCAGGTCTGTAAGGCAATGGCAAGGGCACTTCTCTAGATGCTTTTCAGGGTGGGTGGACAACAGTGGCTAAAAGAAAGGAGTTATGTCTATGTGTGTGTGTGTGTGTGTGTGTGTGTGTGTGTGTGTGTGTATTCATATTCTAAAGAGTCATTACCACTACCATGTCACCAACAGATTGCTTCCTCTGGGCCATGTGCCTTACACATGCCACCTCTAACCATCAATATCACCTTGCCAAGTGGTTAATTAACTATTGTCTTATGTCACCACCTTAGGCATAGAAGATTATCCATATGTGAACCCTGGAGGGTTATTCTTTCCTTCTTACACAGTTCCAGTGACTCGAATGAACAGGCAGAGATCACCAAAAGGCAGGAGAGACTTGGACTATACTCAGGCTGTGGCTACAGAAATCAGGAGTGACGGATCATCTGTGTTAGTAAAGTGACTGTTAGTACTTAGCATGCACCTACAGAAATAATGCTGTGGTTATTTTGAATGAGGACTGTTCCCCATGGCCTTGGATGTTTGAATACTTGATCCTCAGTTGGTAGCATCATTCAGCGAGGCTTAAGACATGTAGTACTTTACTAGAGGTGGCCTATGGAAGTTCACAGGATCTCTCTACTTGCAGTTTACATTTTTTGCTTCATGGTTGTGGTTGAGATGTGTCTTTCAGCCTCCTGCTCCCAATAAGCCTGCTGCTTATTGCCATGCCTCTCTGTGATGAACTCATACCCTCTGGAAATCCAAATCAACCCTTCCATATTCTAAGTTGCATTTGTCAAGGTGTTTTACAATAGCAACACACAAATAACTAATACAGAAGGTTGTGCCAGAGAATGGGCAATTGCTGTGAAGAACCTGGCCATGTTGATTTTGGGAGGATTGTGGAAGACTTTAGAACATTAGATTGGGTAAATGGTTGTATGCTATAAGCAGAGCTTAAAAGCCAATACTAGTAGGAGTCTGGGCTGCATTGCTAATAATGCAAACTGAGGAAGTAAGCCCCAGGGATCTCAGAAAGAAGCAAGAATTGTAACAGCAGCTGGGCTGGAGGCCAGACATGTATATCTTGGCAGAGAAGCTGGTTGTTTTCTGTTTGTGTCCTGAGAACTTGCCTAAAGCTAAGTTAAAAAGTAACAAACTAATTTCTTTGATGGAAACAATGTCAAGACTGCATACCTTTGAGTCTGTAGTGTAGTTATTTTTGATCCTGCTTATGCAGATCTACAGAAAAAGAGCAAGTGGGGCAGAAAGAAATATCAAATGTGTGGCTTGGAGAGAAAAGGAACACTAAGAAGTTTAATGTTACAGCCAAAGCATGTGATGGAAGGGAGGCTGTAACCATTAAGAAGATTAGTGCCATTAAGGAAAATTCTGTTCTGCCCTGGAATTAAAAGACTAAGACCTTCAAGGCAAGATCCTACCACATAAGCTTCTAAGGGGTGAAAGAGAGCCTAAGACATTTTTTGCTCCAGGAAAGAAACTGAGAAGCAGACTGCTGTTAATGTGATTCAAGGGACCAGTATTGACCCTAAGCTGACAGCCAAAGTTGGCAGTGTCATCAATATGGTGCTGGCTTTAGAAGCAAGAAGGAATCAAGAGTGAAGGGGTCACAGTTTCAGAGAGCCACTGAGACTTGGCTGAATGTGGCAAGGTGAGTGGTTCCTGTGTGAAGTCCCTGAAATAGCAAGAGGCTGGGAGAGGCCATTGCATGAAGTGTAAAATTGAAGCCTGTGTTATTGTGGAGCCCCAAGATGGTGGACATCCTAGAGTTATGAAATGTCTGCTAAGGAGAGCTGCGGGCAAGGAGTAGAGGAGAGGAAAGAAGAGGCATATATTACAGGAAGAAAATCAGGAAGGACAGAGCCATATGTACTGGATACTTTATGTCAACTTGACACAAGCTGGAGTCCTCTGAAAGGAGGGAGCCTCAGTTGAGAAAACATCTCCACAAGACTGCACGGTTAGACAATCCTGTAGACCATTTTCTTAACTAGTGCTTGATGTAGGAGAGCCAGCCCATGTGGGTAGTACTCCCTTTCCCCGGGCTGGTGGTCCTCGATGCTCCAGGAAGGCAGGCTATCCAAGTCATGTTAACAGGATTCCTTTCCATCTCCATCCCCAGTGGCCTCTACATCAGCTCCTGGGATTTCAGGTCACCACTTGGTTTGAATCTCTGTCTTAGCTTCCCTCAATAGACTAAGGTTCAGGATATATAAGCCAAATTAACACTTTCCTCTCCAAGGTGCTTTTGGTTATAGTGTTTCATCCCAGCAACAGTAACCCTAACTAAAATGTTCTGAAAAGCCCTTTGAAATTAAAGTCCCAGACAATGTATGGACATGGAGCTACGGGACTTTGGGTTTGTCCTGGTGGGTTTCAGTTATGTTTTGGTCCAGTATTTCCTCACAATGCCCCAGTCCTCACATTTGAAATGATAATGGAAATTCTGTAGAATTTTATGCTGGAAGTCTATAATTTTCTTTTTTAATTTACAGGGGATTACAGTGCTCAACATGTTAAAGAGAGTCGGGAGAAGTGTCTCAATTGTTAAGAGCGCTAGCTGCTCTTCCAGAGAATTCAGGTTCAATTCCCAGTACCCACAGCACAGCTTGCAACTGTCTTAACTCTAGTCCCAGGGGATCTGACATACTCTTCTGGTCTCTGCAGGCACCAAGCATGCACATGGTGCACAGACACTCATGAAGACAGAACTCCCATTCACATAAAAATAAATGAATAAAAATTGAATGTGAAAGACTACCAGAACTTTTGAAGTTGAGCTAAATGCATTTTGTGTGATGATATAGCTGCAGGTCTAAGGGAGCCAGGGAGTGGGATGCGATGACTTGAATAAGAGTGTCTCTCCTAGGCTCTGATATTTGAACGCTTGGTTCCCTTTAGTGACTCTGGAGGAGGACTGTGAGAGTTCATAGCCTCTCCCTACTTGCAGTTCTTTCTGCTTTGTACTCGTTTGGGATGTGATCTCTCAGCTGCCAGCTTCTCTTGCCAGGATGGACTCTTATTCTCCTGAAACACTTCTTTCTATGAGGTGTTTTGGTCACGGTGCTTTATCACAGTAACAGAAAAGTAACTAATGTAAGTGCACAGGCTAGGTCATGGGCCACCTCTGTCAAAGAGGGTTTGCATGCCAGGAAGCTGCTGCAAGACCTGAAAATCATCTTCTCTTCTTCAGAATGTAGTTGGCGTGCCCCTGACATTCTATGTGACTCATTTGTGGGAGAAAATAAAATGGTAACAAAGTAAAGAAGTTGTGAGGGTCACTGGCATGGGAACCAGCTAGATGGAGCTTTATAGAGGTAAGATTACAAACTTTAGGAAGGCCAAATGTGAAAGTCTTATTCAAAAGAAGGACAACACTTCCGGGCATTTCCAAAGTGATTTGAAAACATGTCTGCCTTCACATAACTGACAAAGCCCTCTCCAATAGGCTCGAGTAATACTCATAGAGAGTTGACCTGTAGTATCAAAGTTGGAAGGATCCAAAAATTCACTCAGCAAATTGCAGGACATCCATACCTGCAATGGGAATATCATTTCTCTGTAGAAACCAATGATAAGATTAAATCATGATGTAAACTATGAACTTTGGCCGGGCAGTGGTGGCGCACGCCTTTAATCCCAGCACTTGGGAGGCAGAGGCAGGTGGATTTCTGGGTTCGAGGCCAGCCTGGTCTACAGAGTGAGTTCCAAGACAGCCAGGGCTACACAGAGAAACCCTGTTATTAACAAAAAAAACAAAACAAAACTATGAACTTTGGTTAGAAATAGTGAGCTAACATCGGATCACCGATGATAATGAAGGCTTACTGATGCCAGTCGTGAATTTGGGAAAATAGGAGGGTCAAAGGGCATATAGAAACTCTCCGTATTTCCTCATCGTTCTATAAATGTTCAACTGCTCTTAAAAAGTAGCCTAGTAATTTAAATGAGTGAAAAGGAGAGGCCCAACGATCCAGTTACAGTTCTATGGATTAAAAATGCAATCTTGCAGGTAATGAGGGGACTTTTTAAAAAAAACTTCCTGGTAAAGAGCTTTAATATAGAACTATGCTCCTGGTACAGAACTGGTATAGAACTATGCTTGTCCTATTCATGTGCTAACTTTAACCCCAACATTTAGAAAAGTTTCTCAGACTGAGTTAAAACGAGCATCTAAAAACTGATACATACACAGATCAGAAGTGTAACAGGCCATAAAGTACAGTTCCTAACCCGGTGAAAGAGCAACAACATTTAAATATAAAAGTTTAAACTATTCATTTTTTTAATTTAATTTTAATTTATTTTTTAATGTATTTAATGTATGAGTGTTCTGCTGCATATATACATCCGCATACGGGAAGAGGGCATCAGATCCCATTACAGATGGTTGTGAGCCACCATGTGGGTGCTGGGAATTGAACTTAGGACCTCTGGAAGAGCAGCAAGCGCTCTCAACTGCTGAGCCATTTCTCCAGCTCCTTAAACTACTCTTTAAAAAATTACTCTTTTAGATTCATTTATTTTGTACACTTGACTACTTTGCCTGCATGTATGTATGTGCATCACATTTGTGCCTACTTCCTATTGAGGTCAGAATAGGGCATTGGATCCCCTGGAACTGGATTTATGGGTGGCTGTGAGCTACACATGGGTGCTGAGAATTGAACCTGGGTCCTTTGAAAGGGTAACAAGTACTCTTAACCACCGAGCCTTCTCTCCAGCCTCCTAAATCGTTCATTTTTAACTGCATCCCACTGCTAACACAACCTCACTGGCCTCTTTCATTCTCTCAGGGATTTTTAACTTCTACAAATGTTAAAATTTAAGGAAAGAACTTTGGCTTTTCTGTCATTCACAATGTGGTCTTTCCCAGTGTTTAATTCTGCTGACTCTGCAAAACATGTGGCTCCATAAACCACAAAGTCCTGATGAGAGCATTCGGGGATGCTATCAAAAGCAGATTCTGCTGGAAGCTAAGGAACCCTGAGCTAGTATCTGTTGCTCTTTGGTCCTTTGTTTATAAAACTGACATTCAGCACCTCTGTTTCATCTTCCATCTCCATGGACATAAATCATAGGTGAAAAGAATCGTGACTTACCAATAAACACTAGAAAGATATAAAATAGAAAATGGGAAAATATTTGAGTAATAATAGAGTTTCCAAATTCCAAAGACCAGAGAAACAAAGTTGCTTTTATTTGTTTCAACCAAACTTCCAGCTCAGATGTGATCCTTTAAGACTTTTTATTATATAAACTTCTAGTGTACAGAATACAGTCTAGTGAATTTTTATAACTCTGTGGATATACTTGACCAATGCCTCTGTCAAAAATACAAGATACTTCCTCTTCCATTATCCAGATTGCAATGGATCCATTCCATGGCCAGCCATTTGCTTTTCTTCCCTGAATTAGATTTTTGTTGTTTTGTTCTTAAACGTCATAGATCTGCAATTGTACAACATGTCAAGCCTGCGTGGGGCTCTTCTGTTCAACAGGTTTTGAGATCTATCTGAGTTGTGTGTGTTAGCACGTCGTTCTATTCTGAGGTGGGTTGTAGCCTTCTCGCAATAAACACAATAACACAATGAACACAATAAAACTTGTTTATCCAAAATCTTATTTGCATGTATGTATTCATATGGGTGTTCATGTGTGTGCCTGTGCTCATGTATGACTGCCAGAGGTCATCCTTGAGTGTTATTCTTTGGAAGCCTTTGTGTTTCAAGACAGTCTTTCACTGGGACCCCCAGCTTGCCAATTAGGCTAGACTGTCTAGCCATTGAGCCCCTGGGGTCACTTGCCTCTGCTTTGATGAAGTCCATCCAGTTCATTCATTTCTTTCTGTTGTAATTAGCATTTTGGGCACATATATTTTCATTCCATAAAATCACTGACTGTGCTAAAGTTCAAAGGCTTTCATTTTTCCTTGGGTACTTTTAGAGTGTGTATGTTTGGGTTCATCATTCATCTTAATTAATAATTGAATACTAAATACAATTGAAGTGTAACTTTCCTCACATCCCATTGTTCCGGTATCATTCATGAAGAGTTTTCTTTTTAATTGTGTGGACAATCTTAGTGTAGAATTACAACAATGTTGTGTGAGTCTATTTCTAAGCTTGTAGCTATTGTTAAGATTTACATCTTGGATATTACTGTACTGGTTTGTAGGGACTAATGGCGATACCATGTTGCTTCTATAGGGAGTCTTCAAACATGCTTGAGCAGCCTCTCCAATTTGGCTTCTTTTTCAATATTATTTTTAACTATTCTGGCTTCATTGCATTCACATGTAAATATGGGGATTTAACAAGGTAGTTTCAATATAATTTTCTTTTGAAGATTTTTACCAGGATGCCATTTAATCCTGTAGGCCAATTTGGGAAGAACTAACAGTACTGAGTCTCCTACAAACATAGTGTGTTTCTCTGCTTCTATGGATCTTAAGTTTTTCTCACCAATATTTTTGACGGAATGTAGAAACTTTTCTTGGCCAAATTATGCTTCTGAATCTCTCATGAATTGGTTGTTTCTATTCTTATTTTTTAATTTTCTTCTGATTCTTTATAGAAATTTACATAAAATTAAATTTTATATAAAGATCTTTTAGCTTTTCTCCTTGATATGTATTTCATTACATCTGGACTTTGGTGATTCTGAAGCCCAATATTTTTTCCACAATATCAGGGATAAAATGTGATAAGGGATTTGTCTTAGTCAGGGTTTCTATTCCTGCACAAACATCATGACCAA
>JADRCH010000052.1:4846161-4907154 GCA_019843965.1 Rhynchomys soricoides | reverse complement strand
ACTCACAAGGGGCCTTCCCCCCTTGATCACTAATTGAGAAAATGCCTTACCGCTGGATCTCATGGAGGCATTTTCTCAACTGAAGCTCCTTTCTCTGTGATAATTCTAGCTTGTGTCAAGTTGACACAAAACCAGCCAGTACAGGATTCCACTACATTTTCCCAAACATCAGCCAACTCTGCTTACAATCTTTCAGGACCCGCTACCAGGAAGACTAAGGAAGGAGAGTTTCTGTCTAGGCTCTATGGAAATAGACATTAATTCTATTTGATAGCGCTTGGAGTCAGAAATGCCAAGCATCTTGTCCCAAATACTCATCACTAATAAGCCATGGGATGATTTTATCTATAGTTCAGGCCTGTCACCAGAATATCTACCTTGTACTTAAAGCACACTCTCCTGCTCCGGGAAGTGTTAAGACAGAATCTTGCTAGGTAACCCAGGTTGAGCTTTAACCATCAATTCTCCTGCCTCTGCTTTCTTAAGTCCTAGACATTTCTTTTCTTTTATTAATAATCCTGGAATGAGCATGTATCCTGCACATCTGCTTTCGAGACCAAGACAACAGCAAGATAATATGTATCCCACACCCAACACAGACTACCCTTTCTTCTAGTTTCCACCGACTTCTTTTATGTCTTTTCCACAGTCAAAAATCTCACCTTTAATGTTTCTCTGGCTGCTCCTGAATGTCATAACTTGCCCTGTTGGCAAAAATGAGGCAGTTATTTTTTTTCAGTGATCCATAAAGCTCTGTCTAGAGATAATAAGAAAAAGAGGCAGCATTCAATGTGATGGATAGCTGGTCTTCAGGGATGCTTAAATAGGCACTCAAGATAGGGAAATGAAATATCAATATAAGAATGAATGCAGGTAAATGTCCTGTCTGGGACATAACCACTAGATGGAAGGACTCCAAGTTCTACACAAAGATTATAAGTGTACTGAGAAGGACCAGGGGAAGAAATGGAGTCATTTTAGCTGAGACTAAAATACTAACTCAGTCAATTTTTAAAAACACAGGAGCTAAGATCACATGATAGATTATCTGATTTAAATCCACACCATGGAAAGAGGTGATTCTCTCTCAGGATTACTGGGGCTCTAATTTCCCCGGAAGCATTTGCACATGTATCTCAGCCCTTTTAGGACACATATCTTGGCTACCCTGAACCAAGAATACAAATCAAGGCGACTCAGAAACCCTACACATGAAACTGCTCGTGTGTAGTAGCTATCTAATCTGTACATCAGATTCTGTTTACTCTATAAAAGAATGTTTTTGTTGATTTCACAGAATGAGCCAGTGCTAACCTTCATTTGTAGTCCTTTCGATGCGGGAGACATGAGATAAAATGAGACACTATACAGACAAGGTTATAACCTCCATCCTACCTGTATGCTGTGGCAGAAATAACACGGGTTATTGTACCCAAGGCTTAAGCCACAGCTTGTCTAGAAGAGACAATTTACTCCACAGTTAGGTCCAAAGTGAACAGGAAAGAGGGTTGTGACTGCCTGACCTGTTGATGTGACAAATGTTGTCCCTACCCTAGAATGAATTCTTATACTGTATGCTAACAAGTGATATTTTGTGTCTCAGTTGATAAATGGTTATTTTGATACAAGTCCTCCAGTTCTCTCCATTTTTCTGAAAATGACAGAATTTTACTCTTTGCAGTTGAGTAAATTTCCATTACCCATATGGGAGCAAATATGTTTTGAATCCCCCTGCTCTGTATTTACATAGAAGGTTGTAAAAAGCATGAAATTAAATCGCAAATTAGAGTTTTAAATTTTATTATTGATAACTCACATTTCATGTTTACAGAGTAGTCTTTATTGAAAAGACATGTAAAATAGCACTGGCGTCTACCTGAAAACTTTGATGTAGCTTGCGCTATTGTGCAAACTCCTTCATTTTGAGGCAAATAATAACCACATTCATCGACTCCTGATCATACAACTGAAAAAGCCTGTGCTAGAGTGATCATAAACGTTTCCACTTCTTTCCTGAGGTCCCTAAAATACCTTACTGCTTGGCAGATGGCTCTTTTCTATTTTAAAGTTAATTATCTCAGTGGAAGTTCCTCCAAAATGCTTCTGCCAGGTTCATAAGTCACAGGACCAACCACGCCTCTTCTCCATGCAGTGTGCTTAGAGCAGAGGCGGCCCTCAGCAAATATATTGTTTAAGTAATGAATGAATGGTTATTAGGTTAAAGTGAAAAAAGGCAGAGAACAATATTTTTCAGTCTACATACAGACCTAAGTACAAAGATTCTCAACAGACAGACAGACTCATCAAGCCTCCATGATGCTGACCTCTTGTAGAGAGGACCCCCAGATACAACATCAGTCCACAGGAAGACCCCACTGATAACTTGGAAATGTCTGAAGAATCCCCAAGGAGAATGTGTCATTTCTATCACAGAAGGAAATAAAACCACTTGGGAAGAGAAACAAGAAGCCGTGTAAACCTCACACAACCTCTCGGCTGCCCAGGGAGCCAAGCCAAGGCATAGTTCTCAAAATGCCACCATGAGAGAAAGATTCTGGAGTGTAGATCTGTGTCCTGCAGCAGGTGACACACCCTGTTTTTGAGCACAGCTGTCCATGCCGTTCTTGGATGGCAAGGATCAGGAAGAGGCCAACTGGGCACAAAGTTAGAGAGCTTTGGATAAGGTCATGGGAGTGAAGTTGGCAGCTGGACTCAGTAGCTGAACCAACTGACCTTTGCCAGAATGGACCCATTTTAACCTAGCGAGTTAGTTGGTGGCTCCTTGTCCCCATTTTCTACAGCATACCAGGGCAGCATAGCTTGCAGCGGTTCACACTTGCTGACCTTGCATTAACATTCACCTGGAAACACTGATTATGAAGTACTCAAAGTCTAGCAATGGGCCTTCCTCTTAATTGGCTGAAACCAGTTATGCTCTCTAAAGAGCATAAAGAGTGTTTGGTAGCACGTTAGTCTACTCGTGTTTTTTAAAAATTTATAATCCTAAGAGCCATTTAATTACATTCCTGAAAAGGTGACTTTTCTGGGGACAGAATGAATAGGACTTGCAGCTATTTTCCTAGTCACATTTAGTCTCTGGTGCCAAGAATGTCCAGGTGATGTTCAAGGGAATGTGTCTCCCCTGAAGTCCTCTTGGGTTACCTGCATTGACTTTTAAGCTCATTGAGCAAAAGCAAATTCTATTGCACACCCGATCCCTAAACTTCCTAGCAGACCTCAATAACCTGGTTTAACTCAGCAACAAGTAATTCACCTGCACAAAATTGGCAAGCCTATGCACTCACAGAGGTGCTCATGTCCACAGTTGGTTTTCTCGTGGCCCTGTGAAAAAGAAAAACTTTGAAGCGATTGCATCTGTGCTAAAATTTTCTTTTATAAAGTCTTTACGTCAGGCCTCCATCTTGAATCTACAAAGAAATCATAGTTTAAACCAGTGGTCCTTAACCTGTGGGTCAAAATCCCTTCAGAGGATGAAGGACCCTTTCACAGGGATTGCCTAAGACCATTAGAAAACACAGATATTTACATTGTGGTTTATAGCAACAGGAAAACTACAGTCTATAAGGTAGTAATGAAAATTATTTTATGGTTGGGGGTCACCACAAACATGGGGAACTATATTAAAAGGTTGCAGTCATAGGAAGGTTGAGAACTGCTAAGTTAAAAGGTTAGTTCTGGTACATTCACAGAAGAAATCACTTTGAAATTTATTAGTTGCAGTTATGTTTCAATTCTCTGAAATTCACTGTGTATATTCAAATGTATCTAGAGGGGTGTGCAGGTTTTCTGAACCCAAGACCAAGGTCCTAGTGGTTTTTATAGGAAAGGCAGTGATATCCCAGGAATAGGAGCTTTGAACCAAAGTTCAAGGAACTATAGCTTGAATCATGTCTCAGTGTGTAGTGTGCAGCATGGGGTAGGCTTCGTGATGAGGCACACGCACTCAGAGGTTCTCAGCATCGCCATGCACTGTGTACTTCCATGTGCATCATCAGCATCAGTGTGCCCAAGAACTTCTGTAACTCCTCACACCTAGAGCATGTCTGATGCAGGCAGGATGGCTGTTGACTGGGTTGGCATCTTTAAAAGGTCCAGTGGAGCAGTCAAGTCTGGGAACTTAGGGAAGCAGCTTTCCACTCCTCTTTCCATGTCTTTCAAAGAGGCAGAATGTCTTGCAGGTGACCATTTTTCTCTATGACACCTGGGTGAACTGGGAACCTCCTTATGGCATTGGCCTCAATTCACAAAGAATAACTCCTGTCATCAATTCGCCTCAGAGACAACTGAGATAACCAGAGATATACCTCTTCTTTTTTATCATAAATGTATGACATTTCAAATGTAAATAGTCTGGCCCATTGTATAGTTACAAGAATTATTGTAAATTTAAGAGCACTGTGTTTATTTTTATTTCACTCAAATTTGATATCGTATCTGCCTTCTATTTCACATCATATATATACAAATTAGAAGTGTATATAGATTTAACATTTCAAAGTAAAATACAACTATAAAAGGCACAGAGATCTTAAAAAATACATATGCGAAAAAGAGGCCTTCCCAGGCATAGTAAAGACCGAAACTATTAGAGAGAATTTCTTCTGATTTGATGACACATGAGGCAAAACTCTAGAAATAATACTAGGAGATAAAACAAGATAATAAGCCACACAGAGACAGAGAGACAGAGAGAGAGAGAGAGAGACAGAGAGAGAGAGAGAGAGAGAGAGAGAGAGAGACTTACTAATTAAATGTTCTTATAACTTATAGATGGAAATATCTTCATCAACCAGAAAATGTGTGGAATTCAAGCTATCCACACACAAAAAAAAACCAAACCAAACCAAACAAACAAAACGGACTAAGCAATTTGAACAGATGTTCAATCTCAGCAAAGAAAACACAAATTTAAGTTGGAATCTAAAAAGGACTATTTGACCACACATCGAATAGGCAGTTTATTTGGATAATGCCTAGTGCTTTCAATGATGTGTGGAAAACAAACACTCTAAACAAAATGAGCCTAATATCCCAGGTGAAGGAAGTTTGAAAATACACACCACAATGGTGGGAAGCAATTTGTCTCAGTGCTTCTTGGGGTAGCTAACATCAGTCAGACACATTGGCAAAGAGGTGTGAATTAGGACCCTCGCTCAAGCATTTTGTTCAGTACAGCAGCAATAAGGGAGAATTTATTTTGCGGAGAATTTTATTTTGCTAAGAATGTATGGTTAACTGCTTTCTGATTGGATTCATGGCCTGCAACACAGAGAACTAGTACCATAGATAAGAGGCTATGATTCCATAGCTCACAGACCCCTGGGGTGAACCTACTACTGTTACTCTCTCTGAGATGAACATCCTAACAGACTGCCCCTAAGTTCCATTTCTCTACCCGTAGGCTAACGCATCTCTCAGGTTCATCAGAGACATCTCTTTGTGTTGTGAATGGTGATTAATGCAGAACCCCACAACTGATCAAAGTGTAAAGAGCAAGAGTCAGTGCATTGCTCAGCTACAAGTGGGGCGTCTATGTCTCATTCCCTATTCAAGGTTCAGAAACCATCTCCGAAGGTGTGGAGGGAAGGTGAGGGTTGGGAGGATGGAGACAAACTTGCCTCGTGGACATGACAGAAACTCACAGCAGCTGTGGTTGACAGCGCTCTAACACAGAGGAGGGAAGGGTTCATGAGCCGCACCCCAAACCGAGGGGCTCCAGTTTGAGTATGATGAGAAGGCCGGTTTTCAAGTGACCCCTGGTAGGTCCTCCACACTCCAGTAGACGGGCTCATGTCCAGGAGGAGTATGTGGGCAGCACGAACTGGAGTCAAAAGAAGGAAAGAAGTCAGGGGAACAGGAAGTGAAGGCGAACCTGGAAGAGTTAGCAGGAAAAGAAAGAAGGGTAAGTATGATCAAAATATGTTGTATGAAATTCTCAATTAATAAAACTACTACCTTGAAAAGGTGGTTCATCTGTATTAAAAAATTTATATAAATGAAAGTTTATATTTATTTAAAAGCATAAGGCTGGGCTAGCGGTTGATATGGGACACAACTCATGATATGTTGCTAGGTTTTAAAAGATGGTTCTGAAAGTGGAATAAGATGAACTGTATAGTCTTGTGATAATGTCTTTCCACAGGCACAAGTGAAACAAATACTCACAAACCAAACTACCTTCCCAAGACCCAAGTACATCAGATAAGAGACCACAGTGCCTGCCTTTAGTAAAACAAAACGATAAAAAGACATATTGAAACAAGGCAGGAGGTACTGGGTCCTTATGCTTACCGTGCAAGCACTGAGATATGAGTTCAAGTCCAGATCCCACATAAACCAGCTCAGCATTGAGTGCGTGGCAGTATCCCAGCACTCAGCAGGTGGGGGTGAGTAGATCCCAGCAACTTTCTAGCTAGCCAGTCTAGCCTACTTGGTGAGCACCAAGCCAGTGAGAAACCCTGTCTCAAAGACCAAGATGCACAGCTCCTGAGGAACGACGCTTGGCACTGAGAACTACGCGAGAGCTTTCAGAGAGTCTAAAGCGCTGTTTTAAGGAAAGATAACAAATTGTCTACCAGCTTGGATTGGCTGGAATTGTTGAAAAAAATTCAAAAAGAAACATTAGTGGCTAAAAGACAACATGAGACCATTTAAAATGGAAGTTCCCAGCCTGTGGATCAAAACTCCTTTGGGGTCAAAGACCACCTCACAGGGGTCTGCTAAGACCATTGGAAAACACAGATATTTACATTATGACTCATAACTCGAAGTAGCAATGAAGATAATATTACGGTTGGGAGGGCTCCATATCATGAGGAACTGTACTCAAGGGTTGCAGCCTTGGGAAGGCTGAGAACCACTGCTCTAAAATTCACCGTTAAGAGTAACTACTACACGTTGCCAGGCAGTGGTGGCGCTCGCCTTTAATCCCAGCACTTGGGAGGCAGAGGCAGGCAGATTTCTGGGTTCGAGGCCAGCCTGGTCTACAGAGTGAGTTCCAGGACAGCCATGGCTATACAGAGAAACCCTGTCTCAAAAAACCGAAAAAAAAAAAAAAAAAAAACCTACATGAGTAAGACAGAAACAATGTGGCTTTGTAAGGACTGTAATCCTTCGTGTCTTCGGTATGAAGGCTAAAAGCAACTAAAAACCACATGCACTGTAATATGTTAAGAATCAATAAGAAAGGTACAAAAATATCAAAAATCTAAAATGAGAGGAAGTCAAGTTCTCCAGACACAGCAGAAGAGGGCATCAGATCCCATTACAGATGGTTGTGAGCCACCATGTGGTTGCTGGGAATTGAACTCAGGACCTCAGGAAGAAGAGTCAGTGCTCTTAACCACTGAGCCATCTCTCCAGCCCAGATGTCAAGTTCTCTGTCTTCTCACCACCATGTTGTTTCTGTCCTTGGCTCCAACATCATGTCGAGTCCCTGTCATTCTATGTCATTCTCTGGGGAGGCAGGTGGGTGAAGGAAGGCTGCTCCAGTCAGATGGGACATGACGGTCCGAGATTCTACAGTACAGAGGGACAAATGTAGATGATGGCAGTGAGCTTCACATTTCAAAAAACTGGACAGATTTGAAAGTTTTCATCATAGTGAAGTAAGTGTTTAATGAAGTGAATGGTTCAAGTAATTTAAGTGTTTCTCAGTGTTTAGAAACACTGCATGGTACACTGTTAATACGTACAACTTAATATTTTAATGTGTTTAATTACATTTAAAAATATTTATGATATAAATAAACAGTTTTAGAAATAATGGGTATAATTTCTTCTCGTTTGTGAACATTTATGTTTAAATTAAGAATCTGGAAAACCAAATACTATGTACAACTGCTTCTTCTTTTTTTGAGACACCATCTCTCCATGAAGCCCATGGGGGACTGACATAGTACTACTTACTATGTAGTCCAGGATGGTCTAAAATTCATAAACCTCTTACTTCTGCCTTCCAAGTACTGAATTACAGTCACACATCAAGCCAATATACTGACTTTCAACAGTTATTATCTTTAAATATTTTTATATTTGTTTATTTTATATGTGTGTATGAGTGTTTCGCCTGCATGTATATTCAGGCACCATGTGTGTACCTGGTACCTGAGGAGGTCAGAAGAGGGAGTCAGATTCCCTGAAACTGGAGGTATGGATGGCTGTGAGTCACCATGTAGGTCCTGGGAACTCAACCTGGGTCCTCTGCAAGAGCAGTCAGTGCTCTGAACCACAAAGCCATCTCTCCAGCCCCAACAGCTGTTATCCTTGAGGGCAGACAGAACAAAAATGATCTTTCATTTTATTTTTGACTATAATATGTACATTTATAAGCTGCTTGAAAATATATCACTTTTATAATAACAAAATACAGGAAAGCTCTTTCCATTTTAGAAAAAAACCAATACCTTTCCTCTTGATACTCTGGTCAATGTGGCTGCTTTTGTACACAGCCAAAAGCTCTGCAGCTGCTGCAAAAGGAAGGAGATAGTGCCATCAGCTTCCTGTGCAGCCCCAAGCTCAATGGCTAATAAAACACTGACAAATTTTTATATACTTAAATTGATCAATTGTTTTTTGAGCTCCTTTTCTGTTTCCAACAGTAAATTAGTCTATAAAACATATGACTCTCAAGATTTCTATTATGAAGCAAAAATAGTTCAAGAGATTGGCTTTAAATGAGTCCAATGTTACCTTTTCCTGTATTCCACAGTAGACGTGAGTAAATAAAGCAAGTGAATGAATGAATGAATGAATGTACCAAGGGATACAATGTGTCCTATAGTCAGTCAGACCGGATTCTTTTGGTGGAAAATAGCTGATTCATTTTAATCTTGTATTATCCATTGTAAAGATTTATTTCTTGCAAGTGAGTTAAAGGATAACAATTGGATTAAACATATTCTTGAGTATGGGAACCATAACCTGTATTTTTCATAAGAGTTTCTGTGCTCACCACCATAACACGTGTTTAGCAATCATATCTAGCTTCAGCACACTGACAGATGTGGTCAATCCTTCTGCATGTATGGCCTCTAAACCACGTCCACAGTCAATATACATAGCCACAGGTCAAGAAGTCTGTGTGAACTCCAAAGCACACTGAAGACAAGTTTAGAAGGAGTAGACTGCCCAGGGCATGCAAGAATGTACACACATGCACGTTTATAGAAGCCAAGAAGCTGCGACACACCCTTGAAAAAAATCCTGGGTGTCCAATTTTGCAAATGTGCAAATTGCTGGGGGTGGGAGTAAGGTACTGCAGAGAGGGAAGAGGTATGTAGATCGCAAGGGCAGTGTGGGAAGGAGGTTGAAGGGAGTCGGCAGGAAAGGGCACCCAGAAGCACTCCATTTGTAAGCATTTCCCAGAGCTAAGGAAGCTCCTCCATCAGTGCAGAGGAAAGAGAAACAGCTGCCGCTTGAACACTGGCTGGTAATTGCCATGGATAGTTTTTAAACAAATACCAAAAATGCCAGCCCCACATAGTCATGTTCTAATAGCGCATGCGCAGCGCCGTGTCCTCTCTAAAAAGGCACTTCAATCACATCAGTATCCACATGTCTGTCTTTAAGAAGCGTCAGAAACATACATACATGCATGCATGCATACATACATACATATATACATATATGATACATAGACTCCGAACCCCAATTCAGTCTACAAGGCCTTTCCCTGCCTTTTCTCTTCTCACATCTGTGTATTCCTCTACCCCAGGAAAATCCTGGTTCTGAAATACCAACTGTCTTAGTCAGGGTTTCTATTCCTGCACAAACATCATGACTGAGAAGCAAGTTGGGGAGGAAAGGGTTTATTCAGCTTACACTTCCATGCTGCTGTTCATCACCAAAAGAAGTCAGGACTGGAGCTCAAGCAGGTCAGGAAGCAGGAGCTGATGCAGAGGCCATGGAGGGATGTAACTTACTGGCTTGCTTCCCCTGGCTTGCTCAGCCTGCTCTTTTATAGAACCCAAGACTACCAGCCCACAGATGGTACAACCCACAAGGGGCCCTCCCCCCTTGATCAGTAATTGAGAAAATGCCTTACAGCTGGATCTCATGGAGGCATTTCCTCAAGCGAGGCTCCTTTCTCTGTGATAACTCCAGCTTGTGTCAAGTTGACACACACAACCAGCCAGTGCACCAACACATCTGCTCATTTGTTTTAGCTTCAGGATCATGGCACCAGTAGTATGCCATAGAACAAACCTACCAAATATGGTCACCATACATTCTTTTGGTTGCCTCAAATCAGGGGGTAAGGATAGTGGCTTTGGGTTCTTTTAGTTTGCTTTTTTTCTTTAAGTTATACTCAAAATATATTTGAGGAAGCTTCTAGAGAGATGGAGTAGACATATTCGTCTAAACTGGAGAGATAGAAATTATAAATTTTAGTTTAATTAAAAGCACTGACCTTCAAATATAAAACAAATACAGAGATACAGAAAGAAGACATAACAGCCTCAGACTTCAAGACCCGAGAAGAGCTCACTCCTGAATTCCCATTGCTTCATTTGTTTGCTGCTGCTGCTGATGGTGGTGACAATGATGATGATGGTGATGATGATGATGATGGTGATGATGATGGTGATGGTGATGATGATGATGGGTTTTGGGCCTCAGATGTTCCAGCATTGAACTCAACCAGTCAATCCAGTAATAGCTACACAACAGATGACAACGATGACTGCCATCATGCTCTCTAGCCCAACAGGACTGGAGAGAAGCATTATTCGACCATAACTACTCTACTTCAGTCAGATACCACAGGGAAAAGAGGGCGTCAACAGACCCATGCCTGCAAAAACCAAGGAAGAAGCCAAGGCTTCGACCTCTGCCAGGTTGTACAATGCCACCCTGACACCTCCTCAATAGCAACTTCATGTGAAATCTCAATTAGCGCAAAATAAAAATTATAATTAAAACAACAAACAAGGGCCAGGGAGATAGCTCAGTGGATAAACCACTCGCTGTACAAGGGTAAAAACTGGAATTTGGGTCCCCAGCACACATGTCAAAGGTGATGGAAGGATGACCTACCTGTAATCTCATCATTTGGGTCTTAGAGACGGGATACCCCTGGGGCAAGCTGGCTAGCTGCCCTGGTAGAATTGGCCACCTCTGGGTTCAGCCTTGGTGAAAAAAGTGGAGGCTGTCAAGGAAGACATGCAATGGCAGTCTCTGCCAACCCCACAGCCATGCACGTGTGCACCAGAAACATGCAAACACATGCACAGCCAGTAATTCCAGGAAAGCCAAGACAGAAGAATTGCAAGTTTCAGGTCAATCTAGACTGCACAATGAGACCCTATTTCAAAACACAACCACCACCACAACAACAACAAACAAACAAAAACAAAAACAAACAAAAAAGGGGGCTGGAGAGATGGCTCAGAGATTAAGAGCACTGACTGTTCTTCCTGAGGTCCTGAGTTCAAGTCCCAGCAACCACATGGTGGCTCACAACCATTTATAATAGAATCCTATGCACTCTTCTGGTGTGTCTGAAGAGAGTGGCATACATAAAATAAATAAATAAATCTTTAATTAATTAATTGAAAAATATAAATAAATGAATAAATAAAATGAAGTTACTTGTATTTCTTTCTTCATTACTTCCTTTTAAATGTTATGTCTTGGAAACACAGGTGATGTTCATTTGTTTTTGTTTGTATTAGTTTTTATTTACCCTTTCAAGTTGTTTCGGTTTTGAGTCCCTAATGCGTCATACAGCATTAATAAGCTTCTGAAGGGAGAAAATGGTAAGGACAGACTCTCAGAGGCATAGCTGCCTCCCCAAGCCCCTGGCCACGCCCTCCATCTGCCTTCCCCCCACCCCGACCACGCCCTCACGCAGCTCACCTTTCCCTACACACAGAGTTCCTTGTCAGTAACCTGTTTTTCTGCTTTCTCTTGTACCTTCCCATGACTCCTTTACAAGTACACGCAGACCCATGCGACCGTATTTGATTATTTCCCTGTCTCCACTCAGAAGCTGCGCTCCTTTAGATAGCTATGTCGGTGATGGAAATGCGCCTTTCCGGTCTATTTTCATTTTGTGCCTCAGTGTATCAGCTCACGGGCATCTTCTTTCAGCTTTAGAGTGGCAGAGGGTTCGTTCCATTACGTCTGTTCCCGGTTTTATTTTCAACTACTTTTCAATACTTGGAATTTTGGTAACATATTCATTTTTTTCAATGACAAATGATACTGGAAGATATCGTTTTGTGTATTTTATTTTGCTCAAGGCAGAGCTGGAGAATAAAGTTCAAGACCTTCAATTGCTACATGCATACGAAGTCTAGGTAGACACTCCCGGGTTCTCCACAGTACTGGTGCATTTTGCATTCATCAGCGCAGGGCATAAGAGAATCTAGCTGTATCTCAACAATAGAATAAATTGTAAAGATTATGAACTGCTGCCAAGCACACAGAAGGGAAGTAATATCCCAGATTCATTTCCTCAGTGCGGTTATTTCTCTCACTGTGAGTTAAACTCAAAATATATTAATGCCTTAGACACATCTGCGAACTACCTGTGCTCCCCCTCCTCAACTTACCAACAGAAATGTCTTTCTCTTCCACTTTAAAGATCTGTATATATTAGAGAGATCGGTAGTTTGTGACCATTTTGAAATATTAGTTCCAATCCAATGTTTATCTTTTTTGCTTATATTTTTTGCTATGTGAAAATTGTCTCACCTTTATGTACAAATATCTCAATTTTTATTGCTTTTACATTTTGCACCATATAAAGTGGCCTTCTAAAGCAAGTTCTAGAGAAGCCTTGCTCCTATTACATGCAGAGTTTCAGTTTTTGTAGTTAGACCTCCGATGCTTATTCATTCTATTCTTGTGCACACTGTGAGGATTTGGTCTGATGTTACCTTTTTCCAAACGACTGGTAAATGGAGGAGTCACCACCATTTAACTAAAGCTGGCCACTGTCTCCAGTGAGTTCAGATGTCTTCCTTACCATGTACTAAATCTCCACATGTTGCTGAGGCTGTTTCTAGTCTTTCCTGGTATCTTAGTATTTGTCTATGTGTTCAAGATGAAAATCTTCCGTCATAAAACCAGGGTTTAACATCTGGTAGAGATGGCCCCTTCCCGTGCTTTTCGGTGCGTGGCTTGTTTTTCCCCTTATGAACTTTTGTAACGCCTCATCTAGCCTTGTATTTTATTGTAACAGACCAGCCATGCAAACCACAAAGATGACCAAGAAACTCTGCAGTTATCCAGAGAAGAAGAGAGGTCAAGCTTAATCTAGCCTCTCTCTACACCCAAGGACATCAGACATGTCAGGAAAGAGGTCATCCCGAAAGCGTGTCCCGTGGCCCCAGCCACTCCGGTTGTCATGTGATCACGCGGGTAAGCAACGAACAGCCCAACCGAGCCTTTTCTAAACTCATCTCCCATAAAATCTCGTGCAAAATGTAATGTTGTTACGTTAAGATCCTTAGGAAAAGAGGAAAATCTCTGTTCCCCGTGGCACTGTAAAGGGCAGCTTAGCTTTCTAGAAAAGCCTGCTTTGAAGAATGCACCGCTGGGCAACTCACAGGCCTGGGGGTGAACTTAACCACTATCGTTTTGCTAAATGGACTGCTCTCTAATAGATTAGCGGAGCTCTCTGACATCATCAGAGAAGTGTCTTTGTGTGGCAGAAGTTGGTTAATGAAGTTGGTTAATTAGTCAAAGTGCAGAGAAAAATATCAGTGGAGTGCTCTCCCACAAAGGAGACATCTGTGTCACCTGCTCCCAAGGCAGCACAGGCTGGGACCTCACCACGGCTTAGGCAGGCTACTCACCTCAAGCTGTTCCTCTCCATGCTCACATTTCCAGTTTTACCTCTCTTCACAGTTTTCAAACCATTCAGCTTCTTTCCCTCACACCTCTCTACCACAAACTTGGACCTCATAGTGGTGCCTCTGTGGGCTGGCCACACAGCAGGCAGGCCTCTAGGTGTCTTCTGTCTGTCTGACCATGCTGTGTGGCAGCAGGTGAGACTCTGGTGTTGTTCAAAGCAATTTGATGTCCATGATATGTTCCACCTGGTAGCAAACCCTGGAAACATAGGCTGTATGTGACTGTATTTGTATTTTATAAGGTTTGTTCTTGTCATTTGGGAATGATGCACGGAGATACCATAACATAAAGACTGCACATACAGACCTAACACACAGACCTATAGATCTTGCTTTTCGAGATTGTTTTCCACCCCAGAGACTAGGATAAGTAGCTCAGCTTTAGGAATATAACTCTTTACTACTGCCATGTTGTTATATATTTGGGAAATCTGGTAAAACAAAACAAGTAACATTTAATAAAGGGAGTGTTAAAATAACACCAACAGCTGGGCAGTGGTGGTGCATGCCTTTAATCCCAGCACTTGGGAGGCAGAAGCAGGCAGATTTCTGAGTTCGAGGCCAGGCTGGTCTACAGAGTGAGTTCCAGAACAGCCAGGGCTACACAGAGAAACCCTGTCTAGAAAAAAAAAACCAACAAAAACAAACAAACAACCAAAAAAAGCAACAATAGGAAAACACTGAATTACTTACACTAAATCAGAGCATAAGCATGGTGTATTTTCTCCTAAGTCATGAGTATTGTACCCTATGCCAAAGCCAGGAAAGATGGCGTTGCATCTTCACCTCACCTCTTTTGTTTTGCTTTGTTTTATTTATTTGACCACAGAAAGTCTGGGCTCTACTACCCCAGTGTTTCCCTGAGGACAAACAAGGAGTTTTCTGGACAGCATCTCAGGATGCTAGAGGAACTAACTGTGTGGTGTGTATCTGGTGATCTTTGCCCACTGCTGAAATCATGGTCCCAGGCATAGCCCATCTGTGGGGTGCTGTGCCGGCTTGGAGACTAGGGTGGGGTGAGACAGGCTAGGTCAATGAGCGCAGTATTCATTCTGAGGTCCAAGCCGGAATCTCAGGCTCACTGGCCAGTTTGGGGAGTTTTACAAATGCATTCTCTATGTGAAGAGCACCTGGCTGAGCCTTGCATTGGAGGGCAATGGATCAGGGGTGTCTCCTTCCTTTCTCTCCCCTTTCTTACTCTTCCTGCTGAAAAGGTTTCTTTTTCTTTTATCTCAGTTTACCCAGGGTCTTTCTGACACTTTGACCACAGCTCTGTTCTATTCCTACAGTAATCTCTGTTCTTCCCTTTTCTGTTTTGTATGCATATCATTTAACTCTGGAGAAGACGAAATAGTCACTCATGCTCCAGAGTTATCGCCGAGAGTCTTTTAATTATTTCATGATTATTCAGTTAGAAGGTTTTGAGTTAAGGTTTTGAGTTTAAGATTTTATTGTCTTTGCCTGTGATAGCAATGAAATCTGAGTACCTGGAATCCTGGTATTTGGAAAGCTGATGCAGGAGGATTATGAGTTCAAGGTCATTCTGGGATATACAAAGAGAACTTGGCTCAAAAAAATTTAACAAACAACAACAATAAAATGATATTCCTGCAGTTATTTATTCAGAAAGACACTTGACGATACACCTGATTTTTTGGATTGTGAGTCTATAAAAACTCATAGTGAATCCCCCACCCATAAGAAATTATTACCATTTTTATTTAGTTAAATCTCAATTTTACAATCTATTATGAATAAGCACATGTCAGTGAAATTGATCGGCTTTGTTTCTTTCTTTAAAATATTTTTCTCTGCATTACCTACATCCTCTTTGTTTTTGCGGTGTGTTCGTGTGAGTGTGTGTGTGTGTGTGTGTTTGTGTGTGTGTCTGTGCGTGCGTGCGTGCGTCTATACATGTGTGCAATGTGTGTACTTACAATTGTGGTGCATGGCCATGAGCATAAGATGCACATGATCATGTGAGTATATGGGGAGGTCAGATCTTGACCTTACTCTCTTCAGATAGTTTCTCACTGAAATGAAGGCTCATCATTTTGCCTAGCCTGGCTGGCCAGCAATCTTCGGGATCTCCCTGCCTCTGCTGGAGGTGTAGGCAAATCACATACATTTGCATAGTCATGCCTAGCTTTCCATATGCTGGGGATCTAAGTGCAGGAACTTGTGTTTGTACGTCAAACACTCTTCCTACAGAACCATCTTCTTAGTTTTCTATCTGTTTTTTGAGACCCAAGTCCAGGGGTCGAAAATTATTTTTTTCCTTGAACTTTTGTTAAATATTTTTTCAAATTCCAGGACATGCTTGCTTGATTCTATTTGGTGCTATCTTTTTGAACATCTTAAGAATCTGGATATTTGACATTGGAGAGATGGCTTAGCAGTTGAGATCACTGACTGCTCTTCAAGAGAACCAGGGTTCCATTCCCAGCATCAACATGGTGGCTTACAACTCTGTTAACTCCAGTCCCAGGGGATCTGATGCCCTCTTCTGGCATCTACAGGTACTGCAATACATTGTGCAAAGACACATTCAAGCAAGAATCATACACGTAAAATGAAAATAAATACAATCTCAAAAAAATCTAGATATGTCAATGTTTCATGTTAGAGCACATAATAACAAAATATTGTAATCATCGCAGGGAAGAGGAGGTAATTTTAGTGTGTGTGTGTGTATGTGTGTGTGTGTGTGTGTGTATGTGAAGGGGGGCACATGTGCCATGGCGCATCTCTGGTGGACACAGAGCAACTGGTTGAGTCAGTTCTCTCCTTCAGTCTTTACAGGGTCCCAGGGATCCAATTCATGTCATCGGATTGCCCTCCTTGGGCAGTAAGTACCTTTACCTGCTGAACCATCTTGCATTGTTATTGTTTTTAGTTGGCACACTCATTAGCTACAGATCATTTGGGCTTTGCTCAGCACAGTGTCTCCATTAACACTATTAAGATATTAGTTGCATGTATTTCATGTTGCCCAATCTGACTTCAGTCTTTCTTTCCTTCCTGAGAGCATCCTCAAAAGACAGGATAGCAATGACATCACTGGGGCACTTTATGCCTCCAGTGTGCGTGCTTTTAAGGTATACAACTTACAGTGCTACAACGTTCACTATTAGCTGTGAATTACTTGCAACACACTCCGTGTGCCAGGACTAGGCTGAGGAATATCACAGGGCTTTTCTCCCAGCCCCCTGACTCCACATCCCCAGTCAACCTTTCCTTGACAGTCAGAAATCAACTCCTGGCTGGACTGGATTTTGAAGGAAACCAGTAACTTATCACATCTGATGGTCCCATCCTCCTGTCTTGACGAGCTTCTGTTGTATAATCTGGGCACCTCTCTGGATCCACTGCTGGGCTCAGAGGTTTGTAACACTCTCCCACAGTCATAGGATTGTGGATACACTGAGAATGATTTAGCATTTGTCTGAACCATTTAAATACAGGATGACAACATCGAACGACACCTATGAAGTAGTAAATAAATAAAAGTTTATTGACCTTTCAATTTAAAATAAGTTAATCTAACATCAACTGAAGTTAAACAAAGTTAGTTATAAAAAGTGTTTTGAAGATCCTTAACAATGATTAGTCAACTAAAAGCTTTAGCTCATTAGACAATGCACTCAGCGGTGAGAGCACCAAAGATCCCTGGAGGGGAGGGGAGGGGAGGGGAGGGGGGAGGGGAGGAGAAAGAAAGGGGGAAGGGGAAGAGAAGGGAAGGGAGGGGAGGAAAAGGAAACGGAAAAGGAAACGGAAAGGCAAAGAGGAGGAGAAAGAAAAGGAGGAAGCTGTGGGCATAGAGACGCTTTAGAATCTAAACAAGCTATCCACCCTCAGCTGTTCTTTCAAGATGCACATCACATGGAAACTAAAATCCCTTTCAGTTTTTAACAAGGAGATGTTTAGAATAACTCTGAATTCTCCAGCTACTTCTGATTTCTATGATGCAGTACACTAAAAGCCAACATGTATCTTACTTAAGATATATTTTATCAGAACTCACTTCTCAGAATATTTCAGAACTCCTGACACAACTTCGGAAATCTATCCTATGCCTCAAAATCTTCACAGTACAGGCAAAATAGAGTTTGGTGTAATGAATTCTTCTACAATGGCCTCACTGTGCACCTGTGATTCAGAACATTGGCAAGATTTCCAGCCACACCAGGGATGTTAGGGGACCCTGAAGGGTGGATGAGTAGACAAGAGTAAAAGACAGCGACCAGGACAGAGCAGTCATGATTCTCCAGAGGCAGCCACATGAGAGATGCCCAGCCAGCCGGGCCAGGTATCGTGTAGAACAGTGTGACAGAGGCAGATGCTTTTTAGGCTGTGGGCTAGACTGTGACAGGCAATGACTGTGTTCTGCCTGTAGTGACTGAGAAAACTCCAGACTATTTTAAAGCCCTCGATCTACTTGGCAGAAGGATTTAAGTATGTTGTTTGTGGTCTGCTGCCACTGGACTCCAGCAGCAGACTCTGGACATGTGACTCTGGACATGTCACAGAGGTTGACATGCCCCTTGAGAGGCCATGCTGCCTCACTGAGATAGTATACTGAAGGGCAGAGGACTCAGTCACATCTTTTTGGGTGATACTGTGACTCTGCTGGTGTGTTTAATCAGGAGTCAGGTGAAGAGTCCCTCGATTGATGGATAACAATAGAACGCCCTGAAGAAAAGCCTCTCCTTGGCCATCTTTGGCTGCCTGGCAACATGGTGCTAAGGAACTTCCAGGTGAGACGCTCCTGCACATGTCTGGAACTGGAGACCTACCATGTGGCACTCACTGCTTCCAGCCAGGATGTCTTCCTGACCTTTCTTCCTCATTAGAGCCTGTCCATCTTCCCAAGAGGCTGGACCAACTCAGGAATAATTTTGGCAGATTTAGCCTGACAGGAGTCTCCATAACAGACACGCAAAAGCGCATGCAGAAGCAATAAGGGCAGTGAGCAGAACAAAACCCTCCAGGCCCACCGTGGAGCAGTTAACGGAGCAGCCCTGAAGTTCGTCACCACATCCGGCTACCGGCCACACTCAGTCCTCCCTTGGAGATGCTAGTCATAACTCATTAAGCACGAATCCCATCTTCTTGCCAGTTTTCAAGGTTAAGCACAGGCCAGCCCGCTAAGAGCCAGCTTCTTTTCTTCGGAGCAATAGTCAAAGACCTGTCTTGGTTCGCAGTTTGTACCGGAAGTACTGTATAAGATGAATGGGGACCGATGCTGGTTGCCATGGCCACATTTCATCAGAGTCCGATGACACAGACAAGAACATCTCAGTCCAGAGACCATTCTTGGAGTTGGGTGGCCACTTCTCTCCCTCACATCTACATTCAGACACACCATGACCAGGTGTTTGTTTCATAAACAGAATAGAACTGCTTGTAAAGGCTAGCTCTTTCCCATGGTTCATGACCATGCCTGTGCTGGGTAGCCTTGTCTCCTGGATATCTCCCGGCTAGGTTGTTGTACACTTCTAAGTAACGGTGTCAATCCTCTGAAAAACTTGGCTGCACGCTACACCGTGCCCTTCATTAATCTTTGTGATCACACTACCTCTTATAATGTGTACAATACTCGTGAAAAGATTTTTTAAAAACACTAAATATTATTTATGAAGTCTTTCTTCCATGTGTTTGTGGACCTCCTCCAATTTCCCGGTTTTTTAACCAAAAAATAAAATTTTAAAAAGTACCAAATGAATCCACCAACACTTCTCTTTCAAAATCTTAAATCATTGTTTTAAGTCCATTTATGTGGTTCATTACTGTGCTGGCTAGTTTTGTGTCAACTTGACACAAGTGAGAGTCATCAGAAAGAAGCCTCAATTCAGAAACTGCCTCTATAAAATCAGGCTATAGGCAAACATATAGAGCATTTTCTTTACTAGTGATTGTTGAGGGAGGGCCCATGTACCATCCCTGGGCTGGTGGTTCTATAAGAAAGCAGGCTGAACAAGCCACTAGGAGCAAGACAGCAAGCAGCACGCCTCCATGGTCTCCGCCTCAGCTCCTGCCTCCAGGTTCCTGACCTGTTGGAGTTCCTGTCCGGACTTCCTTTGATAATTAATTGTGATGTGGAAGCGTATATCAAATAAACCTTTTCCTCTCTGAGTTAGTTTGCTTATGATGCTCCATCACAGCAATAAAACCTTGGTTAAGAAAATTGTTATTGTAGCAACTGGCCTGACCCCCTGATACTCCTGGAGACTGATCCACCAACCAAAGAATACACATGGAGTGACCCATGGTGCTGGCCACATATGCGGCAGAGGAGGGTCTTATTAGACATCAAGGGGAGGAGAGGCCCTTGGGCCTGAGGGTGTTAGATGTCCCAATATAGGAGAATGCCAAGGAGGAAAGACGAGAATGGGTGGGTGGGTGGGGGAATACCCCCACAGAGGCAGGGGGAGGGGGAGGGGATAGGGAGGTTCCAAAGGGGAGATCTGGAAAGGAGGAAAACATTTGAAATGTAAATAAAGTAGAAAAAAAGAAAAAGAAAAAAGAAAAAAAAGAAAATTGTTATTAATACTTATTGGTTTGCATGCATCAAACTACCCCTGCCTCTCAGGGATAAAGCAAACTCAGCCATGGTGAGTGATCTTTTTGATACATGTGTATACATGGTTTGCAAGTACTTTACTGAATATTTTTGAATCTATGTTCACCAGGACCGTAGACCTCTTTCTCTTTCCGGCTTGCTTGATGGCTCGCTAGCTTTCCTGCTTGTCCACATCGTTTCTCTTGTTACTGTAACTTTATCTGGTTTGGTATTCACATGAAACTGGCTGTACAGAAGGACTTGGAGAGTGCTCCTCCTGTTTGTGTATGTTTTTTGTTTCTTTCTTGATTTCCTTTGACCCATCATCATACAGTAATGAATGAGTTGTCTAATCTCCAGTCTCAGGAAACCAGATGCTCACCTCTCTCCTCTGAGGGCATTGGGCACACACCTGGTCCCCAAATGTATGTTCAGGCAAAACACCAACCCTTATAAAAATGAAAAAATAAAAATAAAGGAGGAAACCACTGCACCTCAACAACGACAACAGCAAAGAAATCTCAAAGGCCTTCTCTCTACCCAGAGAATAAATAACACACCGGGGCCAAAGACAGCTGGGCTTAGAGAGTCCTCTGGCTGCTGTGCATCTTCTGACCCTTAAGGGAGACGTTATAAAGGATGAAGAAAGAAAAGTGAAGGACAACAATGAAATTAAGAGGAGAAAATGAAAAAAATTAAGGAGACTGTTCTTAAACTAACACATCATGAGACCCAGACAGACAGTCTATCAACTGTGCAAACTACAACCACCAATTCTACAGAAATGTTGAGTTTGTTATGATCTTTTTGTATTAAATTTGAATGATATCTAACTGTAAATGATGAGAAAAAAACTATTTCTAGACACAAAATTCATTAGAAGCTCACATTCACACACCAGGCAACGGAGGCAAATGCCCAGAACAAACCTTCGAAAGCACTTTGAACATTCAGGGCCATCAGCCTTGGCCAGTTACGCTAATGTTCTTTCACTGTTCAAAAATATTCTCTCTTCTTAAATGTAGAGTTTACCTATTGAGAATGTTTTCTCGTCAAATTATTTTAGAAACTGGACTTCCCTAAAATTATTGCAAGCTTCTTAAGTACCACTGGAAAATTATTTATACAGAAGTCATTCATGTAATAAAAATCGGGATCATTTGTTGTTTTAGTTGAGATGTTTCTCAACTAAATTTTTTTAAACACATCAGAAAAATGCCCGATTTGTGATTCTCACAGATCACACGGAAGTCTGTCCAAAAGTCACGCAACAGAGAACTTTGCAGCCTTAGCTCCCGAGCCTCTTTGTTCACATTAATCTCACCTGCAAAACCTCAGTCATAATACTCCGGTCTACAGCCATCGCTTTTAACAGTCATCTGGGAGTCCACACTTGACCTGGAACATAGCAGTAACTTTTCCCCATCGTCTCTGTGCCTCCGTGCCCAGAGCTCCCCTAGACTCTGTGACCTGGGTGACAGGGTCTCAAATTGGATATATGTCTCTTTAGACAAATCATCTTCCCAGAAAGGGTCTGATGTACATTGCAGCTTGCAGACTTTGTATAATAAAAAACAAATTAGGGGTACAACTATGACACAGGCAGTACTGGTCACCACGATGAGCAATGACCACTGTGAGTCATGCCCCTCTACTCTGTTGGTAGAAAAAGTAATACATTGATCCTCCCGGGGACCCATTCCTTTTGGACAGACACATGCCACATACTGACTGCCTGGCTCCAGGCCATTTATGGTTGCCTGGTTCTTGCCATAGTCTGCACTCACTAGCAGCAGGTCCTTCTCACCAAACTTAGAATACAGCACAGTCACCGCGGACTCCTGTGTGCTGCTGCTGCTGTTCCACGTCAGGGTCACACTCACACCGGTTTCGTGGGCCACCCTGAGGTCTTTGATAGTGATGTTTGTTTCCGTTGGTGCTGCCTGATCCAACAACGCCAACTCTTCTTTCTTACTTGCACTGAGTGGAGGAAACTTCCTTCCATTCTTCTCTATCTTCGAATTGCCTTTCCCACCGGGGTGGAGCAGGAGTGGTTGGTGGCTAGTCCTGATGGTGCTCCCTGAGATGCTAGTTTTTACACTGGTGGTTGCAGAAACAGCTGAAAAGATGGGGGGCAAAGAAGAGGGGGGAGGAGGCAATGTAGATGTAGAAAGAGAAGCTGAGGAGGTGGGGTAGGAAGAAGTGGAAGAGAGTCCAGGTGATAACCAGGATTTGGATGGAGGTGTTGATCTTCCTAATCCCGGCTGGGGCTGCTGCTCAGGGTGCTCTCCAGGGCTTCTTTCTGAAGTATCTGGCGACAGGGTGGTCATAACAACACCAACAACTGTCACAGTAACCACAGCTTCTGACATCCCTGCCAGATTTTTGGCTTTACATCTGTAATCCCCCGTGTCTTTGTAGGAGATGCCTGTCAAGCTCATGATGGACCATCTGACTCCTTCTGCTGGAGACTCCTGAATTACTAGAAGAAAACAAATATGTACACATGAAGTCTAGGACCAGCCAAGTGCTGTGGAGTCTGTCTGTTTGGAAAATAACTGTTTAAAAGTGTGGGGGGTGGGGTGGGGGTGGGGTGGGAACCAGGAGATCCGGGTCATAGTAAACGTTTGTCTCCTAAGCAGCATGCAGTTGTGTACAAGGTGACTAGTGTGTACAGACACATGCCTCTGCATTTGTCAAACAAGAGGATGAAAGAAACTAATCTTAAAAGCTCCCTCCGTTTTGATGGTGAATCTATAAAATGTTATTGTAAGACTTGACTTAACTCTTTCTCAAAAAAATTTTCTTTCGTTGTGATTAAATGCATCTTTATCCATACCTGGAAGGAACAAAATGTTATTTTCTGGCCTAGAGGAGTTATGACGTTTATTCTGAATCATTCATCCCATATTAAACCAAGATAAATTAGAAAATCATAAGCTCCCTTGTTTACAGAGTAACATATAAAAATATGTAGAAAATTGCCATATTTCTTTGCTAGACATTAAAATTTTTTTTATCTAAAATCAAGACAGAAGGTTCCTAAAGAACAGTATTACAGGAAGCAGGTGCCAACAGCCCAGATGTGAACTTAAACTTTGAGAGCATAAACTGTGGATTGGCTAGCAGCAATCTATAGGAATATTAGACATTAATTTAACTTCTTTATTCCATCAAGTTTAATTTTTACACCTCAACTTTAATTTTATTGTGAAGAGTCTCAAAACTATATCCTTCTAATTTTCAGGATATCTTGGCTTAAGTGGGCCAATGCCTGGGCTGGATCTCCACAGGTTTTAAAAAATCTAAATAACTACTTTTGCCCCACTGTAAGCTCTCTGCGTAATTTAGTATTTAAATGGTTGTTCAAAATTATACGAAAGACTTGAACATGTTTTTTTAGGTTTTACAGTTTAAAATGAGTGTATCCAAGATAACAGACTACGACACAAGTCTTAGAGGCAATCATATATTTACTTCTCATGAAATTTTTACCTAAGGAAAGAAAATGACTTGATTGTCTAATTATTTTTCAGGTATTTATATAAAGTGAGCAAATATTAATCAGTAAAATGCACTTTTGAAATCCCTTGTGTCCGTAGAACTAGGAATATAATACAGAAAGTCCTGGGGTTTATTCCAAGTGTTGAAACAAAACTTCATTTGAATTTGTAGCTGAAGGTGTACCTTGGTGGTAGAGCACTTGTCTAGCATGCAGAAGAAGGCCCTGAGCTCCATGGCCACCACCAAAAACAAAGACATGACTACAACCCATGTCCTTGCACCCAATGATCTTGGTGTCATTTAAATTTGCACAAAAACATGAGATGCAGGCCAGATTTTTGTAAACTTGTTTCATGTCTGAATACTAACTATACCTGTATAGTTAACTGGCGAGCTGTCTGATCTGGTCCACACCAGCTGTGGGGTGGGGTAGCCCTTGGCATCACACCTCAGCAGAACATTACTGCCCAGAGCAGATGTGATTTTGGTAGCTGACATCATCACCGATGGTTTCAGACACTTTTCCAACTCCACCCTCTGAAACAAGATTCCTTGGAGGCGCTCGGGTTCGCTGCAGACCATCAGAGGATCAAGAAGTACAACAGTGTGGTCAGCGACTTTCGACAACTCGATCACTTTGGAAATGTGACAGTCACAGAACCAAGGGTTGTCCTGTAAACCTAAAGCACAAGAAGAAAATGGACAGTACGGGTCATTCTGAGAAGTAAGTTTGCAGCACAGCTTGTTTTGTGACAGAAGATTGTCACATTATCTCTCTCATAAATGAAGTGCTGGGATGGACAAATGCAGTCATTGGCATGTGAAAAGCTCGAGATCTCACCGAGTGTATCACCTTCTAGTTGTCAATACTCACACCTAGCACTTCCTCCACTCTATATATTTGTTATGCGTTTGGTTTATTGCTCATATTATGTTAATTGGGTTCCCAAATTACTCGGGAATTCACAAGTCCTTGCCCCCAGCTGGCTCTAATTGGTAAATAAAGTTGCAGTAGCCAGTGACTGGGCAGAGAGACAAAGGTGGGACTTTAGATTTCCTGGGCAAGGGAACCCGGAAGAAGAGGATTTAGAATTTCACATCAGGAAGGGATAGGATGGAGGCTTGAGAGCTGCAGAAAACAGAGAATCTGCCATGTAAGAGCAAGGGAAGAGCAGCCCCAGGAGCCTCTCGCCCACTTGGGTCTGGGTAGCAAAGATGGAATACAGATTTTAGTAAGAAATAATTCAGGAGTATCGGAGGGGAGGTGTTAGCAACTTGGAACTTTGAGAGCCATTGCGCTGTTTAAGGCATATTAAAATGAAGGCTGTGCGTGCGTGCGTGTGTGCGTGCGTGCGTGTGAGTCTTTCATTTGATACTCCAGAGCATTTTGGCGGGTGGTGAGGAATGCACAATGTGGCCAGTGGGACGATTTGAGTAGCACTAATTAATTAATGCTTCATATACTAACCTTTGTTCTCATTTAATCTCAACAATCCATGAGGAAGGCGGTATTGTTATTATTTCCATTTTAGAGGTGAAGGAGCTGAAGCACAAAGGGGCTAAAACCTTGACCAACCTCACATAGATAGTCAGCATTGGAGCACACACACACACACACACACACGCGCACACACGCACACACGCACACACAACGCACACACACGCACACGCGCACACACAACGCACACACACGCACACGCGCACACACACACACACACTTTTACTTATTCACTTATATCCCACTCACTGCCCCACCCCCCATCATTGAACCAAGGTACCACAGAATGCCTTAAGTACAGGATAGAGACACACAGTCCTGGAGTGCCCAGAGAGTACCTTCCAGCCCATCCCAGGATGCTAAGAGCTGCCCTAGCACAGCCTGCAATGCATCATGGGTTTGTGTAACTGGAAGACAAATTGAGGTGAAATGAGGCTTGGGGAAGCAGAACCAGCAATAGGAGGAGATAAAACCAGAAAGTGACTTTGCATGGATGCCACATGTGGTGGCCACCAAGGTAATGTGCCTGAATCTCAGCAAAGAGGAACCAGCAGCAAGGGACATACCAGCTGAAGGTTTCCAGCTGTGAGTACCTTCGGTGTCCACCTCAGCTTCGGTGACTGTGAGCTGACATCATTTGACCTTCAAGTAGCCTGTCATCGAGAGCTTAAAGGAAAGTGATTTACAATTTCCAAAAAGGAAAAGAAAGATCCTTGTTGTAGAATGTCAGAAAAAATAGCAGCATTGTCGACTGGGGTCGGTATGAAAGGTAGAACACATGCTTATGTAGCAGAATGTTCTCTCCTTAAGGGAATACCCATGCTGAACACCAAGGCTGATGCTGGAGACGGAGCTTCTTGCAACTGATGGAGGCTGCAGCTGAAGAACCATTCAATGTAAAATAACCAAAGATGTTGGGCTCATTCCCAGCCTCTTCAAAATGACTAAGACTAAGAAAGGCATTTAGAGCAAAACAACCCATGGCAAGACTTTGAAGGTCTTGGAGGGACCCAAGGTGGTTCTTTAGAACATGTAGTATGGGGGAGACCTCTGCCTGGGCCACCAGGGCTCAATAGCCAAAGGGTGCCGGGAGAAAGCAAGCCGCCCACATGTGTGGAAAAGCCAGCGGGAGGAGGGCTCCAGATGCAGGGACTGAGGAACAGCCAGGAGGTAAGAGCCTGCCGGTTTCCATCTGTGGCAGGAGACCTTTGCTTGGGCCACCAGGGCTCCATAACCAAATAGCTCTGGGAGAAAGCTAGCCTCTCAGGAGTGGGGACAAGACTGGATGATCAGAGGGTTCCACCTGGAATTCCCAGGTCACAGGGACTGAGGAACAGGGATCTGGTTTCTTTCAGTGGCTGGAGAACAGATCCTGTGACACAGGGCTCCATACTCAAACAGTGCCAGGAGACAGCTGGTATACCAGGAGTGCCGACACACCTTTAAGCACAGGCAAGACGACCACTTCTTTTCAAATTTACTGGACCAAGAGGAACCCTAGCAGAGCCATCAGGACACAGGAAACAGGGGTCAGCTGGGGATTAGATCCTTCTGGTTTCTGTCTGCACCCCAGAGCTGACCTTGCACCACAACTCTTCAAACCCAAATTCCTCCAGAGAGAACTGGTCTCCAAGGAGTATTGACACCTAGGCTTGCAGGAAAGACAAGCCACACTCAGAGAGAGAAAGACCAGCTAATACCAGAGATAACCAGATGGTGAAAGGCAAGGGCAAGAACACAAGGAACAGAAACCAAGACTACTTGGCATCATCAGAACCCAGCTCTCCCACCACAGCCAGCCCTGGATACCCCAACACACCAGAAAAGGAAGACTCAGACTTAAAATCACATATCAAGAGGATGATAGAAGATTTTAAGAGGTAAATAAATAACTCCCTAAAGAAATACAAGAGAACACAGGTAAACAACTAGAAACCCTTAAAGAGGACACACAAAAATCCCTTAAAGAATTACAGGAAAACACAATCAAACAAATGAACAAAACCATTCAGGAATTAAAAACAGAAATAGAAACAATAAATAAATCACAAAGGGAGACAACCCTGGAGTTAGAGAACATAGGAAAGAAATCAGGAGTCATAGATGCAAGCATCACCAACAGAATACAAGAGATGGAAGAGAGAATCTCAGGTGCAGAAGATACCATAGAAAACATGGACACAACAATCAAAGAAAACACAAAATCCAAAAAGCTCCTAACCCAAAACATCCAAGATATCCAGGATACAATGAGAAGACAGAACCTGAGGATAATAGGTATAGAAGAGAGTGAAGATTCCCAACTTAAAGAGTTAGTAAATATCTTCAACAAAATTATAGAAGAAAACTTCCCTAACCTAAAGAAAGAGATGAACATAAATATACAGGAAGCCTGTATGCCTTCAGCCTATGCCAAATAGACTGAACCAGAAAAGAAATTCCTCCCGTCATATTATAGTCAAAACACCAAATACACAAAACAAGGAAAGAATATTAAACGAAGTAAGGGAAAAGGGCAAGTAACATATAAAGGCAGACCTATCAGAATTACACCAGACTTCTCATTAGAGACTATGAAAGCTAGAAGATCCTGGGCAGATCTCATACAGACTCTAAGAGAACACAAATGCCAGCCCAGGCTGCTATACCCAGCAAAACTCTCAATAATCATAGATGGTGAAACCAAAAGATTCTATGACAAATCCAAATTTGCACAGTATGTTTCCACAAATCCAGTCCTACAAAGAATAATACATGGAAAACGCCAACTCAAGGAGGGAAACTACACCCAAGAAAAAGCAAGAAAGTAATCTTTCAACAAACTCAAAAGAAGATAGCCACACAAACATATAAACAACACCGAAAATAACAGGAAACAACAATCACTATTCTTTAATATCTCTTAACATCAATGGTCTCAACGCCCCAATAAAAAGACATAGACTGACAGACTGGATCCATAAACAGGACCCAGCATTTTGCTGCATCCAGGAAACGCACCTCTGTGTTAAAGACAAACACTACCTCAGAGTAAAGGGCTGGAAAACAATTTTCTAGGCAAATGGTCCAAAGAACCAGGCTGGAGTAGCCATTCTAATATTGGATAAAATCGACTTTCAACCAAAAGTCATCAAAAAAGATAAGGAAGGACACTTCTTACTCATCAAAGGAAAAATCTACCAAGAAGAACTCTCAATTCTGAACATCTATGCTCTGAATGCAAGAGCTCCCACATTTATAAAAGAAACTTTACAAAAGTTCAAAGCACACATTGCACATCACACAATAATAGTGGGAGACTTCAACACCCCATTATCAACAATGGACAGATCTCGGAAACATAAACTAAACAGAGACACAACAAAACTAAGAGATGCGATGAACCAAATGGGTTTAACAGATATCTATAGAACATTTCATCCTACATCAGAAGAATATTCTTCTCAGCACCTCATGGTACATTCTCCAAAACTGATCATATAATTGGTCACAAAACAAACCTCAACAGATATAAGAAGACTGAAATAGTCCCATGCCTCTTATCAGATCACTATGGATTAAGGCTGGTCTTCAATGGCAGCAACAACAACAGAAAGCCCACATACACATAGAAGCTGAACAATGCTCTACTCAATGAAAACTTGGTCAAGGAAGAAATAAAGAAAGAAATTAAAGACTTCCTAGAATTTAATGAAAATGAGAGTACAACATACCCAAACCTATGGGACACAATGAAAGCAGTGTTAAGAGGAAAACTCACACCTCTGAATGCCTCCAAAAAGAAACGGGAGAGAGCATATACTAGCAGCTTAACAGCACACCTGAAAGTTCTAGAACAAAAAGAAGCTAATAAACCCAAGAGGAGTAGAAAGCAGGAAATAATCAAATTAAGGGCTGAAATCAACCAAGTGGAAACTAAAAGAACTATACAAAGAATCAACAAAACCAGGAGGTGGTTCTTTGAGAAAATCAACAAGATAGATAAACCCTTAGCCAGACTAACCAGAGGGCACAGAGACAATATGCAAATTAACAAAATTAGAAATGAAAAGGGAGATATAACAACGGATTCTGAGGAAATGCAAAAAATCATCAGATCCTACTACAAAAGCCTATACTCAACAAAACTGAAAAATCTGGAGGAAATTGGCAAGTTTCTAGACAGATACCAATTACCAAAGTTAAATCAGGATCAGATAAACCATCTACACAGTCCCATAACCCTAAAGAAATAGAAGCAGTCATTAAAAGTCTCTCAACCAAAATAAGCCCAGGACCAGATGGGTTCAGTGCAGAATTCTGTCAGACCTTCAAAGAAGACCTAATACCAATACTCTTCAATCTATTCCACAAAATAAAAATGGAAGAAACATTACCCAATTCATTCTATGAGGCCACAGTTACACTGATACCAAAACCCCACAAAGACCCAACAATAAAAGAAAACTTCAGACCAATTTCCCTTATGAATCTTCATCCCGGGGATGCAGGGATGGTTCAATACCCAGAAATCTATCAATGTAATCCACTACATAAACAACTCAATGAAAAAAACCACATGGTCATTTCATTAGATGCTGAAAAAGCATTTGACAAAGTTCAACATCCCTTCATGATCAAAGTCTTGGAAAGATCAGAAATTCAAGGAGCATACCTAAACATAGTAAAAGCAATATACAGTAAACCAGTAGCCAACATCAAACTAAATGGAGAGAAACTCGAAGCAATCCCACTAAAATCAGGGACTAGGCAAGGCTGCCCCCTCTCTCCCTATCTATTCAATATAGTACTTGAAGTTCTAGCTAGAGCAATCAGACAACAAAAGGAGGTCAAAGGGATACAAATTGGAAAGGAAGAAATCAAAATATCACTATTTGTAGATGATGTGATGGTATACTTAAGTGACCCGAAAACCTCCACAAAAGTGTTTACAGCTGATAAACACTTTCAGCAAAGTGGCCAGATACAAAATTAACTCAAGCAAATCAGTAGCCTTCCTATACTCGAAGGATAAACAGGCTGAGAAAGAAATTAGGGAAATAACACCCTTCACAATTGTCACAAACAATATAAAATATCTTGCTGTGACTCTAACCAAACAAGTGAAAGATCTGTATGACAAGAACTTCAAGTCTCTGAAGAAAGAAATCGAAGAAGACCTCAGAAGATGGAAAGATCTCCCACGCTCACGGATTGGCAGGATTAATATCGTTAAAATGGCCATCCTGCTGAAAGCAATCTACAGATTCAATGCAATCCCCATCAAAATTCCAACTCAATTCTTCATAGACTTAGAAAGAGCAATTCTCAAATTCATATGGAATAACAAAAAACCCAGGATAGCAAAAACTATTCTCAACAATAAAATGACTTCTGGGGGAATCAGCCTCCCTGACTTCAAGCTATACTACAGAGCAGTAGTGATAAAAACTGCACGGTATTGGTACAGTAACAGACAGGTAGATCAATGGAATAGAATTGAAGACCCAGAAATGAACCCACACACTTATGGTCACACACTTTTGACCTTTGACAAAGGAGCTAAAAGCATACACTGGAAAAAAGACAGCATCTTCAACAAACAGTGCTGGTTCAACTGGCGGTCTACATGTAGAAGATTGCGAATTGATTCATTCCTATCTCCCTGTACAAAGCTCAAGTCCAAGTGGCTCAAGGACCTCCACATAAAACCAGACACATTGAATCTAATAGAAGAGAAAGTGGGGAAAAGTCTTGAACACATGGGCACAGGGGAAAAGTTCCTGAACAGAATACCAATGGCTTGTGCTCTAAGATCAAGACTCGACAGATGGGACCTCATAAAATCACAAAGCTTCTGTAAGGCAAAGGACACTGTAAATAGGACAAAATGGCAACCTACAGATTGGGAAAAGATCTTTACCAATCCTATGTCCAAAAGAGGGCTAATACCCAATGTATACAAAGAACTCAAGAAGTTAGACTCCAGAGATCCAAATAACCCTATCAAAAAAATGGGAAAGAGAGCTATACAGAGAATTCTCAACTGAGGAAACTTGAATGGCTGAGAAGCACCTAAAGAAATGTTCAACATCCTTAGTCATCAGGGAAATGCAAATCCAAACAACCCTGAGATTCTACCTCACACCAGTCAGAATGGCTAAGATCAAAAACTCAGGTGACAGCAGATGTTGGTGAGGATGTGGAGAAAGAGGAACACTCCTCCATTGCTGGTGGGAATGCAAGCTGATACAACCTCTCTGGAAATCAGTTTGGCGGACCCTCAGAAAAATGAACATAATACTACCTGAGGACCCAGCTATTCCACTCCTGGGCATATACCCAGAAGACGCTCCAACATGTAATAAAGACACATGCTCCACTGTGTTCATAGCAGCCATATTTATAATAGCCAGAAACTGGAAACAACCCAGATGTCCCTCCACAGAGGAATGGATACAGAAAATGTGGTACATTTACACAATGGAATACTACTCAGCTATGAAAAACAATGATTTCATGAGATTCGCAGACAAATGGATGGAACTTGAAAATATCATCCTGAGCGAGGTAACACAGTCACAAAAGAATGAACATGATATGTACTCACTGATAAGTGGTTATTAGCCCAAAAGTTCGAAATACCCACGAGTCACTTTGCAGCAACAGTAGGGCTGAGTGTGAGGTCCCAGATGGAAGACTTGGAGAAGAGACTGAAGGAGCTGAGGGAGTTTGCATCCCCAGGGAGGCAGCAAAAGTGGCAACTGGCCTGACCCCTCGATACTCCTGGAGACTGATCCACCAACCAAAGAATATACATGGAGGGACCAATGATGCTGGCCACATATGCGGCAGAGGAGGGTCTTGTTAGTTATCAGGGGGAGGAGGGACCCTTGGGCCTGAGGGTGTTAGATCCCCCAGTATAGGAGAATACCAAGGAGGGAAGACGAGAGTGGGTGTATGTTTGGGGGAATACCCCCATAGTGGCAGGGGGAGGGGAGGAAATGGGGAGGTTCCAAAGGGGAGATCTGGAAAGGGGAAAACATTTGAAATGTAAATAAAGCATGAAAAATAAATTTAAAAAAAAGAAAGAAAGAAAAAACCATGCAGTAGGACAAATGTCTCTCTAGAGATGCTGTCCTCTAACCGACAGCTTCCTTGCAAGCTTGAGACGAGGAATTTGTCGTTACTGCTTTGGCTGATGGCCTGGGATCTGAGCTGAGAAGAAAATGGAGACCTGTGATTTAAGAAATTCTAATGGTGCTGGACGCTGCCTGTTTGTAGGGACTAAGTTTTCTCTTGTGCCTACCAGTCCTGTAACAGCAGGTCACTGGGGCTCCTTTTCCTGCCAGGACTGGCTACTTTCTAATCTCCTACTTGAGAAGTTTGTTTTTCTCCTGTGAATAACCTGAATCCTTTCCTCTTGCATTAAATACTGCGGATCCATGACTAATTAATGCTAATTTGTACTCTTTTCTTTTGAATATTGGTTCCTTCACCTGGTTGCATGCTATAAGCAGACTTCTTGGTTTATTGTTTTTGTTTTTCTTTCTTCCTTATATTGAATAACTAAATTTGGGCATGAAACCTAATTATCTAGGCTGAAATTCCAGTTCTAGAAAGTTCCACAACATTAGATAGATGCAACAACCTCTCCCAGAATGTCTATAAGGGCAGCTACTCTACCACAGATTTACAGAAATATTAATTTACTAACTCATGTAAACTACCTGATGAAGGATGATTTGTGATAAAAAATATCTGTAAACTTTAACAGTCCTTCCTAAATATAATACTTTAAACCCATTGTTGATATAGTCATAGTTTCAAATTATGAATAAGCAATAAATAGTACAGAAATGTCGCTGGTATACACAGATTCTCTCTTCTCTACTCCACACTTTCTTGCTATTGACAGAGGTTAAACTGTAAGATCACGTCTCTAACAGCAAATGAGTACCATCGAGTTTCAACCTCACTTTATTCCCAGACTGCTGGGGATATTCATTCACTGCTGTAAATACCAGCTGATTTGACATACTAAGGGGCAGTCGTAAATATGGTGTGGAAGATGAGTGGAGTTGAGGAGGAAGTGGCATCTTCACCAACCCCACCATGTGTGGGTTCTAAACAGGGCTGGGAAGCCTGATAGAGCAGTCTCTTCTGAGCCCCTACTTCTTCATCTGTAAGAGGAGAAAACTGAGAAATCTCCAGAGCTCCATCTCTCCAGAAATAACATTTTGTCAGTCTATAAAATAAAAATAATAATCACAGATCAGAGGAAATTTAAGGTTGATCAGCAACTTAACACTACAATCAATTACCACCAGTCTGAAGCAGAATAGTGTGGTGGAAAGCCTGATCTGTAACATTTTTAATCTGTCAGTTGAGGTATGAAAGGTGCCTATTCATAAAAACACCTTGGGCCAGGTGTGGCAGTATACACTTTTAATCCCAGTACTCAGGAGGTAAAGGAAGACAGATCTCACTATGAGTTCAAAACTGGTCTATATAGCAAGTTCTAGGCCAGCCAGGGCTAAATAGTGAAACCCTGTCCCTAATTGATGAATTAGTTTTAATAAATATTGGTTAAGTAATTCACTAATTTTAAAGTAAGAACAAGTTGTCCTGGTTTCATTCCTGTCATAATAACAAAACAACCTGACCAAAAGCAGGCAAGGTGGAGAAGACATTTGGCTTAAGAGTCCATTATCAGAGAAGTCAAGGCAGATTCTTAAACCATCACATCCACAGTCATAAGCAGACAGAAGACATGCATGAACCATTGCTTGCTTGCTCTCTTAGTGCTCAATTGGCTTCCTCCACGCAGTGTGCTGAGAAACACAACAGTCTGGGAAGGATCTCCCTTGGTGGGGTCTTCAGTAAATGAGAGAAGAGGAAAAGCCCCGAAAGATTCCTGACAGGGCAGCACAGGCTTCCAGGACTATCTAACCAGGTAGGTACAAAACCACACAAGCTGTTCTAATAGAGTTGCTGCTCCCATTTTTTTTCTGCTGTACTTAAAAGCATCGTTTGTTTTTGCGTTGTTGCTGTTGTTACTGCAGTTTGATAGTAACTGAATGAAAATGACCATTGTAGGCTCATGTATTTGAAGGCTTGGTCCCTTGCTGGTGGAACTGTCTGGGAAGGGTTAGGAGGTGTGGTCTTGTTGGGCCAGGTGTGTCACAGGGGTTGAGCATTGAGCCAGATCCAGTCTCTTGTTCTCTGCTACAGGCATATGGATTAGATGTAAGCACTCAGCTTCTGCTCCAGTGCCATGCATGTCTGCCTGCTGCCATGTTTCCCATCATGACGATCATGGACAATCTAAAGTTGTAAGGAACCCCCTAATTAAATGCTTTATTTCTAAGTTTTATAAATTTTCTTTATAAGTTTCCTTGCATAGCGTCTCAGCAATAAAAAAGTAACCAAGACATCCGCTTTATCCCCCGAGTGTAAATGGGGATTAAATCCTCAAGAGAAGGTTGTTCCCCCAAAAGACCCTATATTAGCCCTTAAACCTTTATATCACTAGCAAGAATATAAGCTGGAGCAGACACTATGGAAGTCACCGTGGAGGCTCCTGAAAACAAACAAACAAACAAACAAAGAAAAAACAAAATTAGACTACCAAGTCACTCAGGCATACCACTACAGGGGACATATCCAAAGGAGTCTAAGTCAGCACACGTTGGACACACACATAATCATGTCTACTGTCATGCTTTCACAGTAGCCAAGACATGGACCCAGCATGGATGTCCTCCAGCAGACAAGAGGATAAACAAAACGTGGTGCATACATACAATGAATGCTTTTCCAGTTGTAAGGAAAAAAATTGTGGCTTTTTTTTTTTTTCTTCAGGAAATTGGATGATGCTGGAAATAACTGCTAATGAAATAAGCCAGGCTCAGAAAGACAAGCACTACATGTTTGCATCCAGAATCTAGGTTTAAATTATATCTCTGCATAGATACATATGTGTATGTAGAGGTCACAACAATAGAAAAGGGACCGTGAGAGGGGAGGGAGATAGTGTGGGTGGGGAGGACAGAGGAGGTAATGAAATGCAGCCTGAAAGCAGCAGGAGGAGGATTTGGGAGGGAATGGGACAAGCAAGAGAGGAGCAAGAGGTAGGGGAGGGAGGTCAGTGTGTGTGTGTGTGTGTGTGTGTGTGTGTGTGTGTGTGTGAGCAAAGCATACATATGACATGTATACATGTGGAATGTGTCCGTGTGAAATGTATAAATGTGAAAACCTACACACTAACTTTAAAATATTAGTTAAAAAGTATAAAAAAGAAAGACCCTTCATATAAAGCCAGAAGATATAGCCAATGAAGTAGGACACATCCTTGCATCCAGGAAGCACAAGAAATGTGCAAAAAGCCAAGCAATATGACCCCAAAGATCAACAATATCAAAATGACAGAACTTCTGGACAAACAACTCAAAAGTCTAATTTTGAAAATAATAATCTTGAAAATACAATAAAGAGATGAATGAAAAAGTCAATTCAAGTCTTATATGAGCTATATACCAATGAGGTAAAGATTCTGAAAAGGGACCAAACAGAAATCTTGACAGCTCAAATACAAGACAAAATTAAGTCAGCAGAAAGTGTCACCAAAAGAATAAATCAAGCAGAAGAAAAAATATCAAGCATTGAAGACAAGAGTGATGAAATATTACATTTGGATAGCAACACACACACACACACACACACACACACACACACACACACGATAATGACCACAACATTCATGCTGTCTGAGACATGTCTAAGAAAGCAAATACACAAAGCTTTGATACAGAGAGAGCTGAGAGCTAAGATACAGTTTAAAAGCAATGTAGTTTAGCAGAAAACTCTCCAAATCCAGGGGAGATATCTGTGCCTTCAAGTACAAGAGGCATCTAGAACATCAACGAGATGTGACCAGGAAAGAACCTCTCTGTGTTATGATAGTTAAAGTTTCAAGGATATAGAACGAGGGAAGAATATTGAAAGCTGCAAGACAGAAGCACCAACTGTCTATCAAGCACAAAGTTACCCATGAGGTCACCTCTCAGAATAACATCAGGCCTCTCAGGACAGAGCCTGGCAATCATAGAGTGATGTATTCCAAATTCTAATAGTAGATACCTGCCAACCTAGTCATGATACCCAGCAAAGCTGTCTCTTAAAAGTGCTGGATGAATAGACCTTCCAAGTTAAACACAAACGCAATTTGCAACCAATTCTGAGCAATGCTGCAGAAGATATCTGAAGGAATTCTATCCATTTAATAGGAGAAAAGAAATCCATACGCATGAAAGATAGGAAAGAATACACTTATCTATAAGAAAGAAGATTTAGAAAAAATTAAATATTATGATTTGGTAAACCAGAAAAACCTCTAAAACAGTGGTTCTCGGCATGTGGATCATGACCCGTTTGATGAACTCCATCTCCAAACACACACTCATGAGTTAGAAGCACAAATAATTTTACTGTTGGGGGTCACCACAACATGAGGAACTGTATTCAAGGGTCACAGCATTAGGAAGGTTGTGAACCGCTGCTCTATAGTGATCCTTCTACATCGGCCTGTACAAATACCATTCCAAAACAGATCCAACACCTTTCATATAAGGCCTGAAACTATGCTGCTACTAGAGGAAACATGTCAAGATACAGGCGTAAACAATGAATTTCTGAATAAAATTCCAGCACCTCAAAAAGTAATAGCAAGAGTTGGCAAATGGGTTGTATCAAATCAAAAGGCTCTGCACAGTACAGAAAGCAATTAGCAACAAAAGACAACCAACTGATGGAATGGATGAGGGAAAATTCTACCCAGCCATTATCCAACATGGGATTAAAACCAGAATTCATGAAGAACTCTAAGAATTAAACAGCATAAGCACAGATAATCTGATAAACTGGCAAATGATCTGAACAGACTCTATTCAAAAAAGTATAAATGGTCAATAAACATACAAAAAACATGTAATAGTCTTAGTCATCATGGAAATGCAGACTGAAATTTATATTGCTAACTGGAGAGATGACTCAGCGGTTAAGAGCACTGACTGCTCTTCTGGAGGTCCTGAGTTCAAATCCCAGCAACCACATGGTGGTTCATAACCATCTGTAATGAGATCTGATGTTCTCTTCTGGTGCGTCTGAAGACAGCTACAGTGTACTTACATAAAAAGCAAATAAATAAATCTTTGGACTGGAGTGAGCTTGGCCAGAGCCAGAAGGGGAAGAAAAAAGATATTCCATCTCACTGCAGTCAGAATGACTAACATTAAGAAACCAAAGAACTTAAGATGGAAGCCTTGCCTAACTTGCCGACCATGCTTGCCACCCTAAGTTCAATTCCCAGTATGAGGAATGATGGAAGGGAAGATGAGAGGGAGAGAAAAGGGGAGGGGTGTGTGGAGTTTGAATAGGAACAGCCCCCAGAGACTCATGTGCTTGAATGCCTGACCTATAGGAAGTGGCATTGTTAGGAGGTGTGGCCTTATTGGAGTGAGCATGGCCATCTTGGAGAAAACGTGTCACTGTGGAGGTGGGCTTTGAAGTGTCCTCTGTTCAAGCTATGCCCAACAGACCAAAGTTACCATTTTCTATAACAGTTAATGTGTGCAGAATCCTTTCCTTTGAAAATTCCTTGATTGGCAATGCTGGATGTCTTTCTTCACTAACATTTTCCCACGTGGCAAATACTGCATTTGTCAAGTACTCCAAAAGCAGCAACATTTTACCCCAATTCAAAGTGAGTTTACCCAGAAGTTTACTGATTTTCACACTGAGAACCAAGCCTTGAGAAACCTCTCAGTCCTGGACAAGCCAGCCTGCCATGGATCTTTGACCAGAGTAGGACTGGAAATCACAGCCGTGGAGAAAATAATTATCTTTGTTATACTGGCAGTGAACACACTTGACTTGACTTTTGCTCTGGGAGGAGTCTTACCTCTAACATCCAAAGATTTTTCTTTAACAAAAATATTCACCAGCATAGTGCAGAATAAACGGGATCATCACTCCTCACCTGTGCTCACAGACATTCAGAAAGTGGAGCACAAGAAACTGCTGGATAAGAACACTAAACATCTTCCGGTTCTCACAGCAGTGTGAGGCAAGTTACAGCAGAGCGATCTGATCCTTCTTCTAATGAAAGGAAAGCTAGGAGGGCTCAAGAAGGAGGGAAATTTGCCTAAGGTTACACAACTGGGCAGGCAGGATTTGAACTCAAGAGTCTGGATCTTAAAGCATTCAGCAGGCTACCTTGTTGTGACTCACACTACAGTCAGTTCTTTGCCACCTTGGAAAGATGATGATTTATTTTTTTTCTGATTCCACACCAGAGGAGGCTAAAGCACAAAGAGATTACCTCTTGATTTCTTAAGTCTCTTAGAGTCCTGACTAACCCCACATGTCTTTAACCTGGTAATCTAGTAAGCCTTCTAGCACAGAGTTCATCTCTGTCAACTAAGAACATCTACACCATTGGGTGATGGCTCTAAAGGTTATTATCTGTAAGTAAAGCAGCAACAGCTGTCCGGAGTACAAATGTCTGTACAGGGAAATACTCAAGAATTAGAACATCAGCAGCCCCATTCATACTTGAAAACATCAAAACATGCCAGCTATGAAAAAATTAAAAATCAACCCTACTGGTCACATGTAAAAGTTATATAAACCAAGAGGAAAGATTTTTTTTTTAATTCCTCAAAAACATGAAGCCTATTTGTTCCAATCTTGAAATATCTAAGGTCCAAGGTGCAGATTTTAAGATGGGAATTAAAAATAGTTACATGAAAACCAACCAAGTCCATTCGTCCACCTGGTGTTTTTCCTCTTGGGGACAAAGGTACAAGAAGTTGCTAAGGTTAAACTAACACTCACATCCTTTGAAGGAAATACACAAGCCACAGTCAGGGTGATTTGCATTAATTTCTTCATGACTGTTCTTGGACGGGGCCACTGAGTGTTGCTTTATCTCTTCTCAGAGAGAAATTCAGTATTGTTCATGCATCAGAATAGTTGGATTGAATTGGCTATTTCTGTGTGTGTTTGGGAAGTCAGAAACAGATCCTTGTTCAAAGCTTATTATGCGAACTGTAACCCTTCAAAGCAAGGAGAGACCCCATTTAGTTTTGTGGAGGCTGCGGTGTGCAGCCATGCAATGGGAAAGGGAAGCCTCTTCCACAAATGAGACTCTTCTGAGGTGAGTCATAGTCATCACCATGAAAGATAAGGACATAATGCTAAAAACTGAATTTTAAGACCCTGCCTATAAAGAAAGCAGGGTCTCTCTGTAATCTTGTGGTGCAGAGATATTTCTTAAATGGTTCCCAGGAAGCTCCAAGGGTAAAAGTAATAATAAGTCACATGCCATCAAATTTTAAATATTTCTTACCAAATACACCACATAGAAATGAACGGGTCAGCCAAAATTAATGTGTATGATTCACAAAATTGATTAAAGAGACTATCCAGTAAAGACCAATGGAAAATGACCCTTGAAAACAGGCAAAAGACCTGGACAGATAGTTCGTGGAGGATTGTGTACAATGACTGGGGAGAAAAAATGGCAACCTGACTGACATCATTAGTCACTAAGGTAAAGCAAAATGATTCAGCTACTTGATTGGTCTGCTGACTCCCCGGAAGGGCTAAAGTGAAGGCTCGACATCATGAAGTGTTTGGGAGGATACAGAACAACCAGACTGTCACACGGGGTGTCACACGGGGTGTCACATGGGGCCAGGGCAGGGCGTAATGCTACGTACCTGCTTTGGAAAAAGTCTCTTTCAAACTTCTACACTCAGCCATTCTTTAACACGGCAATGCTGGCCTTAGGAACTTACGCAAGAGAAATAAAAATATACACCACATAAAACCGTTGTGAGGGAGTATTTAAATGTGAATGAGAGTATTTAAATTCATAAAAGTCCCAAACTGGAAAGAATGGAGGTGCCCAATGAGAGAAAGTCTGAAGCTGGTTCAAACGGTGAAGTTCTTCAATAAAGCCCTGCTGACAGGTGACATAAACGTCAGCCTCAGAAACATGTGGCTGAGTGACAGGAGCCCGGCACCAGCATGTGGGTTGCAGGACTCGTCATTCCTGTAGCATGCTAGAGCAGGTGATGGAAATCAATATAGTGGCTCCACAATGCAGCAGCATCCCTGGCACGAGAGATCAAGATCATGGCCATTTAAGTGATGGAACATTCTCCATCCTAATGAAGGTATAATTTTCAAGGGCATGCTTTTGTAAGAATTTACCAGATTGTATACTTCAGATCTTGCATTTCACAAGGTACAAAGTATGTGTCAGTCTCTCAATTAAAAAACAAACAAAAAAGCCGGGCAGTGGTAGCACACACCTTTAATCCCAGCACTTGGGAGGCAGAGGCAGGAGGATTTCTGAGTTTGAGGCCAGCCTGGTCTACAGAGTGAGTTCCAGGACAGCCAGGGCTACACAGAGAAACCCTGTCTCAAAAAAAAACAAAAAAACAAAAAAACAAAACAACAACAACAAAAATCAAAAAAACAAACAAACAAAACCCAAACAAACAAAAACTTATAAAAGACAAATGATGTCTTTGGAGATGAATGACAAATTTGAGACTTGATTCTGCCTCCTTCCCGGCTATAAAAAAGAGGGTGATAATTATTGCCGCACGCCCCCAGGCTATTGTGACTTGGCAAGAAGTCAAGGTATATCATAGCTACTGGGAAATTGTTGTTGAACTAAATTAATGTCTATGGGGAATTCTGTGAAAACAGGCTGCCACTGTCCTTCAGAAAAATTCCACTAACTATGTTTACAAGAGAGCAAATTTGGGCACCAATTTAAAACAAAACAAAACACTGAATAAACATTCGGTGTGCCTTCCGACTATTAGGTTTTCCCTCTAAGGTTGAACAGTAGATGTCTTTACATATGTGCCTGTGTAAAGATCTGGACAGCTACCAGTATTACAGTTCTCAACCTGAATTCCATGACTCTGGTTTGGGGTTTTATCCACACATTAAAGTGTTCTACGTTGGTGTTTTTATTCATTTAGAGCAGAGAGATAAACTCAAAGTTTGCCTTTACTTCTTCCCTTTTAATTGAAGACACAATCTGAATGGGTCGTCCGAACGAGCATCCACTCCACACCGCATCACAGAGAAATGGGATTGAGCATGGACCTTGGGCCCACGGGACCTAGACTCCTCCCCCAGCTATCCATTGTGTGCTGAGTGAATCGGAGCAAGTGGCTTGATTGTTCCTTGTGTCTTTATCTGTAAATATAATAACATGGTCCTTGCCACAACTGTCACCCAAGACTGGAAGAATGGGCGTATGTAGAATCTCCAATTTGTTTTCAAGACAGGGTTTTTCTGTGTAGCCTTGGCTGTCCTGGAACTCTCTCTGTAGAGAGATTTAATAAAAGCCGTGGTACCCTGTCCACTACTGAAGGATCTAGTAAGAGGTTGAAAACGGAACAGAGCAGCAGAGAGTAGCTGTGTATACATTGGTGTGATCATGTGAGTGCAGCAGACTGGTAAACTCTCTCGGAATGAGAGCAGCTTTCTCCCCATGCTTTCTACATGCTCACATGCACATACGTGTGCTCACAAGCACAGCCATTACATATTACAGGACACACAGCTAAGCAGATGTAGATTAACTAAATTTAGGGAGAGGAGTATAGCTCAGTGATATAAGCATATATATTTAGCAGGTGCAAGACCCCAGGTTAGACTCACACACTCTCTCTCTCTCTCTCTCTCTCTCTCTCTCTCTCTCTCTCACACACACACACACACACACACACACACACACACACACACACATTCTTAATACTATGCATAACAAGATACCTATACATAAGATGCCCAGAACCTTTCAAGCTTACCAAGAATAATTCTCAGTGGAAGGTCTGAGCTTCTAGAAGGTGTCATGGCTAAATGAGACCAGCTGTCCAGGAAATCTGGTGGCAGTGTGGTTAGTCTGTTGCTTGATAAATCCAAGCAGGTAAGGTTCCTCAGATATCTGACTGCCTCCTTTGGCACACTGGTTATTCTGTTATTGTGTAAGTCCAGAGTCCTCAGGTGGGGCATGTCCAGCAGAGACACCCAAGGGAAAGTGGTCAGAGAATTCCCATCCAAACGCAACTCATGCAGCTGCTTCAGGTTATAAAAGCTACTGGTTTCTATGCTGGCCACTGAGTTGTAAGTCAGCCAGAGGTACTGCAGCTCCACCAGGTAGTAGAAGGCCTCGGCGGGGATCCTGTGGACCATGGTCTTCTCTATGCGAAGCTTCTCTGTGTCCACGGGAAAGTTTGTCGGGACTTCATTCATATCCAGGTCGTTACACAACACTGACCTGTCATCACAAGAGCAATGCAAGATCTACTCTCTGTGACTCACTTTAAAATAAAGCCTTATATGAAACATGCGTGTCTTTCATTCCCTACTGGCTTTTACATTTGCTTAGCCTGGAAAACCTGTTTATCGATAATGTCAATATCACATCATCACCATCATCACCACCATCACGATCATCATCATCATCTTCTTCTTCTCCTTCCCCACCATTATCATAATATGGAAATCATTGACTGAACCATACAAACTGCCCATTTTCATAGTTAAAATTGATCAAATATGAGCAACTTCGTGGTGTTAGTGGATATTTATAGAAGTTTTTCATGCTAGGCTTTAGAAACACCGGTCACATCCATTTCTTTATTAGTCACCAAAAAGGCAGTGGGTAACAGAATAAAGAAAGCTGAGCTCTTCTGCCTACACTGTGGCCAGGGACCGCTACGTCACCCGACTCACAACCTCATTGTCACATTGTCATCTTATGATTGATTTACATGGACGTAAAAGTCTATGTCTTCCTGGCATGTAACTTCTCAGTCAGCATTTGCTGCTGTTTCCCATAACTGATTAAACATCTAAAATAATCTGGGCCCACCAATGGTAAATGTTGTCTCCCTGCCAACCAGCTTGTGGGATAATACAGACCGAATCAACCTTTGCAACCCACTTCTGTCCAGCACCAACATGAATCTCTTTAAAAACTGACCAATGTTAAAAGAGTCCAGTCAAAACCATAAATTGGGGCTTAGGATATACCTCTGTTATGAAGTGTTTGCCTAGCGAGCTCCCATCCTGAGCACAGCATAAACTAGGCATGGCGCACACCTGTAGTCACGTCAGTCAGGAGACAGAGGCAGGAGGATCAGCCAATCAAAGTATCCTGGGGCATAGGGAATTCCAAGGTAGCTCAGACTACATAAGAGTCTATCGTTAAAATAAAATAAAATAAAATAAAATAGCTGATCCTTTTGTGAGAGAACCACTTATGGAGGCAGAGGACAAATGTCAATGCATTTCTTTCTGCCTAAGGAATAGGCCAGAAAACAAACATATTCCTTCTGGCAGTTCTTGAACAAGTCATACTCTGAACTTGTTTGTTAGCACAAATAAAATGGAGTAGAAAAAGAACCTGTCCCGAGGGTGTGTTTAAATATGAGGAATCGCTCAAGCCTTAGATTGTACCTGTCTCGAAACTACCTAGTCATCCCCCACACCCAACCGAATTGTTCAACATGAATAAGTAGTTCTGAAGAGAAAACAATGTCCAAATTATGATTTGTAACAATAAAATGACCATCAGGTAAACACTTCCCAGCAAGTCCGTGAATTTAACATGGCTAGCCCACAACGCCCACAGGGGCAAGCAGGGTGGAGCCACAAGGCCCTGCCGTGGCACATCCTTTCTGTTACTTTAGAAGACCCTGGGGGACCTCGGGGTCTCTGGGGCGCATCTATTACAAACCTTGGGGTCGCTTTACACCAGAATGATGGCAGTGTCCATTCCTTAGGTAAGCATTTCAATGCCCTATCACAGGAAGAAGCTGGAGTCACACCTTAATTGGCCCAGTGACTGCATCAGAGGTGCTGAGACCCAGGGTGACTCAGTCACTTGTCCCTGTGAAGTTTTGTTCCCTCACTTACACATGACAGGTCTTGAACTAGAGTCCTTTGAGAGGTCTAATCAGACCTAATATTCCATGGCTTTTGTAGAACCCGCCACAATGGGGCCACCATGGAGAAGAAGACATTCTGCGATGTTTTTAGAAATTCCTTGGCCTGGTCATCCAGTGCTGTAAATCTTTGGGATAACAGGTGCTAACCTGTGTTGTTTTCATTGCATCTTACTTCTCAGGGAATGTCTCAAGAAGGGTACCAGTGTTAACTGAGTAAAAACATTTACAAACAAATTTTAATTAGAGCATTATCAACATTAACATCATCATCATAACCATCATCACCACTACCACCATCATCACCATCGCCATGTCACCACCACCACCACCATCACCATGTCACCACCACCACCACCACCACCATCATCATCATCATCGTTGTCTTCATCATTGCTGTGCTGGATATCAAATAGGTGTCCTTAGACCTGTCAGGTGTGTGTTGTTCCAGTGAGCTCTACCTCAACCTAATTAATATTTGATTAAGGTTGTGTTATTCTTAAGCTTTATTTCAAAGACTCATTGTTTATTTCAACTACAAAATCATAAGAATGCTTTTTTTTTTTTTTAAGTAAATATTCTCAAAAATACTCCCCCCAAAAACAGAGTCTACCGTATTTGGCTAGTAAGAATTCTGTTTTGTATTTGCCTACATGTAAAAGGATTCATGTGCATCATAAACAAATTATAATTTTTTACTATGTTAAAGCAACATAGAGACTTAACTTCTATGAGGGCCTACAATACCTGTGACAGGTGGTATTGTCCAAACATCTTTGCTTTCATAAATTCACCTCCCCAACCTCACTCTGGTCCTCCTCCTACCAAGCTGTTACCATAAAAAAAGGATCCCTGGGTGCAGTGGGAAGCTCTGATAGCGGACAAAATCAACTAGCCCACAGCTCCTGCCCAGTCTCGCTCTCTGCCCTGCCACCCCACCCCACACGGAACATGGCTTGCTCTCCAGGGAAGCGTGTTGTGTGCATACAGGTGTAACAAACATTTCTGTAAGTCAGGAGGTGCTTTAGGAATTCCAGATACCCGTGTGAGGCTGCTGAGAGGTGAGCATTACCCACGAGAAAAATAACAAAGCAGTGGGTAACCAGCTAATAAAAACTGAACCAAGTCTCATGAGTTTAAACTGCCTCTCATTTTTAACAAATAATTTGCCCTCATAAAATTAGACTGGTCAGTCTGGGTCTCTTTTTTACCAGGACAATCAGAAGGTTTAGTAGCAAGAAGAGAGGCATACCTTGATCCTGAGCTGTCATGTCTGCCGTGATACTCACAGGAACACTGAGAGGGGCAGGTACAATTCACTCCTCCCACGAAGCTAAGCACAAGGCACAGGCAGGCCAAGAGCCACATAGCTCCAAAGTGGCTGTCTGAACAAAAGGTAAGGGCCAAAACAAGAGCATGTGGAAGCTGCCTCACCGGGAATGCCGGCCATTTAGCATCAGCAGCTTAGCCGGATTAGCTGAGATCTGAAGTTACTTAACCTTCAAGTGTCTTGCAGGGGATCAACCCACCCAGCCTTTGAATATGGCCTCAGTCAAGTAACACACTTGCTAAAGGGAGTGAAAATCAAACAATCAGGACAATTACAATAGGCGCCCATGTCTAGATCTGCAAGGAAACCCATATCAGCTACCTTTCCTATAGATGGAACTTAAAAACTTTCCTATAGCTTAAAAACATAACTGGTGTTACAAGGAGCTCAGTATCTTGGCCTATGCTAAGATTTTTCAGTAGTTTATTTATACAGACATCATTCCTTTTACTTTTTGCATCTTCACCAGCAAATGTGACTTTAATTCAGATTTACTTCAGAGAGAGTTACCAGTGTTGCTCCTGAACTGCTCACCTCCCCAAAACCAAGTAAGCTAGACCTATGCCATCCCTATAAGACTCCTCAGCCCACTCCTGATGTGTCAGAGTGTCAGCTCCAGTGAGAACATGTCCTGAGTCTCTCCCAGATCACCTCAGTATGCATAAGACGTGCCCAAGAGTATTCCTATCTAGTGAAGGCAATTGTCTCTGTTCAAAGTTATATTTAGCCGGGCAGTGGTGGCACACGCCTTTAATCCCAACACTGGGGAGGCAGAGACAGGCAGATTTCTGAGTTCGAGGCCAGCCTGGTCTACAGAGTGAGTTCCAGGACAGCCGGGGCTACACAGAGAAACCCTGTCTCGAAAAACAACAACAACAACAAAAAAAACAAAAGCAAAAAAAAACAAAAACAAAAACAAAGTTATATTTAATTCTGAGTTTGGAGCATCAAAACCCTATTTATGGATGAACTGAGGGCTGGGGTTGCAGCTCAGTCAGAAGAGTGCCTGCCTGGTATACACAAAGCCTGGGTCCTACCTGGGTTTTGGGATGCATGCCTGTAAGCTCAGCATTTGAGATGTGAAGGCAGGAGGATCAGGTGTTCGAAGTCATCCTCAGCCCATAACAAGTTGGATGCCAGCCTGATACATGGACACCATCTACAGGAGAATGACAGAAGGTCAACTGCCATGTCTTTTAGTAATATTTAGCAAAAATAATTTTTGAGACGTTGTCTCACTCTGTAGACCAGGCTGGCTTTGAACTCATAGAGATTTGCCCGTCCTTGCTGAGACTAAAAGCATGCACCACTACATGCAGCTGCAGAGAATGTAATTTTAATTACACTTAAGAAACTACCTCCACACACACACAAATTGAATAATCCGTGAAGATGATGGAAGGCTTTAGTCTTCTTAGAATGTGATCCTACCTATCATATTTAACCACAAAACCTTGAGAAAGGAGAACCAGGTCTGTAAAAATAAGAGTATTACAAGACATGCTATCAAACTCTAATAAAATTTATATCTACGCAACAGAGTCTGGAAAACATTGCTGAATTTAAAAACATCATATTGCAGCTGTTCAGAGACGACATAATTCACTCATTCACCAAATATTTACTGAGAACTTGCCAACCTCCGAACCAAGGACTAGAGGTACAAAGATAAGCAGCACACGCTTGTAGTACATAAAGAACTCAAATCATAGAGACACGAGCCAATGAGGGAGCACAAGAGAACATCATGTTCAGCCTGTGTAATCAGGCAAAGCTGTCTTGTTGGGTGGCACCTGAGCTACCTCCAGAGCAAGCAGAGGGAAACAGGAAAGACTGTGCTGTGTGTGTGTGTGTGTGTGTGTGTGTGTGTGTGTGTGTGTGTAAAGTTTCAAGAAAAACAGAAGCACTTTCTGTTCCTCAGGACTAAGTGGCTGAGGCTGAGGTTACAGAGGAAGGACCTTAGATGCCCTGCTAAAGAGCCACTCAGCCTCCAGGCAGCAAAAACAGAAAGGTTAAGCTGTGAATGGATCAACAAATTAGTGGGATTTCTTGGTAGCTGTGTAGACAACGGGTTTAGAACCAGCAGGAGGGGAGCGGGAGACACTTGGTGGGCACTGGTGGTTCTGGTCCCAGTAAGCAGACATGAGGCTGTAACCTTGGCGTGCTGACAGGAATGTGGGTAATACTGTTTTGGGAAACTGAGGAGGGAGAATCACTCCATTAGGTGTAGGCTTGTTGAAGAGTGGATTGAAGAACAACCCCAGGGTTTCCCATGCTGGAGATGGAATGGTGGATGGAATCTCTGAGCTACTGAGCACAGGAGAGAGAAAATAGGTTGGTAGCAAAGCTCTGCTCACTAGGTGACCAAACAGTCTATGCGTTATCAGGTTTAAGGATGCTCTGACCTAGAAGAGCAGGATGTGACCAACTGAGTATAGCAAAGCTGTCTAGTGATAAGCCACCAAGCTAGTAAGCCCAGTAGCTATAGGGAGCCAGATTCAAAGTTTAGTCAATCTTATTGTATAAATTAGTTGATTGGTATAGCATTAAATATTAGTGCGCCACTGAAGTCCTTCATGTTAAAGTGAAATTATCTCTTGTTTGTCATTAGGAATGAACTCAAAGCTTTGCAAACTAGAGCCCGCAATCAGTTCTCTAGGGAATATGGTAAATACTGTCTTGACCAGTTAACTGCTCTGTGACTAAGCACAGACCCCTGCTAGATCGTCTCTGTACACAGCTTACCTGTGGGGGCTGAATGAGCCTCCCCCCACCCCCAGAAACACATTTTAAGGTTGCCACTGGAGAATTAAAGTCCCTCTGGGCCATGGTGAGGAGGGCCTTGACCTTGCGGTACTTCCTTCACAGGCATGGTGGGAAACTTGACCGGACACAGAATCACCTGGAGGACAAAGCTATGGGTGTGTCTGTGAGCAACTGTCTAGATTGGGGTAACTGGGGTGGAAAGAGGTATCCTGAGTGTGGGTACTGTAACCCCATGTGCTAGGATCTTGGACTGAAAGGGGACAGCGAGTGAACACCAGAATTGATGTCATTCTGCTTCCTGTCTGTAGATGTCGTGTGACCAGCTGTCTCCCCTGTACCGCATGCTGAACTCAACTCCTTCCAACTGTGAACCAAAATAAACCCTGCCTCCTTTCAGTTGCTTTTGCCACCGCAGACTCCTGAGAGTTTGGTCAGGAAGACCAAATCTGAGGATTGCAAGTGCATTTTTTTTCTTTCTGATACTTTATTTACATTTCAAATGTTTCCTCCTTTCCAGATCTCCCCTTTGGAACCTCCCTATCCCCTCCCCCTCCCCCTGCCTCTGTGGGGGTATTCCCCCACCCACCCACCTACCCACCCATTCTCGTCTTTCCTCCTTGGCATTCTCCTATATTGGGACATCTAACACCCTCAGGCCCAAGGGCCTCTCCTCCGCATGATGGCCAACAAGACCCTCCTCTGCCACATATGTGGCCAGCACCATGGGTCCCTCCATGTGTATTCTTTGGTTGGTGATCCAGTTTTCGGGAGCATTGGGAGGTCAGGCCAGTGGGCACTGTTGCTCCCTCCATGGGGCTGCAAACTCCCTCAGTTCCTTCAGTCCCTTCTCCAAGTCCTCCATCTGGGACCTCACACTCAGTCCAATGGTTGCTGTGAAGTGACTCTTGGGTATTCCGAACTTTTAGGATAATATCCACTTATCAGTGAGTACATACCGTGTTCATTCTTTTATGACTGAATTACCTCGCTCAGGATGATATTTTCAAGTTCCATCCATTTGCCTGCGAATTTCATGAAGTCATTGTTTTGAGGCACCTAAAGAAATGTTCAACATCCTTAGTCATCAGGGAAATGCAAATCAAAACACCAGAATGGCTAAGATAAAAAACTCAGGTGACAACAAATGCTGGCAAGGATGTGGAGAAAGAGGAACACTCCTCCATTGCTGGTGGGATTGCAAGTTGATACAACCTTTCTGGAAATCAGTTTGGCGGACCCTCAGAAAATGAACATAATACTACCTGAGGACCCAGCTATTTCACTCCTGGGCATATACCCAGAAGACGCTCCAACATGTAATAAACACACATGTTCCACTATGTTCATAGCTGACATATTTACACTAGCCAGAAACTGGAAACAACCCAGATGTCCCTCCACAGAGGAATGGATACAGAAAATGTGGTACATTTACACAATGGAATACTACTCAGCTATTAAAAACAATGACTTCATGGAAGTGCATTTTAAACAGTTGGCTATGCGCTAATGCGTGGTCATAGTAAGAAAGGGCAGAGGATGGAAAGCTACACGAGGAGGTTGCTATAGCAACTCACCTTTGTACACGGGAATGAACTGTCTCAATAAACTAGTAGGTAGGTCTTTAACATGCCGACAAAGGAGTTAAGGAGGTAATTTACAGGAGGGGAGGCAACAGATGAAGATATATAGTCTGATAAGCACTGAGCGAGATGTGAAAGAAAATGAATTCATGCCACAGTGTGCAACAGTTTTGAAATATGAGAGAGTGAGAGTATTCACACTGCCAATGCAGTGCAGACCCGCCCTTGAGTGAGAGTATTCACGCTGCCAATGCAGTGCAGACCCACCCTTGAGTGAGAGTATTCACACTGCCAATGCAGTGCAGACCCACCCTTGGAGACAGCTAGCAGCAATAAGACTCTCTTATATTTCTATCCAATAACCTTAGTCTGGATAAAGATTCAGATAGAATAAATTGATACCCACCCCTACAAAGATATTTGTATTAAAGTGTTCCCAACTTTGCATCCATGAAAGAGAAAAAAGTTGATCCAGGCTTGGTGGTACACATTTGTAATCCCCAGAATTGAGATGCTGGTCACTGCAAGTTTAAGCCCAGCCTGGACTATATAAAGAGACTTTGTCTCATAAGAAAGAATAAAAACTTGAAACGGTTTAGTTGTCTGCTTTTAAAATAACGGTATACTGTGCAGCCATTTAAACAACAAAGCTTGAGTCTAAAAATCCACTCAGAGTGCCTACTATGTGCCAGACAGAATGAGTCTACTAAGGATACTACAAGGGGCAAGAATCTAAAAAGGCACCACTCTGTTCAAACTTAATTCCAATGACAGACATAGAAAAATATTTTCATGGAAACGGTAATTTAGGGGCTAGAGAGATGGCTCCATGGTTAAGACCTTTTGATGCTCTTCCGGAGTCCTGAATTTGGTTTCCTCAGGTAACTCACAACTGTGTGCAATTTCAGTTCCAGGAGAAGATCAGATGCCTTCTTCTGGTCTCTGCAGGCAGGCAGGCAGGCAGGCGGGCAAGTGTGCAGGAGAGCGCGCACGCACACACACACACACACACACACACTATGCAAATTTAGAATGTTCAACAAAATACATAGATGTTATACTGATAAAAAATGTATATGCAACACACTGGCATGATAGAAAGTAGTTTTGTTTAATGTTTGGATATTTTTGTTTAAATAATATGAATTAACAACTGATTCTAAATTCAAAATTTTGAGATGCTAAACATATCTTTTCATAGCTGAAAACATGAAATAGTTCATTTCAGCAATTAATTATTGAGGATTATAATTTTATTAAAATATTCTAGTATTCCAATAGCTGTTTCTTGTCTAATGAAAACTTAGTCGAGTTACAGGTCATTAATACACTGTAATGTGTGCCTTTTAAGGAGAAAGAAAAGAGACTGGCTTTGTGTGCCTGGATTCATCGAAGCAAGTGTAGCTACTTAATTATCCTTGAGAACATGTGAACTCTACAGCAACTACTGTTCAAGCAGAGTTGGGTTGGCTCAGTGGGAAGAACCTGCAGTCCAAGAAGGCAATAGTCTATGTCTGCACTTGCAACATATGGATTTATATTTAAAACAAAATTAGTGTATCGCCAAAACATAAACAAATCAAATGTTTGGTGGTATAATCCATTCTTGCATTTCAGATCCTTGCAGGAGCCAATGGGCTTTGAGGCATATCCATTGGTAGAGTACTTGGCTCAGGCATTGCTTGGTGAGGCTGGCATTTAAACATGGCAAACATGGCCTTCCGAAACCTGCCATAAGCAAATGAGAAAATGTGTTATTCTGTAATGACACGAAACTTTAAAGGACTTTTCAGTTAAGTCTGAAGACTCACTACTGTCAATGGGTATCTCTAAATATGTCACTGCACCCAACTTCACCATCTCCAACAGAGACCCTTATAAATCTATAGAACAGACAAATAAAAACCGGTTTTGCACCACTGATGATGAACGTGGAGAGCATCTGATAAACTCCATAGCTGTGTCTGTTTAATAACACATCAGCTACCGAGTGCACTAAGTTCCTTGTTTGAATTAAGGACTCATTTTTACAGGTCTTCTGTGCAAAGACCAGTTGGATTTGAGAGGCTTGAGAATGGTTTCCCAGAGAGCTTCCAGCAGCTTTTGACCTTGTGATATGGCCGTCAATGTCCTTGTGCGATCCACCTCCTCTTAAGGTCTGTGTATTTCTTCCCATAACTACAGCTAAAGCTGTTCTCTCAAACCCAAGCATTATCTACATTTACACATTTAAACAGGCACAGTGGTGACATTCTGTGGCTTGCCAAGGTTCTTCATCCAACAGTAATAGAAAATGAAATCATCTAACCTTCACAGGAGGTCTGGGAAGGGGCAAGAACCTCTCTACTGCACTTCTGAGAAGTATCCCGCTGCACTGCCCTCTGAGAGCCCATGGTTGCCTTCTCTACTCTTTTCTCTAGAAAACATTCTTCCATATGCCTGGGTGGGTAACCACTCAAACCCAGTCAATCAGTGACCAACCAGAACTTTCCTGCCACATGGTCATTTGGGATGAAGCTTGTCTTTGATGCTGAGCTGGTAGAATCTGAGTCTGGGTTGCCCAAGGACATTTCCACCACTGTGTGAGAAGAGTCTGTCATAAGAGTAGAGCTCTCAATATATAAGGTCTTGGTGGTTTTTCCAGTTGCATAAGCCAAATAACCTTAAACTGGCTTGCTGTGCTAGTTGGTTTGATGTCAACTGGACACAGGCTAGAGTCATTTGGGAAGAGAGAACCTCAGTTGAGAAAATGCCCCTGTCAGACTGACCTGTGGACAATCCTGTAATGCCTTCTCTTGATTGACTACTGATGTAGGAGAGCCCAGCTCACTGTGGGCAGTACCATCCCTGAGCAGGTGCTTCTGGGTGCCATAAGAATGCAGGCTGAATAAGCAGCACTCCTCCATGGTCTGCACATTAGCTCCTAACCCCAGATTTCTATCCTTCTTCCCTGCTCTGACCTCCTTGACTATGAACTATAGAACTATAAGCTGAGATAAACTCTTTCCTCTGCAAGTTGCTTTGGATCCTGGTGTTTTATCAAAGCATTACAGACCCTAAGTAAGACAGATGTCACAGGTTTCTGTCACTCGCCTCTGAAAGTCTTAGAATACTAGCCACTGCCTTACCACTCTTTTTGCCTTGTATTTTAATCAGAAACATGGAAAACACTACTCACTTCTTATTTGCAGCCACATAAATACAGGGGTTGTAGAATGTAGAAGATTTTGCAAACAGTGGAGCTGTGATGGCCATTGAAGGAGGAATCTTTTTTGGGTTTCCAAAACAAGCCCATAAGCACACGATGGAGTAAGGGGACCACGCCAGCAGAAACATCAGTATCATTATCACAGACATCTGCAAAAAGAGACGATCACCAAGACTAGCATCTAAAATGTTTGCATGGTTAAGACATATACAGGAACAGGAGAATCTAGGTTAGAATTTTATTGGTACCACAAAAGAAGCTGGGGCTTTGCCTTTACTGTCCTTTGTTTCGGCTCAGAAGATATCTATGATAGCAAGAGCCTTGCAAATGGCTGTGCGAGTAATATGTGACATTGTGTCTCTAGTGTCCCACACGTGTAAAGAATACCCTTTCATGTGGTGTGCTGGGAAGAACACACCATGCTGGCTTCAAGCACAGATGTAAGTAAACCCTCTCTAACTCACTTCTAGTTTTACTGACAACTGCCCTGGCCCCATCATTATTTGCTAATTTTGACCAAACAAACTTTCTAAACTCAACTTGGAAACACTGGCCTCTATTAAGCTCAGTGGATTCTAACGCTAGCCATCTGGCCGAGTGCTTTGCATATAGTTAGATAATGTGAATAGGAGCCCTGTATGCCTCGTTTATATGATGAAAGGAAGGTCTCTGCTTACAGAGCAGCCTGACCAGAGGAAGCAAGGCTACAAGGAGAAGACAAAGTGAAGCATGCGTTGGGGATGTTTGAACCGAGGAGAGACAGCCAGCCTTGTAATCTAACCAATACTGCTAGCATGCTGTGGGATGAGAACAGGGAAAGGCAGAGGGAAAGGTGTGGGACTGGTCAGGCCCAGGCTTGACAGGGATCCTTACAGTCTGTGTAGCAGGAAGTCCAGGGATCATAGCACACAGGCACCCAAGGAACACGTAGGCATAACACTCAGCAACACGAGACAAACAGCAGCAGAAAGAGCAGGGGAGGCCATGGAACCCTTCAGCTATGCAGAGTTAAAGCTGTGTTACAAATTCCTTTCAAGGATTTTGACCTCTTACCTTTGTTACATCTGCCTGGTCTGCCCAGTCTCTGTTGAGGTGTGCGGTGCAGTCACTAGCAGCATAAAGTCTCATGGACCGACTGACGTGGTAGTAACAGTAAAACATCACTGTCAAGGGCACAATGAAGTTCACCACAATAACCATCATGGTGTAAGACACAAAAGAGCTGGGAACAGGAAAAGACAATCGTGATGACTGAGTGCCTTAAACGAGGGAAAGGGGGAGAGAAAATAACTGTGAGAAATAGTAACAGGCGCTCTACCGGTGAAGGGTTTAGGAAGAACATTGGGCTTACATTTCATAGTTCACTTAGACCTGTAAACTGTGGCCTATGGGCTGATTCCCGCCAGCCAACTATCTTTGTAAACAATGTTTTATTAAAACACAGCCACGTATGTTCATTTATATATGGTTGCTTTCACAGTATGACGGCAGAGCTGACGTGTAGCCTGAAGTTTGACTCTTTACAGAAAAATACTTTAGAGGATTCTTGTTTTGTTTTTGAGTCATCTTTCATTTCCTCTAGTGAACTAAGGAATCCTCATTTCCATGGAAAACCGAGAGGAGCATCATTGACTCACAGCAAACCCTTGCAGGACCTTAGAATGTACCTGAATGCCAGACCATCTAGAAAAGGCAGTACAAGGGTGTCCTGGGTTTTGGTTAGAAGTGCCTACTTTCTGGCTTTACTAACCCTCTTCCCACTTATGATCACAGCTCTGAGATGAGTAAAGAGTAGAAGACTGTCCCCACTGCTGCTAAGAGAGGCGAGGAAGGAAAGAAAGGTCAAGGAAAGGAGACAAAGGGAATCATATGACCTTGACTTGCAAGCAAGCATAAGTCATTCTTTAGTCTGTCTCCCACTTACATCGAACCACCACTACCAAGGACGCCTTTAGCATAGTCTATGTAAGGAACACTTGGATGAGAAGGCTCAGAGATGTCTACCTCAGGAGTGCTCAAGTGTAAAATGTAAATACATCTCTTACGTATCATTTTTCCGCCAGTTTATGGTACATGTAGCCCCAGTAGGATCCGGGGCATAACTAGCCCACCCCACGATGGGCATCAAAGCCCAAAATAGGCCATTGATCCAGGCGCTCAGGATCATGCTGAGGTAAGTGTTGGTGGTCATTCTTCTTCCTGGTTTGAAGCACAGGAAACATTAGTGTTGTTCACAGTGATAGGACTCACTAACAACTCAACACAACAAGTACCCTAGAGCACACAAAGCCTGTTGATGGGGTTTCACACTCTGACAAAAATGGCAACCTAACATCTGAGTGGTAAAGTACAGAGGACAAGCAGGAGCCAAAGCTTTACTGTGCAAGGAAAGCAACTTTATCCACAAGTCCTAAAGAGTGAAATCATCTGGCCAGCACGCAAGTGACAGTGACTCTGAACGAAGCTGGAACGGCAACCAGGGCCAATCCTGAGGGGCCTTGAAGGATTGCCTAATGAAGTCTGGATTGTATTTTAGGTATTGTAGGAAGCAGCCAAAACTTCTGAATAAGGATTTCTAGAGAAATAAGACTGGGCCTCATTACAAACCCTTATGTCTGTACTTTAAAATGAACATATGTTGAGTGACTGTTACATAATGAATGATGTCATTGAGAAAGACAAGAAACACCATTACCTACATCAGGACAGCTGATGGTCAGGTAGCGATCCATAGCTACAACTGTGAGTAAGCCAATGCTCACCATTCCAAAAAAGATATTCAGTCCTGCATAAATCTGAAACTCAAAAATCAGAAACAGTCCACCATTCCAATACCTTCCCATGAAACATTTACATTTTCTATTGTGTATATGTGGTGTGTATGTACATGTGCATGCCATGCCTGTATGTGGAGGTCAGAGAACAGGTTCTGGGAGTTGGTTCTCTCCTAGCAGTGTGGGTTACAAAGAATGAACTCGGGCCATCTGGCTTTCGTAGCAAGCATTTTTACAGACTGAGCCATGTTGCCAGCCCTAATCATTTGTAGTTTTGCCTTGTTGTTAGACTACATTTCAAACATATTAAATGCTCATATGGTGGAACCATAGAACAAAGATTCTGAGCATAACCAACCACTTTGGATTGCATTTGAAGCCTGCACAGGAGAGAACTCATGCATGATACCATAAACCTTGTCAAAAGGGAGGAACCTCCACTGTGACCTTCCTAAATGGGCATGCTGTTAGCCTGGCTTCTGAACATCCTTTATACATCCAGACCAGTGCTACCCTATGCCCTTGGCAAGAGAAGCTTCTCTATGCTTCTGGCCAGCAGTTAATGCTGGTCAAAGCGCTGAGAATAAGTGGTTGAAAATAACTGCTCAGCCTTAAACGGGATATCTTTATTGATCCCTCCTCCAAAACTGGCTCAGGGAACATCACAATAGAGGGGACAGAAAGAATGTAAGAACTAGAGGCTGTGGAAAACTGCTATGCAGTGCTGTCTTCTGGATGTGACACGGCCACTGCACTCACGAACATAGCGTGGTTATGGCAGCCTGCACAAGAACAAACTAAGGTCATTCAACACTCCAACAGGCAACACTAATTTCATTCAGTGGGTTACAGAGTGTGTATTATGTTCACAAAATAGAATACTACATAGCTGTATAGTAATAATACAGTCACCCCATCAATGTGAATAACCCTGAAACCATAATATCTAAGAATGAAAGCTTTACACACATACACAGACACACACAGACACACAGGTGTTTGTAACTTCCTTTCATTTTTAGATATATGTGTGACTTCCTTTCAGATAGATAGATAGATAGATAGATAGATAGATAGATCATTCAAAGCATCAGACAGCATCTGGTTCATGTACACAACAATATGTAATAAGAAAAGTCCTCAAAGAAAAGAATCAAATGGGGAATGGTGTGCAACGGCCTTCCACAGTACCTCTGAAGTTCCACTGCCTTGAAGGAAGGAAGGAAGGAAGGAAGGAAGGAAGGAAGGAAGGAAGGAAGGCAGGCAGGCAAGCTGTGAGTACAGATTGAAAATCAGGAAGATTTGGGAAAGCTGACTGGTATGCATAAGAGCATCCGGTATTCTCCATCTCTCCCACTTTATCCTCTATTGTTTCGGCTTAGAATAACAGACTATTAAAACTATTAAAATGTGACCACAGTTGTTTGCCTACTATCCCAATGCAAATTAATGCCAATACATTTCCTTGTCAAAAGAAAAAACAATAAATACAGCTATTAACATTTCTCACCAAGGACCTTCTGGAGTAAAAAATTCACTGTGGTAACATATGGATCCCTGGGTCTGGAGAGATAGCTCAGCAGTTCGGAGCACTGGCTGCTCATCCAGACGACCCAGAGTTCAATTCCCAGCACCCACATGGTCACTCACAACCATCTGTAAAGTCAGTTCTAGGGGATCCACTGCCCTTCTCTTGGCTCCACCAGCATTGCACACATGTGGTATAAGACATGTATACAGGCAAGACACAGACGCAGGCAAAACACTCTACACATAAAATATAAAGTATTAAAAAAAAATAAATGTATGCTCAAGTTTTAAAATAATGATAAAAAATAAATGTATTTTCAAGTCATTGCTGAAGCTATTTTTCACCAAAGCATTCATCTGTCAGTATCTTACAGTATCTTGTTTTAACTACTAGACTTTTTGTGTTGCTTTCTATTTGTGATGTATATGTGCATGTACAAATGTGTAGGTGCACACACTTGTGTGTGAACATTGAGGCCAGAGGTTAACATGAGTTCTCTATCGCTCCCTGCCCTATTTATTTTATTTTATTTTATTTTATCTTTTGAGACAGGGTTTCTCTTAGATCCAGTTGCCTGCCTGTCTTTTCTTCCCTCAAGCTGAGATTAAGGGTGTGTGCCGCCCGCCATGCTTGAGTTTTCCATGGGTGCTGGGATCCTGATGCGGGTCACTTTGTTCCCACAGTGAGCACTTTCCCCACTGACCCACCTCCCCAGGCCTGGTTTGGGGGATTTTAAATTTGCATCTGTTTGTTTTACTTCATCTTGTTTTCATTCCAAAGATCTCCAATACCTGACAGCCTGCATGTCCGAATTTCCAACTTCCGTGCAGATCTGAAGCCGCAGACATGGGATAGCCAATGCTACTGACCCCTATATCAGTGAAAGCTAGGTTAATAATCACCGCATTCGTGGGGGTCCGCAGTTCCTTGTACTTGATGAAGATGCCCAGAACTATTATGTTGCTGAGAATGCTTATGATACCTAAAGATACACACAAAAGGAGCGCACATTTTGTTTAACTTTAACGTTTAGATTAGAATAAAAATTAAATATTGAAGTTGCTTCAACGGAGAGCAAACCCAGCTTAGTTCCTTGGTCGAAGAGGTCCTATGCTTCTTAGAACTGTAAAATCTTCTGGAAAAATAGAAATGAAATTAAAACACAAAGAACCTGCTGATTGCAGAAACCAGCACTGAAGGCTGGCTTCAATGTCATCACCATTGACCCTCTGTCTGTCTCTATAAATTCCCCTCTCTGTAGCTCTCATGACTACAACGTGTTGGTTTTTAGGATACACGAATGGCCAGCCACCCTCTCCTGAGGCAACTACATTCTTCTCTGTTTCCCAAAGCCTGGCCCTTCTTTCTTTCTGGTTTCCTCTCTCAGGCCTCAACTAGCACTCCATCTGTCTTTCTTAGAGTTTCTACTGCTGTGATGAGACACCATCACCAAAATGCAAATTGGGGAGGAAAGGGTTTACTTGGCTTCCATTTCCACATCACTGTTCATTATTGAAGGAGTCAGGACAGGAACTCAAACAGGGCAGGATCCTGGAGGCAGGAGCTGATGCAGAGGCCACTGAGGGGTACTGCTTATTGGCTTGCTTCCCATGGCTGTCTCTAAAGCCTGTTTTATTGAACCCAGGACCACCAGCCCAGGGATAGCACCACATACCATGGGCAGGGCCCTCCTCCACTGATCACTAATGGAGAAATGCCTTACAGCTGGATCTCATGGAGGCATTTCCTCAACTAAGTCTCCTTCCTCTCTGATCATTCTGTGTCAAGTTGACACAGAAAACCAGCGAGTACACCATCCTGACAGCATTTCTGGCACATTTCATACCTTTTATTTGGTTCAATATCATTAAGTACATTAAGCATGAAGTATGTCAGATCATGTGACCATCCCAGTATTTCTTGAAATTCAACATGTCAAATTGAAATTCTTCATTCAACACATGCACACACATGCTAGCTGTCTCTCTGTCTCTGTCTCTCTCTCTGAAAATGCATACTGCAATATTTGACCATCTAGACAGGTCAAGCCAGATTTCTGGTTCATTGGGGCAACACAGGTGATACCATTCTCAGCCTTGGAATCAAGAACTCAGCGTGTTCAGAGTCCCACAGCTGGCCAAACCCAGACAGCTTTTTAGCTTGAGGACTAAAGTTGCTAACCAGCATGCTAGTGTGGCCACTGACAATAAGAATTACTATTGAGTAAACTGGGTACAAATATCAGCAGGATCAACATGTCCTACAGGTTGAAAGGATGCACATCCTCCGGTCTCAATGGGAGAGGCTGTTGTGAAAATCAATTTTAATGGAGAAGCTAGAACTATTACTGGACTTCTCTCTAGAGGGGAAGTCATGCAACAGACAAGAGAATTGTGTTCTCATGAAAAGAACTATTTGATGCTCAGCAGCCAGCTAGTGTCCAAGCCCGCGGGAGTAATCCCAAACACCAACACCCAGAAGCATCGGCTCAATCAGAACCTCCATTCTCTCTTGGTGTTACCGTCCTTTTACACAGACCTTCCAGATCTCCATTCTCTCTCCTCCACATAGCTGCCAGAGTACGGTTGCTTCATAAAAGCACTGGAAGAATTTGAAGCCCAATGTCCTGACCCGACTGTCTGGGCTCTCTGCCCTACACTGTCACTGTCCTCTCTCCACAGTGAAGGAAGCCCACTGGCCTAGCAGTTTATCAAATACATCAAGTTGTAAATCTTGGCATCATACTTTTCCCACCTGAGACACCTCGTGCTGTTTCTGTCTATTCGAACACTAGCTAGCCATCCTTCCAATTCAGACCACGCCCGATTCAGTCATGAAGCAGCCTCCTACCCACAGGATTCTGTCTTATTCTGCCTGTGTCCCCAAAGTTCTGACTGATATTATCTTGTTCTTGAGCGAGGTCAAGTCATTCAGCTCTTATGTTGTCCTAGCCTCATACATCTTGGGCTCTCAATGAACTCTTTCTTGAGTACATGCCACACAGCAAGTTTTAAAAATCGGAATGCCACTAAAACTCCAGTCAGAGCAATTTCTATTATTTCTTCAAGCACAATGACAGCAAATTTGATGAGCCTTTGGATCTTCTTAGTAAATGTCCACGAAATATCATGAGGGTGAGGAAAAAAAGGAAAAAAAAAACATCTTACAATCTGAAGATTCAAAAAGGATTAAATATGGTAAATTGTGGCCTAGCAAGTGCATAGCCAAAATAAAGTAAGTGCATTTTGGAGGAGTCTACAACACAGGTTTACTCCCTTTCCTGTTCTCACTAGCTGTCTTAAGCACTGAATTAACTCCCCATTTTGGAGGAG
>JADRCH010000052.1:4829957-4846151 GCA_019843965.1 Rhynchomys soricoides | reverse complement strand
TCCCTCTCCTGTCCTCACTAGCTGTCTTAAGCACTGAATTAACTCCCTAGTTATAGGTACTTTCCAACGGGTGGACAGGAGATCCATCAGTCTAAACTCTACGTGGCCCTACCCTCCCACCTCATCCCAAAGCACCTCCCCACTCCACCCCATCCCTGTGGCTCCCCTTCCATCTCTTCTGGATCCACCTGAAAACCTTTCTTCAACACTACCACGTTAAATGTGTATTTCCAACTCTCTGTCCTAGACCCTCTTCCTTCCTAACTCAGCATTCTGGGTGGTTTCGCTGCATCTGAGGTTAGCACTCTTCGAGGCCCTGTGTGCAGCTGAACTCAAGAGACATCGCCTCCCACCTCAGATTTGCTCTTCTCCAGGTGTGCCCCTATCTCGGTGAACTGCACCACTGACAGGTAGAGTTCCCTACCTCACCTCACCCCCAGAAGTCAGTCAGTGCTTGCTCTCCTTGGACTTCAGCTCACAGCAGGAACCTACTTGAATGGTCTCCTGCTACCATCACAACACATTTCTAAGTGCAAGTCAGATCATACTGTCCCTACCTAACCCTTCAGTGACTCCCCGTAGCCGTCCAGCTTCTGTGGTCCATCACTGCCGGATACTCGGCCATCTCTTTCAGCCAACCTCTCACACTTTTACAATGTGCCAGCGACGGATTATTTCAAGTGCACACATTTATCATGCTCTCCATTCTCAGCTTTAAGTAGTACAGAGAGTGTACTCAAGCACCTTGAATTAACAAAGTGCCAGCAGCAGTGGAAGCAGGTAAAAGTGATCTCAAATCCAAATGAAAGAGTAAATCAAATGAGATCTTACGGGGTATAGAGATGGCTCGGTGGTTAGGAGCTGCTCTTCTACATGACCTGAATTCTGTTCCTAGCACCTGTGTGGGGCAGCTCATAACCACCTGTAACTGAAGGTCCCCGAAGAGGGACCTGACACCCTCCTCTGGCCTCTGTAGTCATGCATGTGGCAGTCACTCACAAAGACACACAAAGACATGTAAGTAAAAACCGATTAGATTACAGCAAAGCCAGGCAGGGTGGCAATACACCTGTAATCCCAACCCTCAGAAGGCAGAATCAGGAAGATCCTGAGTACACGGCCAACCTTGGCTACATAGGTAGTTCTAGCCTAGTATACATAATACAGCAAGCTCCTGGTTCAAAAAAAATAATTAAATACATATACAAAATAAATAACCTCTACAGATAAAAAAAAACACAAAACAAAACACCCCTATGCAGGCCCATGGTAAAAAATAATAAGCATGGGCCTGTGGTAAAAATGGTATGTGGAACGATACTTCAGCGCACCCTTTTCTTCAAAGTGTTCATTCTTATTTGGGAGCTCAAGTGGTTTTTGTTAAAGGAGGAAACTGAGGGATAGGAAGAACACGAGATCCTCCTCACACAGAGAGAACAAAAGCACAAAGAGCTTAGATCTGCTTTCTTCCGTTCCTCTGCAGAAACATACGCAAAGACCACATGCTCTGGTGCTTCCTAATAAAACTGATCTGCACAGTCCCATAACAGAGCTAACAAAAGGCCTCTGTTCAAAGCCAAGCAGCCACTCAGAAGTATGTGTGATTCTCTTGCTCCAGGCTTCAAAATGGCACATCAATGTTGGATTCCCCTTGTCACATACACTTAATGGAATCAAAACTTGTATACAGTGCCTCCATGTAATTCTGGACATGTGGGCTCCCTTTTTGCCTCTTACTACCCAGAAGTATTCAAATGAACTAGTCACTGTACCACTAAAATTAACAGGAAAATGTTATCTATAATCCAACTCAACTATGAGGTAAAAACTAAGCAGTTGTGAAGACACATGGAGATATATTTCTCACTCTGTTTTTAGAAACATGCTTGAATTTTTCATAAATGCCAATCCAAAAAGCAATGAACCCAATATAACAGTTACTAAAACTTGCCACTTCTGAAACAAGCAACAAGATTGAAATCAAGCAATTGTGGTTGTAAAAGTTTCTGTCATTTCTCTGTACAGTTTCTGTCATTTCTTTCACCCCCTTTCTAAGCAAGCCTTTATGTCAATCTGATAACTGTACCAACAAGAGCCTAGCGTTCAACATCCACCCACATCCCTTAGGAGCCTTGATGTCATTTACTATACTTCTCATAACGAGCATGACGGATCCCTGATTCTTCTCTTCACTTTACAAAGGAGACTGTGGAAGAGTAAAAAGCTGAAACGCCTGTGCCCACTTACAAAGATACGATAAGATGGCCCCTGCAGCTGCTGCCTCCCACGGCTGCCTGCCTGCTTGCCGGAGGAGCTGAACTTACACAGTGCATCTGCAGCCCCTATTTTCTGCTCCAAACTTCAGAACCTTTGAATCTTGAGCTAGATTCTACCAAGAAGAAAATGATGCAAATTATCCAAGAGAATCATAAGTGATAGAAAGCATGCTTTTACCACAATGCACACTCTGCTTGTGAATTTAATATAAAAACCAAATATACGGACTTTTTTTTATTTTAAAGCTTCATTTTTTACAAAGCTTCTCTTACCCCTCTTTGCTCTATTCATCAAAACCTTCTCTGCCAGGAAGCAGCATATTCTTCCATGCCCATTTTCTCTGATTGGTACAACCCCACCCCCACCCCATTTATGAGTTAGCCCACCCTGCGCCCTTGTGCCCAACACCTCAGCTCTCCCACCCGAGAAGCAGGTCACTGAATAAACACCCGTACCTGCCACAATCAGGTAAGCGGCAATGATGCTGTGCTCAGTCTTTGAAAAGACAGAACCTTCTTCACTCCTAGAGCCAGAGCTGTTCAAATCCAAAGCATCACTCAGCATTTTGGAAAGTCAAGGGCACCTTTGGAGTAGCGCCCAGCAATGGTGATCGGTCAGGAATGTCCTTTTAGGACAAACCATTCCCACTTCTAGACCTCAAAGAAAGGCCTTTTCACAGAGGCTGTCCATTAATACACAATTGGGCTGAAGAGGAAAAGATTTTAATTCCTAGAATGAGAGAAAAATCTCCTTAGTAAAACAAAGAGAAATTCCAACCACCACACATCGTAAGCACTTTAGGCTCCAGGCTTGTATTTATAAGCAGATTACCAAGCAAACACATCATATTCAAGCAAATAAAAATACCACAAACAAACCCAGCTCAGAAAAGCAGTTCAGGAGCTGAATTCATTCCAGCCCGAAATAAGCTGTTCCGCTATCTTCTGGAGCTATTCAGGTGAGGGGTTGCACTTTTGTACTAGAGACCCAACAGTTACATACTGGCTTTCTTCATCTCAGGCCCGTGTGTGTGTGTGTGTGTGTGTGTGTGTGTGTGTGTACATGCTCACAATTAGAATACACTATCAACTCCCATACCGCTAAATCCCCAAATGAATGACACCAATATTGCCTGGGCTAAGAGTTTGAGGTTCTTATCACTTCTTTCTTCTCAAACAAAAATAAGGTTATCTATACCTACTATGTGTAACCAGTATGTCTGTCTGTCTGTAACACACACATGGCGTAGCTTGTTCCCCCTAAATACCACCCTGTAAAACCCACGTAACTGTGATAGCCAAGTGTTAAGTGTTCTACCACAGGATACAGCATGCTCTACACCATCTTGGTTAATTCTCCTTCATTTTGCCAAGTACAAGTTCACATTAGTCGACCTTTCAGTTTATCTAGTACAGGATAATCCTAATGGTCTACATTGTCATGTACAATGAGCATGCATTGTTAGGAAAAAGAGGAACCTAGTCTACTTTTTACATCATAATTCCCAAGTTTAGTCAGGAGAGCTTCAAAGCAAGGCTCAAGCCACTAATTTCAGTATAGTGTAAAAGACCCACTAGAGGGCTGTATCTCATCACCGGTTCACTAGAGGCTTCCCTAGTTTCAAAGTTCTCAGTCTAGGGAACAGGTTGGCCTAGCTGACCAGTATTCAACTGCTTCAAAATGTGAATACCTTAAAAGGAACTTATGCCAGGAATGTGAAATTCTCAGTATTTCAAAGTCCGGGAAGTAGGGTCAATTTGAATTTGATTAGAACTGAAATCTTTCAAACCAACCCCCAGATGCAACACAAGAGTGAGATTCGGAAATGTTTAATGACTAAGTAAAAAGAGAAACTGACGTCTATATAATCCTAGCCTTGGTACACAGAATCTGAGGTCGGTCTGGTTTTTAAGACGTGTGCAGCCTCCAGGTGGTCTGTATGCCATCCTTTTCCCTCTGCCTGTCTGGTTTTTAAGACGTGTGCAGCCTCCAGGTGGTCTGTATACCATCCTTCTCCCTCTGCCATTTGAACAGCCTCCAGGTGGTCTGTATACCATCCTTCTCCCTCTGCCATTTGAACAGCCTCCAGGTGGTCTGTATGCCATCCTTTTCCCTCTGCCATTTGAACAGCCCTCGTTAATGTTGCACTGGTCCTTGGTGCTAACGACCTTCACAAACTACTGGTGTGAATGCGAATGGGCCCCTTAGGCTCATGCTCGAACACTTGGTCCCTGGTAGTGGAACAGTTGGAAAGGGCTGGAGGTGTGCCTTGATCAAGAGTGTCACTGAGAGCCACCTTCCGGGGCCAGGCCATTTCCACCTGCAGACCGAGCTGTGAGCTCTCACCTGTTCTGGCCACTATGCCTTTGCTTTGGCATATTACAGCACTGCTTCCATTAACAGAAGTGGGGAGAACTCAGGCACAGGCACAATCATATGCTACTAAAACAAGCACTTAAGAGTTCAGTAGATGTCCATGACAAGTAACCAATGAGGGAGAAACAGAAAGCCAGCTGGCACACTGCTCCATGTTGAGATGGCCGTGCTTATTTCTTGATAGCAATGGAAACCAAAGCCAATCTCATCTATGACATACCTGCCTGGGAACTGGAATATGTAACAGGTAGTCAAGTATTTACTTAAAATGAAGACATGTCAGTCTTTTGTGTGAAAAAAAAAATTTCAGAAAACTTTTAATAACCCACATTTAAATTTCTATTCCTAAATTTCTTGAACTATAGTTTTCACATGAGTAGAGCCACTCAAATCTTAATGGACTCAGAATAAAAAATTTTAAATAATTATTAACTGAAATAGCTTTAGTCTGTGTACTCTAAAACACAAAAGTGAAATACAGCAAATGTAGCTGCTCTGCCCCTATCGGAAGTCATACTAAGTGATTTTAAAGCACTGTTCCAACAGCCTGACTGTTGGAGGAGGGAAGCTTTTGCTTGTCTGAGGTATCTGACGCTTTTAGGATCACTGAACATCTTGAACAACGTCACCCCCACCCTTTTCCATCTGTAACCCAATGGGTTTAAGCTTTACTTTCCTTCCAACATCAAAAAATAGGTCTGCTGCAATAAACATACGGAAATAAAACATTTTATTAAAAAATCCAAATACGCTTCAAATGAAAAGTCCTGTCGTTCTTTAAGCACCCCCAGAATGACAGAAACTGTACAAAGCAGGGGATCTCCTCTTTCTGAGCAAAGCTGACTGTCCTGCTCCCCGTTTCTACGAGACGCTGCCGATTCAGCTCCACTGACAGAATGGCATCCTCAAGACTGCTGCAGACAGACTTCAGCCACAGCAGAAGCAGGCCACGCAGCAGGAACACAAGTGGTCAGGTCTGCCAAGTGGACATCTAATGTCCCCTTCCTGATAAAATAAAATAAAAAATAAGAGAGTTTGCAACAGTGCTAGTGCCCAAATCTAAACCTTAAAATCAGCAGGAAGTCCTACAATGCTGGTAAATTTTATTACCAAACATAATTGCCATTCATATTATACATTTTTTTTTTGCTTTTCAAATCATTAATACAACAAAGTAATTTGGAGAAAAATTAAGAGAAAACAATAAAGAATTGTGCAGTCAAGAGCTATAAATTAAGCCAGGAGCATCAGTGTTCTCCATATTTGTTGGTGGAGGGAAACACCAGCAGACAGTGTCAATCTACAGCCCCAGCTGTTCAAAGACATCTCTGCCAAACTCACCTCGGAATCCCCCTCCTCCTCTTAAGCCCCCGCCTCCTCCTCTTCCTCCTCTGAAGCCCCCGCCTCCTCCTCTTCCTCCTCTGAAGCCACCTTAAAAAGGAAACAGCTGTTAGGTTATTACAGCCTCTCATTTTCTGATAAACTGTAAAGATTGTGCAATTTCTACAATCATAAAAAATGATCATAAATTCACCGATTATATTTTAGAAAACCCTTTAAAGAATAAAAATAGAGAATTTGCAATTTCCCCAGTGGGGCAGTAAGGTAAACTCAAGATTAACCCCTTTTCTGTTTTTCACATTTATTTTCCATGTGTGTTTACATGTGTCACAGCATGCACATGGAGATCACTGCATATACAACTTGAAGAAACTAAAAGAATACACTTGCATATTGAGTACGTATAAGACCTCCTTTTGGCATATAATCAAATTACCCATTGATAGCTAAAAAACTACAATTCAGTTAAAAAAAATTCTTGCCAGGTAGTAGTGGTGCACACCCTTAATCCCTGAGCTGGGGAGGCAGAGGCAGACAGATCTCTATGAGTTTGAGGCCACTCTGGTCTACAGAGTGAGTTCTAGGACAGCCAGGTACACAGAGAAACCCTTTCATGAAAAACCAAAACGGAGAGAGAGAGAAGTCCTATACAGTCATATTATAAATGGTGAAATGTCGTGCATAAGAAAGAGATCAGTCTCCTACACTAATGGACCTGGACAATTCTACCATCCCACACTGCACAGTAGGACATCACTCACATGCTCATGACAATGCTGGTATTTAGAAGCCTAGTCAAATAAAAGTGCAGCACATAAGTTATGTACAGCGCACAATGCCTGAAAATAGTTAAAGACTGTTTGCAGTTTGTGTATTTCCTTCCGTTCCCGTTACCCTGTGACCTGACAGCACATCCCGTCAGGGGACGTGCACTGGAGCAGTCTGACCCACCTTACCACACGACCCTCTACCTTACTACTCTACCGCACCAAGAGGCCACTGGAGTGACGACGTGAGGGTCACTCATGATGATATGAGGGTTTGTGTAATATACACAACGGAAGTGTCCAACGCTGCATTTCTCAGAATGTATCTGTCATTAAGCAATGGGGGAGGGCACTCTTATTAAAATCTCCATTAAAACGCGAATAACCTAACAGTCTGAAATCCTTCAAAGGTAAAGCTAATTTTTTCCCTTCTATTTAAGTTGTGGAAACAAAGCTCTTCTGCCCATATTGATGTATGAGAGAGAAATGAAGGTAAGGGAATTCTAGTTACACGCAAAATTAAACTGCACTGCATAAATCAACTATGGCTACAAAATCTCACTGAAATCCCCAATAACTTACCACCTCTTCCACCACCTCGGCCACCGCCTCCTCTTCCTCCTCCTCGACCTCCCCTGCCGCCACCGCCACCGCCACCACCTCTGGGAGGTCCTTTCTCACCAGGAGGGCGAGGCAGAAACCTCTGCAGTGGCAGCAGCTTATATGGGTCTATATAAAACTGCAAGTTGAACGGTAGCAGTTAGTATGCCAAGGACAGTAGCTACAGGTGACACTACCCACACCCCACTCCTAGCATTTATACTGCACGGCTCTGGAAAAGGGCTTATTTTTTTCTACCTCTAATTATTAGGTTTCTTACATGTAGAAATGTAGATAAAGGTACCTACCACAAACTTCTGTAAAGACTGAAAGGCACATAAATCAGTGCTTTAGACTGCACATAAACACATAAAAACTAATTCAGTGTCATCATTTTTTTTTTTTAGAAATATGTCTCTAAAAATTTACATTTTCATTTAGAGAACTGCCAAGAGAAAATGATCAGAACTGTAGTACAATTAGGGAAATTTTGGTAAATTAGCTATTTTAAGAATGTATTCCATTAGTTTTTCTTGAACATGATACTTAAAAACTAAACCTAGTCTACATTTGGGGTTAAATAGGATACTGCACAGGTAATGAGACATGTAAGGAGGCACGTGGCTTTCCAGATCTATACACAACACAAATGAAGAAGGGCTTCAAACAAGCAAACGTGTTACTTACAGCTCAGTCCACCACCCCCTACCTAAGCCGGTGTTAACCCTCATCACCTCCAAAGCACTGTGTAAATCTACACTGTCCAGTCTGCCACACTACAGACCTACTGCACTTAAACCAGCGAGCACACGAGATCAACTCAAGTCCACGAGACACGTCAGGGTATCCCAGGCGTCCAGCGCTCCGTGTGCCCAACTACTATTGTATCTGGTCAAGGAATTCCATCATCGCAGAAAGTACGATTAGGTCAAAATGCTACCTTAGACCTTGTAATAACCTAGGCCGGGTAAGGAAGACCTGAGTTCAAAGACAACAGCGGAAACAAAACAGACAAACAAGTGCATGGGGAGGGGAGGAGCTGGATACCACCAAGTAAATCCTTAAACAACCTGGCAGTAAGAAGGCAGGGATGGGAATGGCTTCAAGGGCCTCTAACAGGAAACTCTGTCGAGTCTTACCCCACGAGAAGCCCTCCTCAGCACGGGTTCTCTCCAAGCATACCCTTTCAGAGTACCTAACAACCAGTGGCTACTTGCTGTTAACTAGTTGTCTCCATCTAATTTCCTGTTCCAATCTGGCTCCTGAGATTGCCACTCCATGCTACCCTGTTCCTGAATCCACGGAATAGTATGTGCACTCAGCCACAGCTAAGCACACCTCTCGGAAACTAGTCTACTTTTGTGTCCCTGTTTGTACGGCATGCCTGTGGTGAGCCACCACCTTTACTGTGACACTGTGTCAGTAGTTTAACTCTGAGATGGAGTCTGAAGCACTGAGTGCTGCACTGCTTCCACGCTAACTAGACCGTGTCTAGACAGCAACAGCTTCCCAGCTTTATCTCTAACCTACACTCACCCTGTCAACGCCTGATCTTTTGCTTACCTCAAGTACCTTAAACTCATTGTATCCCACAGGAAATTCATTGTCTTCCCTCAACCTCTGTTCTCCAATGCTGCCTAGTAAGTAAGTGGGATCATAGGCCACAAAGATGCTGAAATCAAGCACCTACGACTGGTGAGTTAGTCACCATGCCCTACCTTCCATTCCCTAGTCTGTGCACAGCTCCACCTCTTCTCCATTTCTGTGGACTCCATTCTTGCCCCACAGCACCCATGTTCTCACAGCCTAATTGCTGGTCCTTTCCTCGGGGGCTTTTTTGTCTCTCCAGTGTTCTTTTACAGCGCAAATGTAAAGATCAAGCTCACACTACTAGTTAAAACTAAAATCTAGTCTTTCTCAGGACGTGTAAAGCTTCTTCCTACCTACCAGCCTCTTTTGAATTCAGAACCTTCCCTACCCATCAGGGCAGACACTTCAGTTTTCTCTAGGTAGAATGCACTCCCCACTCTGTGGCTAGCCCAGTGCTTGAGTACTTGCCTACGGACACCAAAAGTCTCCAGTTTTCTTTCCTCAAACTGCGTTGTGGGTGCTACTTAAGGGCAACTGGGTCAATTGTCTAAGAATGGGACCTTAAAGGATGTCATCTTAAGAGTTTTCTTCAGGTATTTGTGATACACACCAGGTGTAAGAATCTTTTCTGGTTAACTCTTAGCTTTCAGTTTCAAAAGCTCCACCTCAAGGAAGGCTAAGACTAAACATGGTCCCGATGGAGTTTCATGGGAACCTTTTGTTTTATATTTAAATAGTATATACCGTTAAGGAAGTATCCGTGAAAACCTTTAGTACCTATCTACATATGCCAAGTATCTCAAGATGACTCGAAATTCACTATGTAGCCTAAGCTAGACTCAAAGCTGCTATCCTGCCGCCTCTCTGCCTCCAAGAGCCGGGGCTACTGGCTTGCAACACCAGGCCTGGCTAATCGTTACTTCTCAACACTGGTAGCTCACATTGGGTGTGACAGGACACACTGTAATTGCAGGACATCGAGTCAGAAGCCAATGTAAGCTTAACAAGTGAGTTCCAGGCCAGCCAGGGCTACAGCAGAGACACTTGGGGAACATCAACTTGGTGTTTGGGTCACTACTGTGAAGCATCAGCATCAGCACTTCACTGCGATGCACTGGAGCTGTGAGTGCCTCAGGTAAGACTATCCCTAAAGCACACGCCATCCTCCTCTGAATCCAAACATTTTAATTTAAGTTTGACTCACCTTCTGTAGCTTTTTAAAGGAAGATGCCTTCATGTTTTCTGACAATTTAACTGAAAAGTACTATTAATTAATTAAGGAACAAGTAAGAAATAAAGATGCAAAGAGATATCAAACTTTTAAGTGTAAGCATTTAAAACAGAACGCCTTGCTCTAAGAAAGGCATTAGTGCTAAGAGGAAGTGGTATTTTCTTTAAAATAATTAAAAAGCAAAGCAAAACAAAAAACCCACAATCAATACCCCCACCCCCAATCCTACCTGGGAATCCTAAGTTATACACAGAATGACTGGAGAGCCAATACAATCCAGTGGCATTTATCCAAATGGCCACCACTCCAGAACTCAAAGGACAGTCATCTCTCCTTGGCGCATCACTTCTAAATATGAATGAATTCCCCTACAGATTTTCTGTATGACCCATGTGTAGCTTTGCTACTAAATGAAACGGGTGAGTTTACTGTGATATTTAACTGGCTGGAAAGGAGACAGTAATTCCTTAACAAGATCACTGGCTCATCCAATCAGAAAGGATACAAAATCTCTAAGTTGTCCAAATATCTCATCCACTTTCCCAATTTGCTCTTTGTTTTCTAAATACACAGGAGCATTGAAGTAAGGCACCTTGTTTTCTTCTGTGGTACATTTGCAAACGATGTCATCTTCACAGGGATGCATGAACTCTCCCAATACTGAAACAGCACAAGAAAACGGACTCGGAACCACTTCAAACACTGACAAGCTGCTGGAAGCAAGCGTTCTTGGCCACTTGTCTTTTCCCATATCCGATCCCCTCTCCAGCAGAGCTCAGTTACCAACACTGTAGTCCTAAGTTAGCATGTCATTACCATGGGACCTAAAAGAGACGCCCCTTCTCTCTGTACACTATAAAATGAGGCTAGTCACATCTAACTGCAGCAACACCTGACACCTAAGCATCGGGATCAAAGACAGTGCTTTCAGCAGTGCTCACTCGCTGCACGCCAGTTACCTTCGTGGCTGTTACGACTGCATTAAATTCCTTCTTTTCCCCAGCCTTGAACTGTGAGCCACTCTGGTTTTGTTGATCGCTTCCTCCTTGCTCAGAACTCACCCCCACTACCATTTCTTTACCATGATTATCCTCTCCCGGAAAGTGTGCAAACACCAAGTACCACTGTTTCCGTAACCTAGAATTAATACCATTTGCCTACAAAACTAACTCCCCATCCTCAACAACAACTAGAACCTTTTCTTCTCAGTGTTAGCCAAGTTCTATTTTTCTTTTGAAATCTCTTCTATCCATGTATCCAATGCACAGACTTTAGGCAGCATGAAACACAGGGGAACTGTGAATGTGGCCCAACACAGAATGGTACACACACTTATTTAAAACATGCTTTTGCAGGGTGCAAGGGAATATGTGTGTGTGCTAACTGGGCTGCATAGTTACGGAGTATGAATTTTGTAGATGACAATGTCATACTGCAGTATTAAAAAGGTTGGCTCTTTCTCCTACCTTTTCACTTTTTCTTCATGTCACCTAATTAAACACCTCATATATGGCTTACGATAACATCCCCTTGACTTTAACCATTTTGTTCAGCAAATTCATCCTACATTGAGATCCACCACTCCCCTCTCACTTTCCATGACCTCCACCCAATCTCCCTGATAATCTCAAAATTACTTTAGTTGGGCATTTCTCTTGCCTTCGTCCAAGCAGACCTCTTTTCATTTCCCCTGCTTTTCGGTAACTAAAAGCATGAGCTTTGGAAGCTAAAAGCTTGTCTTTGTATGTATTTCAACTATATCACTAGGGAATCACACTTAATCCTGAATAGTTTTCTGTCCTTTAGAAGGGTACTCAATATTGTCTAAGTCTCATCTTTCCAGTCCTAATGCAAGTTCACCTCCACACTGCATTTCAGTTCTCATGATCGGTTCCGTGTATGCTATTATATGACTCTGTCAGGGCAACCAACCTACTTGCCTTTCGGAGACTTATCATCAAACGTGCTAATAACATAAACCGGACTCTATTCCCAGTGCAAAGGAGGTTAAACTTTGAAGACGACTTACAGACGACACGTTCTGGAGGCCCCTGATCTTGAAATTTATTAAAGCCTCCACGACCGCCCCCTCGTCCAAATCCTCCACGGCCGCCGCCCCTGAAATTGCCGCCGCCGCCTCCACCACCGCCGCCCCCTCGGAAGTGGTTGTTGCTGCTACCGCCACGGCTGAAGCCTCCACCTCCACCACGATTAAAGCCTCCGCGACCTCCGCCTCGGAAAGACATGCTCTCTCCGACCTGGTGAAATAGACGGCCCGCTCCTTCCGGTCACTGCTGGCTGATCACTTATCTAATCCCCTCCGCTTCGCTCAGGACACCAAAAAGAGGACAGCAGTAAACGCCGCCCTGCCACTCGCCCACACAGCCAGTGGCGACCGCGGAGAGAGGGGTGTCTTCGTCCCAGCCCCACGGCCCATGCCTCGCCACCGCATCCCTCCCCGCTGCTTCCCACACCCTCGTCCTCCGCCGCACTCACCGCGCCACGTGCGTCTCTAGCCTAGGTAGGCGCGCGCGCGGAGAAATACTTCCGGCGCGTTCAAACCTCCTCGGCCACCGTACCGGTACAATTATACCAGACTAGAAACTGGAAGGGCTGGTCTGCAGGAAGAGCCTGTCACTACTGGATGCAGCGGTCGTAATGCCTTCCCGAATACAACATCCAGCACCGGAAGAGAAACAATAACGTACAGCGCGACCCTTACCTCACACTCTCAAGGACTGCCTAGCTAGAGGTGGCGGAAGTGACGCAAAATAGTAGCGCCCTCCGTACATGCCGTTTCCGGAAGTGTAGCAGAGCGTTGCCCTTGGAGACGGGGTTGTTTAGGTCCTTCCTAACAGCTGGTGAGGCGTATCGTCCATGAGGCGTGCTGGCACTCGCCAGGCTGTCACATCTTGGGTTGGAGAAAGTCCCGACCTGCCTTTGTTGTTGTTGTTGTTGTTGTTAATTGCTTTGTGTGTGCGTGTGTGTGTTCTGTTAAATAGGAAAGGGTGTGTATTTGTGTGTGAGCTGACAGACAACCATCTTTTAATATTGTCTCAGAATATTCGTTCATCAAGTACGTTTTGAACACCATGAGGCTGTGTACCAATCTATAGATTACACCTCACCTCCGGTCTCCTTAACACTCTCATCTCTGACATCGGTTTCCTTACATCACTAAAACTTCGCTTATAACAAAAAGTGACCTCTAGTTCTTAACTTTGGTTGACGACTTTTGTATCTGTATTGTCTGAAACATCTCTTGGCATTTGACAATACCACCTTTTATTTGAAAAGAAAGTAGAGATTGACCCTCATATCAGAGGGTTATTGTGAATAAATTTTTGAAAGATCTTCGTAAAAAAATATAGAAACATTAAGAATTCAAGTATGCCATTTACCATAAAATATAAACTGCCTGAAGAAGTACACACCAGTAGCACATATAAAAAAAAATATTAGGCAAATGTAGTTTAAATTTAGATGTTATAACAAGATATATATCCAGTTATATATTTATTATTTAATATAATATATAACATGAAATTATAATAAAATATTGAATTATAATATATGTAATAAATATGTGATAGTTCGTATATGCTTGTCCCAGGGAGTGGCACTATTAGAAGGGTGACCCTGTTGGGAGTAGGTGTGTCACTGTGGGTGTGGGCTTTAAGACCCTCATCCTAGCTGCCTGGAAGTCAGTCTTCCACTAGACACCTTCAGATGAAGATGTAGAACTCTCAGCCCCTCCTGCACCATGCCTGCCTGGATGCTGCCATTTTCCCACCATGATGATAATAGACTGAACCTCTGACCCTGTAAGCCAACCCCAATTAAATGTTACCCTTATAAGAGTTGCCTTGGTCTTGGTGTCTGTCCACAGCAGTAAAACCCTAAGGGGATATATATATATTATATATATATATATAATATATATTATATATATTTATATATAAATATATTAATATAATATATATTATATATATATAATATATATATATATGATTTCTGTGAAGTTTTGTGTTGTCAATATAGTATAAGAATTTAGATGCTCAAACATCACAACAGGCAACATCTCCCATTCTGGGCCCCAGACTAAATAAATACTTGTTGACTTAACTTTTTCCACCTGTGCTGCATTTGGTGATATAGTGAATTTAATAAAATTGCTGCCTTGTACAGTCTCATACTCAACCCCCCCCATATCCCTGCACTTTCCCTTAGCAGTATGTCTAAAGTCTATTCCTGAAGCCTTCTACATAATTAGTAATCAGGATATGCACATACCATTCATTCCTCTCCCCCATCAGGCTATAATTGCTGCCTTACTTTATCTTTGTCAGACTCTTCTTCTTCCTTGAAATAGCTTCATTTTCCATTCACTAGAACAGCCCCATATTCTGACCATGGAGGAATGTTACCATTCCCATGGCCCCTGAATAAAATTTACATGCACATATATACATGCATAAATGCACATACTAGCACAATAAACTATATATCACACAATAGTTGCCAAATCTTTTTTCACTGAGGCAAAAATATACATAATATAAATTGTCATTATTCTTAAATTATTCATTTCTATTAGGTTCATTCACATGGCTGTGGAATACAGTGCTCTTTTGTATAGAAAGTGATGTTTTCGCTGTGAACCTAGAGGGTTAGGGAGATAGCTCAGTGGATATACAAGCAAGAAGGTCAAGGTTAAAATCTCCAGCATGCAAACGAAAGATGAGCATTGCCCTGGGTGCCTGTAAACCAAGCTTATAAAACTCTGAAAGTGAAACTTCCTTAGTTTTTCATATCCCATCATGCCCTGGTTTGCTGTCTGTAATTCTGAGTACAGAAATGAGTTCCTTTCATTTTCTGTTTAATAATTTATCTTTTGGTCATGTACTTTGTTCATTTTTATTGTTTTTGTAGCAAAACATTTAATATAACTTAGCTGTATAAAGCTCTTTTCATTTTGCTTTCTTCTATTTTTCCTAAACTTAGCAGTCTACTCATTGGCTGGAGAGATGACTCAGTGGTTAAGTGTGCTGGCTGCTCTTGCAAGTTGAGTTCCTAGTACCTACTTCAGAAGGTTCATGGTCATCAGTAACTCCAGCTCTAGGGGATCCAGTGCACTTTTCTGGACTCCATGAACACCTAAAAACACATAGCATAGACTCACACATAAATTAACAAATAAAAATAAATCTTTCTTTTTTAAAACATGGTTTCTCTGTGTAGCCCAGGCTGTCCTGGAACTCACCCTATAGACCAACCTGGCCTCAAACTCAGAAATAGGCCTGCCTCAACCTCCTGAATTCTGGGATTAAAGGCATGACCCACCACCACCCAGCAAATAAATCAATTTTTAAAAATAAATTCTATTTATTACCTAAGGCATAAAAATTGTTCAGTAAATTTTTTTTAACAGATGAGAACCTTGATTCTAGTTTAGTAATAATTTAAAGCATAGTAATAAAAGCTAAACTAGAATTTTCTTCAGCTGAAAAGAGAATCAGAAACAGTTTGCATTCACTGGGACAGTGTACAATCACTGGGACCATGTACAATCACTGGGACAGTGTACATTCACAGGGACAGTGTAAAATCACTGGGACAATGAACATTCACTGGGACAGTGTACATTCACTGGGACAATGAACATTCACTGGGACAGTACACATTCACTGTGACACTGTACATTCACTGTGACACTGCATTCACTGGGACAGTGTACATTAACAGGGACAATGTACATTCACTGGGACAGTGTACAATCACTGGGACAGTACACATTCACTGGGACAGTGTGCATTCACTGGGACAGTACATATTCACTGGGACAGTGTACATTCAGTGGGACAGTGTGCATTCTCTGGGACAGTGTGCATTCTCTTTGGACAGTATATATTCACTAGGACAGTATGAATTCTCTGGGACAGTGTGAAATCACTGGAGTAGTGTGCAATCACTGGAATAGTGTGCAATCACTGGGGTAGTGTGCAATCACTG
>JADRCH010000052.1:4813445-4829947 GCA_019843965.1 Rhynchomys soricoides | reverse complement strand
CAATCACTGGAATAGTGTGCAATCACTGGGGTAGTGTGCAATCACTGAAATAGTGTGCCATCACTGGGGTAGTGTGCATTCAGTGTCCCCTCAGTTCTTGTGTTGGTTAGATTATTGTCAGCATAACATATGCCAGAGTCATCTGAGAGGAGAAAAACTCAACTGAGAAAGTGCTCCTAACAAATTTGCTTTATGCAAGCCTTTGGGGTATTTTCTTACTTGATGATTTTCTGTTGACTTTGGCTACTTTGTGGGTTCTTCTTTCTTCCACACTTCTCCACCCCTTTTCTTACACCCTTTCAACTCCCCAACACTAGATAAGTGAGAGAAAAAGATAGAGAGGCAAGGAAAGAGACCCCTGAATAAGTCAGGAGTCAGAAAGGGGGTGATGTAATCATTGTTAGACTACATCCTGCTGATTAGGGGCATCGAGTTCTTTGGGGCAAGTGTGCTCATCACCATCAGAATATCTAATTTGTTCTTGTTTCTTCTTTGTGCATGACTACTTAACAAGCCACGACCAACAGTAATCAACAAACAACCCACAACCCACCACCTCTCAGGGCCCTGACATTTATTTATCTTCTGAAAAGTCCCCAGAATTCCAAACATCACAAAGTTACACCCCTACTAGAGCATGAGGCAAATCATAATCTTCTTCTATAGACCATTTGAAGCAGCCCCATATCCTACACCCAGGATTAAAACAAAAACATTCCTATAATATTCTGTGGGTTTGTTTTTTTTTTTTAAAAAAAAAAAAAAAAAGAAACCAAAACTCCAAAATTGTCTTGACAATGACTGATGTGGAAGGCCCAGCCTACTGCTTGTGGTGCCATTTCTAGGAGAATAGTCCTGGGGTGTATAAGAATGCATGCTGAGCAAGCCAGGGGACTAAGAAGTGTTGATCCATGGCCTTCCTTCAGTTCCTCTCTCCAGGATCCTGCCTTGAGTGTCTGCCCTGCCCTTCCTTCATGATGGACAACTGTAAGCTGAAATAACCTTTCTTCCCTGGGTGCTTTCTGCCATGGTGTTTATCACAGAATTGGGGCCCTAAGCTAGACGGGTGTTTCTTCTGCCTCTGTCATCATAGCACTCTAGAGGTCTGGGTCATCTAGACCCCCATGAAACATGTTCTTGCTTTTGCAGTGATGGCATCATCTTCATCAAAGCAGATGAGCAAGCAGTAGTTGCATGCGGGTGCTTTGATAAGGTGTGCATACTCCTGGGGACAAGAGAGGAAGCTTTGGCACAGCAGTAAAGTCCGAGCATCCTCTCTACAGTGAAAGCCACAGTGTTTCACGATACACCTGGCCCAGCTTGTATGTGGGGAATGTGTTTGGAGCAGCTAAAGGAAGAGAGACTGTTGGAGATGGACTCATGGGATCTGTGCAGGGACAAATCAAAACCAAAGAGCATCTCATTGCACCCATCTTTACTAGTGGCTTTGAAAGACAGTGGTCAGGCCATGCTCAGTGGAGCACACTGCCTATTCTAGCATTGGAGAGATTGAGGCATGAAGATTGTGATTTCTGGACCAACCTGAGTCCCAGGACTGTGAGATGCTGCTTTAAAATAAAAGCACCCTACCCCCAGTGAGCAGAGCCTTAAATGTTGTACCTGGTCATTCCTGGGTCTGGAAAGAGATGTGGAGAAACTATTTTACATATAGAATTATTTAGAGTGCTTGCCTAACCATCTTTCTTTTCTAGAATAAAACATGCTTAAGGATTGTTCAATAATGAAAGAAATCTTTGGTAAAAGCATTCAGGTGCACATAAGCCAATGGGATGAAGTTTTCAGGCTCTTGGTGTTACATGGCAAGCTCCACCAGAAAGCAGTCCAAGAGAAAAGGCACTAATATTTTCAATGACAGTTTAATATCACCCAGACTTGGCCATCTGTCAGCCCGGTGCTGCCACAATGAGCACAAGACAGATGTGGCCTTGGAAGCAGAGGTTACCCACGAGGAAACCTCCAAAACATATTTAGTCACTGCCATGAACAAATGCTCAATTCAGCAGTCACAAAGTTTAAGGTGGTGCCCACAAGATGGCACAATTCATCAAGGAGACCAAGTCCCAACTTAGTGGCTAACTGACTGACTACCCTGTTCCCTTCGATCCTAGAAACAAAAGTCATATATTATCACAACGCAGATGTATTTGAGATATGGGTGTGTCTTTTGGGCCTGCAGGGCTAGTTAATACCAGGCCTAATAATCCTTTGGCTTCAAAGGATCTCAGAGTATTTGTTTCTTTCAGCAAGAAAGCCTACATAACAACCTGTCTGCCAAGGGTACTCTCGTGACAGCAGAAGAGATGCAGAAGTTGGCTCATGCCCATGCATTACACCACTCATCACATACTATGCCCCCCAAAAGATAGCACAGCATTGCAAGGTTTGCTGAGTGCCAAGCCAATGTGCTAGTTAATGGCATACCGAGAGGATTACTGCTACCCCGTAGGAGTCAAGGTGTACATTTAACCACAGCCTCCTATTTAACATCGTGTCTCTCATAGGAAGAATACACGGGACTGGGTACAATCAAGGGATACAGGCAGGGATGACTACCCTTACCATCACTCCCAGTGGTCAGCTGGGGGGTTCTAGGTTCTGTACTCTGTGGAGTTTGATAGAGGTCTTGGTCCCCAAAGGTACCACACTTTCACCAGGGGTACACTAAGAATACTCTTGAGCCAAGAGTGGTGTGGCACACATCTGTAATTTTAGCACTCAGGAGATACAGCAAAGAGGATCTCCTGGTCTGCACAGTAAGGGCCAGGCTACATTGTGAGACTGGCACCTGGCCTCAAAAGAATAGTATCAACAAAATCCCATTAAACAAAGGAAAACTAAAGCTGTTTCCTGGTGCACACTGGTCTCTTTGTGTCTAGACACCAGGAAGAAAGAAGTGGAGCCTTGGTCTTGGCAAGGGTAATTGACTCTGGTAACTCAGGGGGAACCAGAGCTCCTGTAATCACAGTGGGGGTTGAAAAGAGTCTGTGTGGAATCACGTGACTGCTTGAGTGCCTGTTTGCCAGTAAAGAAATAGAAACAGCAACTTTGAGCTGAGAATGGAAGCCAGGACTTCAGCCATTGAAGCTACAGAGATCAAGCTCAGAGGGAAGGGCATAGGGAATCAATGAAACAGAGACCGTAGCTAAGCATCAACTGTGGCCTCGACATGAACGGTCATTTCTGAATTAGTGAGGTTTTCCCCAATACCTCTCTCTTGGGAGAAGAGACCCGGGGGAATTTTGGAAGAACGACTTTAGAAATATAAGTAGTTCAAAAGGGTACAAGCTGGGAATCAGAGACAAAGGTGAGTCTTCCAGACACACCCTGCATGGAAGACCTTGTTAGGCGCCCATGAAGAGTGCCAGAAAACACCAGAACATGGAGGTGATCCCTCCGTGTTCACATCGGCTACGGAGACCTAGTCTACCAAAGGGCAGCGCCTCCGACTGAACGAGGTGTGGTGTAATCGACCAGTCTTCCTCTGAGGCAGGGAACTGACCAATCACAGTTCTCCCCACAGGCAGACTAAGGCTTTGTTGAACACACACAGAGATCCCATTTCTCGCTCTGCTCTCCTCAGTTTCTCTCTTTTTTCCGTGGCCATTGGTGCCTGACAGGAATCTGGCCCCTAGAGAACACAGACGAGCTACATTTCAGCGGCCACAGATCTCTCCTCAATCTTAAGCTAGATGTAATTTTATTTACCAAATGACACAAAAGGGGGGGGGGAGAATCCCTTCTATGATACTGTCTGTGTCCCTTGGGAAACAGATTCGAACTGGGGCATTGTCTGGGCCTAGATGGAGCAATCTGTCTCCCCTGGTGCGAACACTTCCTACTGGTGGCCTGCCTCAGCTATTGACTGGGAAAGCTGGGGTTTTTTTTGTTTTGTTTTGTTTCAGTTACGGTAAAACTCTGGCTATTAGCCAAACCCTCTAATGGTTCAAAAGTACAAAGCTCTTTAGGAGCCTTTTCCTTTTTAAATATTTTTTCAAGGGTTAAACATTAAATGTCAGGAGCGTATCTGTAAAGGACCAGGGTCTCCCGTGGAGACACAGCCCGGTACTCCTCCAGCATGAAGCTTGCTCATCTTATTCTGCTACTCTTGAATCTCCACTTGAGTTCTTCCGGGGTGAGTGATGCGAATTTTATTAATACCTTGGTAAAAGGAGTTCAAGGAAATAGTTTTTTATATGCTTGTACATGTGCATAAACATTGAGTAGAACAAGAACTTCATAGATTCATTGCTATAATTTACTGTTCTATTAAATCAGTAAGTCGGCATGCTTCTTCTGCATATGACATAGGGAAATGATAAGACGGATTCTTCCTTTGGTATCCTTTTTAAGGAAATTGTAAAAAGATGATTAAATATGTCAGAGGGAAAACAATAAGCAAGATGCAAATTACATTTGAAAATGCAAAACAAGGGGAATAGTCCAGGATAATGACGGTCTATCTTCTTTACCTGCAGTGCTATCACAGTCTGCTGAAGCCAGTGTACATTAGGTGGGGAATGTAGGAATGGACCTTCACCGTGTAGCCTGCTCTCAGTGAATAGTGCTCAAAGCGCACTACCCTGAAGTTGGGCAAAATCACTCAATAACAACCCATTTTATGAACTTATAAGTTATAATTATATAATATGGTGTTTGCTGAATATTGTTCTGAGTCCTGGGCATTTTGTATCCATGTCAGGGCATCAAAACACAATGTCTAGGGTATCCTGGCAAGATGGTATTGCTCACCTGACAATCAGGTGGCTGATGGGGAGTTGTGTCCCTGCTTTCAACGGAGATGCCGTCACATATCGCTAGTCCAAGAAAGATCAAAATTTGTAGTAGTTTTCTCCTAAATATGTATCATTTAAATACTATTGTAAAGAAAAGGATTGCAAAACATCTCTATACAGCTACTTGCCAAAGTGGTAAAAAAATACCAGATGGCAAATAACTTCAGTGAGAGGAGAGATCACCCAAGCTGAGAGGTCGGGAAGAGACTACGGAGCAAGTGAGATCAACACTAGGCCATGATTTGCTATTTGGTGAGAACGATCTGTTGCAGCCCTTTCAGGCAGACAGGGGAGCAGGTATTTAAGTAGGACTGGTCCCCCAGGTAAATAAATCTACCCTGTCAGAGTGACTCATATACACCTTTGTTGTGCAATATACTGGTCACAGAAACTGCAGATCGCAAGAGAGCGCTTGTTCGCACTTCAGCCAACTGGAGACAGGGAATCAGTCTTTACCTCTGGGCTGGTCACAGCTGAGGGTCACAGCAGCAGGCGACAGGAAGTTAGGAAACACTTGGTCTGTGCATATGCAATCAAACGCCTCCCACTGTTACCAGGCTAGCCCACTGCAGAGGCTGAATTACAGCAAATAACTAAAAGTAGACGGGCTTAAATCTGGAGTGGCTTGGGGTTTGTTGTTGTCTGCTAGGTTCTCCTCAGGGTAAGGCCTTCTGCCCTTGCCCCTTCTCAGCTCTCCATTGTTTAGAGATTCGGAGCAAGAACTGATTTTGAGCTACTTCCTAGCAGACCTCAGTGTAGACTTGAGTTAGAGGGGTGAAACTGCTTGAAACTATTTGGAATATGGAATCCATTTGGAACTATTCAGGTAGCGAGTTAGTATTAGAAGACCATCCCCATTGACTAAGCAATGGGAACACACCAGCAGATCATCCAATGGATCATTAGTCATTCATTGCGTACTTAGCTTTAGTAGACTATCCTGAACAGTGACCTGAGATCAACCAGGAATTCACTCCCTCATTTAGAGAAATTAATATCTAGAGTTTGAAGCCAATCAAAGCTTGGGTGATTTCAGTCCCAGTGTTTCCCAAAGCACAGTTTCCTTTTCCTGTAATGTTCCTGTAGATGGGGTGTGGTAGAGTCATAACTTTTGCAAGATAAATTTAACTCGTATGTGATGGCTCTGTGGCTTGACATCCTTCAGTCCAACAAAGGAACTGTTCATCGGGAACACTTCATAAAGTCTAGCCCAGGGATAATGGAGCTGATCATGATGCTTGCTTTTCCTAAATGTCATAAGGAAGGACCCAGGCTGTAGGCAGAAGTTGCAGAGGAGACCATCTATAGGAAACATCAGCTGCTAGAAGCAGCCTTATTGTATAGCAGTGAGGCTGGTTCTCAGTGATTATGCATACCTGACAGTATCTGTCACTTTCAAGTTTCCCCCAAGTCTCCCATTTCATAAGGGCTCAGTTGGACCATCTGTGTAGGTCCCCTCTTCAAGAAAGACAACTGGCAAGGCCTGGGCCCAAGTCAAAGCGACTTCCTGGCAAACTGAAGTGTTTTTAAGAGTATCTGTTTTTCACTAAGAAAAAAAAAATGTCCCAGTTAATCAACTTATAAGGAGAAACGTTTTATTTTGGACCAAAGTTTCTGGTATCTTTGTCCCTCATTGTCAGGAACTTCTGTTTGGGGCCTGTGATTGCACAGTACATCGCAGCAGGACTGTGTGGGAGAGGAGACCCATTCATTTCATGAAGACCAGAAAACAAAATGACAGGAATAGATAACAGTCCTGACATCTCTTTTAAAAGTATTAACTTGCTTCCTGTGACATCACTTCCTTCTAGTAGGCTTCATTAAAAAGGTTCCTGTCATACTCTAAGCTGGGAGCCAAGAATGGGTCTTTAGATCCAAACAGAGAATATGACTCCTCTCTCCCACCTGGCCAGTGCATCGAGGTCCCCAAGAAGTATGGAATTCCTGATGAAGCCTGAGCCACTAAATACTTCTCGACTTTATTTTCTCCATGAAGTCTACTCCATTGCCAAGTTGACACAGCCTGAACTTCAGTGAGGTTTTAACAGTTTTGGAAACCCTTTTAGACTCACAAAACAAGGCTTTTACCTAACCACAGCATCCACAGATGCTACTAAGTACATAAAATCGCCAGTGGCTCTGGGCATCATAGCAAAGTCAGTCTGCCAAAAATTGCCAATATTCTCCAGCTCTGGTTCCTCTGGACTAAGCTCCTTTTGCTATGAGGGGATCCCTCAGGTTGCTTTTGGCACATGCCTATGTATCCCTTAGTCACCTTTTGAACAGCCCTGTAATGTTATTCTTTACTATGGGAGCATCATATTGTGTGCTTTGGTATATTTGACTTATCACATCCTTCATAGCAGGTTCATCTATTCAGACTTCATCTTCTGTATTATACAGGAGATGAAGACCCAACCTTCTTTGGGTCTGAGAATAGGGAGAACTGCAATCTAAGCCCCATTTGTTTGAACATTCTTGTGTGTGCTGTGTGTGTCGTCTATACATGTGTACTCACCCATTTGAACATATTGGGAGAACCGAAGGCAAATTTCGTGTATCTTCTTCAATCGATCTCCTTTTAAGACAGGGTCTCTTGTCATGTCTGGCTTTCATATTGGGATTAGGATTCCAAAAATCAGGTAGTCATTCTTGCTTACAAAGAAAGCACATTACCCACTGAGAAATCTTCCCATGCCCCTCTGGAGAATTTTTAGACAATATTTGTGAAATCCCAAGAACCAGCAATCAGGGTCCTTTTGGGAGGAGCCTAGGGCCTCCCAGGCCTGGCCATTGACTTCGCTTTTTGATTTGCTCAGTTGCATCTTTGCTGTTAAAAGAAAGGTAGTGAGCAAGCCAGTAGGAAGTGTTTGTTCGACACGGTCTGTGAATCAGTTCTCTAGGATCCTGCCTTGAGTTCCTGACATGGATTCCCTCAGTGGTAGACTGTAATCTATAAGACAAAATTCTTTTGTATTGTCTTTTGCCACAGGAAAAGAAACCAAACTAGAACACCAGTGAAAGTCAGCTTCATCATTTCAAAGCTTCTGTTGTCCCTGGATCAATATCAATGCATGATCTATTTGCTTCAATAATTCTAAGAATTCTGTAAGGACCTCATTGTGTTCTTATTCATCTGTTTATTCAAGCTGCTTTGCCTTGAGACTTATATTAACTACTTTTCTGAACACCATAACCATCGGGTGTAGTGTTGCACACCTTTAATCGCAGCACTTGTGAGTTCAAGGCCAGCTTCATCTATATAGTGAGTTCCAGGACAGCCAAAACTATACAGTGAGCCCTGCCTAACAAACAAACAGACACAAACACAAACACTCCATGACAAAGGCAATTTATAGAAGAAGGGGTTTACTGAGTCTTACTGTTCCCAGGGAAAGAAGACCATGATGGTACAGTAGAGGAATGGCAACAGGAGTTTAGGTGGCAGGCACGGCAGCAGGGACAGAAGGCTGAGAATTCACACCTTGAACCACAAGCACAAGGGAGAAAACCTCTGTTGAGAAAATAGAGTGATGCCTTCCAGTCAGTATTAACTCTGTTTATTCTTTAGAGTCGGGATTGCACATCCAGGTACATGTCTGCCAGAAATGTGCATTAATAAGGAAATTCGCTGCAGTGTTATTTATAGTAGTGAGACAGGGGAAACAAGTTAAACTGCTTCTTTGTGGAGTCTGGCTATAGGACCATTAGATGCAAATTACAGTGGTCAGGGAAGACTGCAGAGTAAACTATGTCATCACATAAATACCACTGACCCTGACCTCTGGAAAACCACAAAAACTAACTAGGCCCATGTTTTTTTTTTTTTTTTATTTCCAAGGCAAAATAATAGAGTTGATTTCAAAACAATATTTTCTTTTTTTTCTTTATTTTGGAGGGATCAGAGATAAGCATGCAGGCTCCCTCCCTTCTTGCCCACCCAGTGCAGCCATCTTCCCACCAGTTCCAACTGCATTCTGAGTGTGAGAAAGGAAGGATATTTATTTTTAAAAAATAAGAAGAAAAACTCCGATAAAGACCACATTGAATTTCCTATGTGACTTGAAACGATTCATTATTAGGAACTAATAAACAGCCTACTTTTCAATCTAAGCACAACATTTGCTGGGTAAGAAGTTGGGGGCTGTATGCCCATTGCATTCTATCAGAAGCAGGGCTTTCACCTAAGGATGGGGCAAACTGAATGGACTAATCAAGCCACTGAGAAACATATAATTGAAGACCACAATGAGAGGAATTAGGTTACAGTGCACTTCACACTCTTCCATTGAGAAGGATTCTGATATGGATGTTTACTCTTGGGATCCAAGTCACTCACCCAGACAAAGAGACAAAGCTTTATATTCCCCCTCCTCCTGCTGCTCCTCCTCCTCCTGCTGCTCCTCCTCCTCCTGCTGCTCCTCCTCGTCCTCCTCCTCGTCCTCCTCCTCGTCCTCCTCCTCGTCCTCCTCCTCGTCCTCCTCCTCGTCCTCCTCCTCGTCCTCCTCCTCCTCCTCGTCCTCCTCTTCGTCCTCTTCGTCCTCCTCCTCCTCCTCCTCCTCCTCCTCCTCTTCTTTCTTTAACCTTTTGTCTTAGTCAGGGTTTCTATTCCTTCGAAAACATCATGACCAAGAAGCAAGTTGGGGAGGAAAGGGTTTATTCAACTTACACTTCCATGCTGCTGTTCATCACGAAAGGAAGACAGGACTGGAACTCGAGCAGGTCAGGAAGCAGGAGCTGATGCAGAGGCCATGGAGGGAATGTTCCTTACTGGCTTGCTTGTTTCCCCTGCCTTGCTCAGCTGGCTTTCTTATAGAGCCCAAGACTACCAGCCCACAGATGGTACCACTCACAGGGGGCCCTCCGCCCTTGATCACTAATTGAGAAATTGCCTTACAGCTGGATCTCATGGAGGCATTTCCTCAAGGGAGGCTCCTTTCTCTGTGATGACTCCAGCTTGTGCCAGGTGACACAAACCAGCCAGGACACCTTTCATTTTTATCCTTAGCGTTTTCCAAGGAAATCATTGTGGCAGTTGGATAATGCCATAGTAATTAAGTCACCTCGACATCCTATTGATATATAATTTTATTTAGTATACAAATCTGTAGACTGGACAGGGACAGGCTGATCTGTAATGGACTCAGCTGGAAAGGGCCTCTCTCGTATATTTGGTGGTCAACTTCCCATTGGCTAACCAAAGTCACATGGCCAAGCCCAGAGTTCAAGTGTACCAAACTACACCTTGTTGCTAGGGAGAGGCACAGCTAAGGAATGAAATGAAAATTAGAGCTATGTGCTTCATGTCACAATTGTCATCATGTCACTATTTGCACAAGACCTGAAATGTTTATTTATGCCTTCTCCTGTACGCTTTGAATTTCTTGCCTGTTAGATCTTCTGTGGTCTGTTTCTCCATCAAGTTAAGGATTAGAGTCCCAGAAGTTTGCAGTTCACAAAATTTATTTCAGTAAATACAGCACATAAGTACACATAGCTAGCAAAGCCAAAACCTCTCCAGATTGCCCCCTTCCCAGAAGTCTGAAGAAATATATATTATATCTGGAGATATAAATATATCTCCCGAGTATTTGTCCTTCTTGGACTTGGACATGGCACAATGCATTTAGCCTGTTGGGTCATTTTAAATGACTGCAGGGTGACACTGGGGTTAGGAACCTATGAATTTATAGAAAAGAAAGGCTGCATAGCCCATGCACAAGGATTATCTGGTCACCTTCCAGAGAGGTAAAAAGCTTCAGAGTTTCTTGGCAGCCAGGGAATAAACCATAGCAAACCTAAGTTGGAAAAAGCCAGGTTAGTTTGATCTGACCCAGAACCTCCCTGCCCACCTATCTACCCGTTTAATAATTAGCAAGCTCCTGTCTTCCCTCAATTTGATCCTCGGTAACTGAGAACATTACTTTTATTTAGTCAAAGCAGGATGAGAAGGGAAAAGCTATTTACCAAAGATCATACAGCTAGTCAGCAGTAGAAAGACTTTTTAACAAGCGCTTACTTTGCTCTTTGGCTATGCAGTGTGTTCCAGCTTCCACGGCCCATCACACAAGCTGACTGGGCTTTTGGTGATATAGCTCTCTTTGAGTCATTTCTATTTCTGTAAGTAACCCCCAGTAAAACCCATTGGCTCACCAAATTAGACTTTGGTGGTATACGCACTTTGGTCTGTTCTTGGTTCCCTGTCTGGGGTGGGTAGATGTTTGTTTAGATCTTTGTCTCTCCAGGAATAATGTCACACAACACAAAGTTATGCTAATAATTGCTTAAAATGTTTGAGATTGTGTTCCTAAGATATATGAATTTATTTCTTTATTATCACACTGCCAAACAAATAAATACATTTTGAATTAAAAAATTTAAATAACTTTAATAACTAGCTTTAATAACTCAAAAATTAACCTTTTGTGATGTCACTCATCACTTTATTTTTGAAAATAATTTTATTTTAATGACATCCATAAAAATACATCACACAAAAAACATGGAGAATAAGTTCATAGGGAGAGGTTGGTCATCAATGGAATTTTTGTTGTTGTTTTTCAAGACAGAGTTTCTCTGTGTAACCCCGGCTGTCCTAAAACTAACTCTGTAGACTAGGCTGGCCTTGAACTCACAGAGATCTGCCTGCCTGTGCCTCCCAAGTGCTGGGATGAAAGGTGTGTGCCACCACCACCAAGCCATTAATGGAATTTGATACATGTATGTGCAATGGTCCTGGGTAGTGCTGGAGGAGGGAAAACATCATCCATTACTCCCCATGAAACCCACCTTGACCTCTCACATGGATGAAAGCACTGGATCCTCTCTCACCTTGTCCAATACTTTTCGAAGCCATCATCACGCTCTACTCTCACTGCCTCTGTTTTCCCAGTCATAGCCAGTGACTGCTCATCTGCAGCACTCAGTGTTGTTCACTCCAGTGTTAGGACTGCTTGCTAAACTGAATACATAGTGTGCAGTGTTCCTTCTTCTAGTGCCAGCCTGTTCATCCTGGCCTTCTTCATGTGTTGCTACTTCCAAGAGACCTAGGAAGACATGCTCCACCCTGATTCTCCTAATCTACCGTGTTGTCTTTGCAGCATATTTACTCCACACACCCCCTGACCTGTATAACATGAATCTGTTATATACGGTATGCCCTTATCTCGTTATCATCAATCAAGCCCTTATATGACAGAGACTGTCACTCATCTTAGCATTATTTTACATGTACTAGTAGTCTATTAAATAGTTTTGCATTTAATAACAGAATTAATAAGTGACAAGCATCAAATTCATCTTATTAGACTGTATTCTGCATCTGGTTTGCTATTCCATACCATGGCACCGGGATTCATTGATCTCTCCTAAGCCTGTATTCTGCATCTGGTTTGCTATTCCATACCATGGCACTGGGATTCATTGATCTCTCCTAAGCACACTTTTAGCCTAGTCTCCTTATAATAGCTCAATTAATTGTGTTCCTGGAACCTGGCAACCGTTAGTGATATTGCTTCTGATCCTTCTAATGAGACTGCAATGAGTAGGAGCTATCACCCTCACTGTGCGGAGGAGAACACTCACGTTTCATGAGAATAACCTGCCTAAAACTGGGGCCGGGAGTCAGGTTGTCTGATTCACAAAACCACAGCCCATCCCTTCACCTGTGCTGCTGGCTAGACATTTCCTCACATTCTGAGAACACAAAAACCTTTCATTCGTTATTCCCTCTACAGTTCATGCCAGCATCCGGTCAGCCTCAGGAAGACCTGGTAGAGCAGAAATGCTTACTGCAAAAATATACGCATCGCTCCTGTAACAAAGTTTTCTGCCAGCCATGGCAGAAATGTATCGATGGAACCTGTGTCTGCAAACTCCCTTACCAGTGCCCAAAGGCTGGCACCCCAGTGTGTGCCACTAATGGAAGAGTCTACCCGACATACTGTCACCAGAAGAGTTTTGAATGTCTTCACCCAGAGATAAAGTTTTCATATAATGGAACATGCTCCACTACTAAAGGTAGGACAGATGTGCATAAGCAAGCCATTCAAACAAGAGAGCAGTGATATGCCAACCTTTCAGTCACAAAATGCTTTTGCTGTGAAATATTCTAATGACAACTTAAAATTCTTTAGACTGGTACTTCTTAAACCTTGTTCCATTTATGACCCCTCTTTTCACTCAGGAAACTTTAACTCTGAATGTATCCCTTGTGTGGGACTGCGGGGCTGCTTTGGACTGTCTGCAGCAGCTGACTGTGGTTTGCCTCATGCTCTGGCAGAGGGGTGGTTTTGCCAGCTGCAGATAGTATGTGTGATTGTGTGACGCTTGGAATTCTGGGAACTTTATAGAGGTCATTTAGGGAGGTTGTTGGATCCGGTTTGTTAGTAGTCATGCTCAAAGAAGAAACAAAAGAAAAATAGATTCAGGGCTCCCCCTCACCCCCAACCTTCTTTCTCTCCATATCATGATAGGGGATGAAACCTGGAGGAATAAAGTGCAGGAAAAAGAAGAACCCATAAAGTACCAAGAGCATGTGCTTCTTTTCACATGAGTTAAATCTTGCCTGAATATTTGACACTGTAGAACATAATTGTCAGTGTTTTTCCAATATTTTGATTTTAGAGTCCATCAGTGCTGAGAAATTTGCTTCACGTAAGTACATAGTAATATGCAGAAATATGTTTATGGCCATTTCAGATATTGTTGGAAATTCTGTCCTGATCTCAAGCCAAAATTCACTTGTTTGGGGTTTTTTTGTTGTTGTTGTTTTTTGGGGTTTTTTGTTTTGTTTTGTTTTTTCGAGACAGGGTTTCTCTGTGTAGCCCTGGCTGTCCTGGAACTCACTATGTAGACCAGGCTGGCCTCGAACTCAGAAATTCACCTGTCTCTGCCTCCCCGAGTGCTGGGATTAAAGGCGTGTGCCACCACTGCCAGGCCTTGTTTGTTTTTTTTTAAACAAACAAACAAACACCAAAACCAAAAAACTACTGAAGTCAGCAACTCACACTGCAAATTTTGAAGAAAATCCAGCATTCTGATACATTCCAATTCAAAGACATACACCAATCTGAGGCTCATGTGCTAAAATGTGATGGCAGGAAAATTCTAGAAGTTCTTGTTTTCTGTAATTAAATCACTATGATTCTGTATGAGCAAAAGGCTTTGTAGGTACAGAAGGAAAAAGGTACAGTAGTCTTAGATCTGAGCTAAAGTACTCCTGGTAGCGTTCATTCACACTGCATGGCATGACGCATGCTCAGTGAAAAGTGTGCGCGAGATGCCAGAAACACCTAAATTTGTTACACTTTTTTTTTTTTTTTTTTTTTTTTAAAACACAGGACTACTCTGTGTAGCCCTAGCTGTCCTGGAACTCTCTTTGTAGACTAAGCTTGTCTTAAACTCAGAAAGATCCACCCAACTCTGCCTCCTGGGATTAATCACTGGGATTAATCCAGCGCCACCACCAGCCAGCTATAAATTTGAGTTTTAATTAACTTTTGTTTGTGCTTTCAGGAACCTTTTACCAACTTTTGCCACTTACAATCAAATAAGCAACCCCATGTAGGGTCATGACCCATCATTCACAAGCTGCTTTTAGATAGTTGTGATTGAAGTGATAACCAGGGGTCATGGGACACAGCCTTTTCTTGAGTCAGGTGGCTCTGAGGTAGTGCTCTTTGCTGCTCAGCCCTTGGGGATCTACCCAATCTTGCTTCTGCTTGGTTTAAAGGGATAGATCACCAGGCCATACATTCAGTATTCAGAGAGCTCTTTGTTTTTCCAGAGCACCAGAATTTGGACCCCAAGTACCAATGTGGGGTGGCTTACAGTTGCCTATTACTTCTGTGCAGGAAATTCAAAAACCTCTTATGGCCTCTGCTGGTGAGAGAGAGAGAGAGAGAGAGAGAGAGAGAGAGAGAGAGAGAGAGAGATTAGGTCTGGCATAAGGTTTTGAGTGCCCCCATCCAGTGGCACACCTCCTCCAACAAGGTCACATCTCCTTCCCAAACAGTTCCACCAATGGGGCCATAAACATCCAAACCACCACAGTTAGTAAAGCAAATTCAGTTCACCACTTGGGTAAGTAAGTGGTGTCCTGGACTGAAGTAAGTATAACAATCTTTAAGGGCTCATGTGAGAATTAGCTCTCATAAAATAATAGCGTATCATTTGCTAAAACCATTATGCCGTTCAAAGTTAACTTGAAATTGGGTATTTTAATAAAGAGAAGCGAAAAGGAGAGAAAAAAAAAATACTGAAATACTGTCCATCCTTTTGGTTTTTTTATTTCAGGAAAGTTTAATGTTTCCTTAATTTATGGAAACACAGATATAGAGGGAATTGTTCAAGTCAAACTTGTGGACCAAGATGAGAAAATGTTCATATGTAAAAATAGCTGGAGCATGGCAGAAGCCAACATGGCCTGCTTTGACCTTGGATTTCCACAGTGAGTGCTTGCCTCAGAGGAGTTACCTCACAAGAAATTGCCAACTGTTTTCTTTTTGACTGCTTAATCTCTACAGAGTCATGCCTGATATGTAACCTGACAGTGCTAACTATCCACCTCACATCACTGCTGTAGAAACAATGTCCAAGGAAGCCCAGCACTTAGAGCCCTGCCGAGCACAGGGCACCTGTCAGAGTGGAATCCTGTGGAGACTCTCACACCTCATATACACTTCTGACTGTCTGTTTTTATGCATCTAGAATGGCATCCATTTTTTCTGATCTCACATTGTGTATTTAGGCCCTTCTCTCTCTCTCATTCTTTGTCAGCCTTGCAGAGGTGTGTTTGGTTAGTCTTAGTTTTGTACTTGCAAATGCTCTGTTTCTACATCCTTATCTTTGCTGTTATCTTTAACTAGACCCCTTTCCTTCTTAATTCCCCTCTTTAATTATTATTAGTTGTTAATGAAGGAGGCGGCGCTGGGATGGAGCCTAGGCCTCATACCCATCAGGCAATTCAGCCCCAGGCCTGCTTTTGACTTGTTTTCTAACCCTTTGATTGAACGCTTAACTCAAACCATTTGCAGATGCTCTTGCTTTACTACCAGAAGGATTTAAGGCACAGTTTCCCTCTGGGAATGCTTCATCTGTACACTATCAGTTCCCATGAGTGACGCTTTATTCACGGTTCAGTTCATAACATATCCTAATTTTCCAACTCAATTTTCTTTTGGATGCAGTTTTGAAGTTTCTTCTGTGCTTTACAAATGAATACATTTGTTTGCTTCTAATTAACTGTTGCTTATTGATTTCCTAGTTAACTGTATTGTTATAAGTTGTCCCTCTATGGTTATTGTCTTAAAACATTTGTTAAAATTTGATTTTTTTGTTTTAAATACTTATATTCGGCGGTCTATGAAATAGGTATCTGTTACAATAAGCAAGTCGTTAACTGTTTTACTCAAATATTTCCCTTTCTTTTCTTTCTTTTCTTTTATATATAATCCTACTCTTTCAAAATTTCATACGAGATAGAGTATATTTCGGTCACATCATCTCTACATCATCCTCTTCTCTAGCACTTCCTTTCTCCCAACACTATGTATTTCCCTTTTTCTTTTCTCCCCTCCCACTTTTTATCACCCACTGAATCTTTTCAATGCTGACAGTATGTGCATGGTGGAGAGCCATTCACTGGAGCATGAATAGCGGCCACACCCCTAGAGAGCCATCCACTGG